>JAMXBB010000012.1:11463256-11940306 GCA_024138015.1 Lumnitzera littorea | reverse complement strand
TGGAGCCCCAAGTGCTTTATACGGCAAGAATTTGCTGTCAACAAAAATCAATATCTGATGATCGAGATCCTCGAAAAGATTATTTTCTTCATTACATCTTTGAATTAGGTACACAAAGTTCCCATCGTTTCACTTTTGTCATTCTTGAAACAATCTGATGAGTGGAATGGAGAAAACATTGAACTTATCAAGGAAGAGAAGAGGATGCAATGGCCTTTTTCCCTATCAATCATCAACTCAACACATGAGAGGAGTTTCAATTGACACAACTATGCAATGGCCTTTTTCGATGGAAGACGGTGAGTAGAATGGAAGACAATGACGAGGTGAGAGGGGAGATAGTGAGACAACCATGTCGGAACTTGAACACATGAGTAGAATGGAAAATAGTGACAAGGTGGAGCTTCAATTACAATGGACCTTTAAGATTTGATGGAGACATTAGATTCGATCAAGATTGGGAATGGAAGATTAGGGTATGATGTTTTGTTTAAGGATAAAAGAATGTAAATTTTTTAGTTAAATGAGGGTATTTTAAGAATAAAGAATGAGGAATGAAGTTGGAATTGTGATTCATAGGGTTAGATTCAAAATTGCTATGTAGAGTTTTAAGGTGATTGGAATTCTTAGGAATTTCTATTACCGAAGGCAAAAAATAAGCAAATACAGTAATAGAAGAATAAAAAGGGAATGGATGTTTGGTGAACGGGAATGGGCTGGAAAGAAAATCGCAATTTCGATTTCCATTCCCATTTCCCATGTTTAAAAGTATATCTTAAAGTCAAAATCGTAGTTCTGTGGAATCAACCAATTCCAGCTATAAGGGGGGAATTCAATTTCGCCTTCAAGGATGAAAAAAAGATAGAATCGCAATTTCATTCCTACTTTATTAGGTAAAATTAGTTAAAATTATTCTTTTAACCTTTAAAGAAACTATAACATGTAATAATTAGTAGCATTTTTTATAAATAATACTATTTGAGTATTTAATATATTCCATTCCATTCCATCCAAAGCTATCTCCAAACATAAGAAATCCTTTCTTATGTATAGGTGTGTGTTTGTAAGAGTAAGCCTATTTAATAAAAAGATATATTTACTTTTTTATGTTATCATAAAACTTGAAAAATAAGAAAGAATTTCTTATTTTGATTCTCATTTCATTCCATTTGAAACTATTCTTTTATACCAAATGTAACATAAGTAAACATAGTTTTGCTCCTATCAATGAAATATATATATATATATTTACATTATCATGGGTGGCTAAAAACCTTTTTTAATTTATAGTTTCTTTATTTTAAATTTTCTTTGATTTTTTTGTTTATTAATTTAGTTAAATTAATATATTATAGTACACATGTGTGTGTGTTTGTAAGAGTAGGCCTATTTAATAAAAAATCAGTATTATCCTTTTTTTATTTTTCCAAATTTTACTCTTTTTTTATTATTTAAGTCAATTAATATATATTTACAATATTTGTATATAATTATGCTACATCAGCAATCTTGTTATGCCAAGATCCATATAAGCAAAACCAAGATGTATCTATTATACTTTTAAAAAGTGGGTTGTCGGTATAACTTATGAAATTCACATAGACAGTCATATAATTTACTCAAACATTTATGTAGATAGATGATGCATATATTGATAAACCCTAGCACTTATATAGTAATTATTAATTCAAATAATCATTTAATAACATAAAAAAGCTATTTAAAGCATATAAAATAGGAAATAACGAAAATTGAGGCATAAAAAGTTTGAAAATAATAAATGATAAGAACGAAGTCATCAACAACGTAGGCCGCTACCTTGAGCTGGTAGCCACCAGTGTCTTAGCCTTAGATATAGCAACCATCCATGGCTCCATGCTAGAGCCCGATGAAACGATGGAAAAAGAAGTCGTGTTCCTGAAAAACGAACATAGTGACAAATTGAAGAGAGAAGAGGACAATAAAGTTATTAAGGTTGGAAGTAATGTAGAGCCCTAAAACATGTTCCACTTATGATGCTTCAAGGATGGCCAGTTGCTGGCTTAAGAAGGCCAGACCTGTGGAACAACGACGAAGGTCCTTATGGGCCTAATACGCTAAACAAATGGCCTAACACCATTTACTTCCATCGTCGATGCTTAGAGTTCCATGATAAGAAAACGTTAATAGTCCGAGGAACTTAAAAAAAAAAAATAAATAAAGGAAAGAAAGAAAAAAAATTGACTGAAAATTTTTATTAGGACCTATAAAATTTTTTAAAAAATTTAAAAAATTATACAAAGAAACTTAAAGATAAAGTAGTAAACATTTCCCGAAAAAAAAAATTGTTAATTAAAGATGTTCTAGTGCTTACTATTCTTATTCCCACGTAAAAGTCAATTACCCCACTTAAACCTTTTTTTTTTTTTCACCCACCCACCCCCCACACCCCCACCACCCAAACCACCGGCGCACCCCACCCCCACCACACCCCACCCCCCCCAACAACCATGTCATCTATCGCTCTAGGATTTTCATTAGCAGCCATTCGGTGTTGGTGGCCTATGCTCTAAACTTGGAGATGGGGGTTCATGATCAAAACTTTAGTACTAGTTAGCCTCCATAGGTATGTTTAATCGCTTGCACTTTTAAATTTAGTTTATTTATAGTGAGATTAAGCAATAGAGAATGCTCTTTCTTTTTTCTCGCGTAGGGTATCTAAATCCATATACCAAAATTTTGTTTCCATATTAAGCGGGGTTACTCCTTCACTTACCAGTACATGCGTGTGTATGTGTGTATATATATATATATATATATGCATATTTGTCAATAGAATATAGATAATAGAATAAGGAAATGGGGATAAAAAATAACCGGTCAGGACTTGATGTTTTGATAAACCGATATGCATGGTTTAATTTCAAAAAGTAAAAGAACAGCATATTTTTAACTTAGCATGGAGAAGGTAGCCCAATAGCAAATGCAGCTTTTAGAACTAGTTAAGGCTAGATTATTGATTATTAATAAATCAATTATGGTGTAAATCAGAGCGCAGCGTGATCTTTATCCTCTGAGATATCAAAATCAACCGTTATAAGAAATAACTAGTGGGGATGAAC
Source organism: Lumnitzera littorea (assembly GCA_024138015.1). NCBI lineage: Eukaryota > Viridiplantae > Streptophyta > Magnoliopsida > Myrtales > Combretaceae > Lumnitzera > Lumnitzera littorea. Next base: position 11,937,205 of record JAMXBB010000012.1, on the reverse strand, counting down.
AGCAGAATCAATGGATCCGAGGACTTATTATAGCCTACACCGTCGATAGTTTTCATGATGGGTATTAATTAATCATACTATAACATGCAGGACTTTTTTAAGTTTTACATAAGCAGCCTCACAAGTGGGACGTTATTGGACAAACAAACTATTATTAGCTAATATATGATGCGAGGCTTATTTCAAGCACATGTAGAAGAGTTTTCACTTAGTCTGAGTTTTCTTCTTCTTCTTCTCCTTGCGTTCCCGGAGGAAATCATAGACCTTGTACTGGTCAGGTAGGGTCTCGGACACACTTTCCCTCTGCATGCATCCCTTAGCCCATGCAACCAGCTTCGGACATTCTTCTGCGATGCTAAAACCCGCACTCATCTCAATTGCATAGAACAAGCTATACAATGGTATCAAACACACATCGACAAAGCCGAAGTTGTCTCCTCCGAAATATATCTTGTCCCCAAGTTCATCTTCCAGCAATTTGAAGCTCTGAAGCAGCTCCTTCTTAGTTGCTTCCTGAACTTCCTCTGGAGCAGCATCCCATATAAGACGCGCCGTCGGGATTACCTACCCACAACAAAATCATTGTAGATGTTCAAGGACGAATATGCAGATCATGTTATTGCAGCAAAATGAGAATTTTTCCTGTCTATCAACCTAACATTTATAAACCGGCCGTCTATCTAAATCTTTAAATATTATCAAGACAGCAGATCGCAATATTACTAATATAAGAGATCTTAGTCCCTGGAAATAGGAAACAACATATATATGTACACGTACAAAACTCAAGCTTTTACATCAGTTAGTTGTGGTATCGATTCAACAATCAGAAGCCGAATTCAACAAATGCAAAGACGATGTAAATGGACAAACATACACTACCTTCTTGTCTACATAGTCAACCCAGAACCTGGCCTGAGATCTCTTATAGGGATCAGAAGGCAGCAAAGGAGACTTATGGCTCCATAGTTCATCAATGTACTGAACGATGATGCTTGATTCGCATACCGACCTGCCCTTGTGGATCAAAACCGGTATTTGCTTATGCACTGGGTTCATCTTCAAAAGCAGAGGACTCTTGTTGCTCAAATCCTCTTCCCTGGAATCAAAATCGACACCTTTCTCTCTGAGAGCGATCCTCACCCTCATCGCATATGGGCTTGGCCAGAAATCCAGCAAAATAACTTCTTCTGCCATATCTTTTAGAGCTCGAAAATGCAAACTTAAGGAAGAAGCAGAGAAAGGGCTATAATTTGATATTATATTTTTTGGCGAGATGTGGGTGCCCTTTATATAGATCAGTAAGATCACTTCACTGAAGAAGCATGATGAGACAATTCTACATGCTAGAAATTTCTTTACGTGCATAATCCATGATTTTCTCCGTTGTTGTGTCACTGTCTACGTCAAAAGGGACGAAAGAGTCTTCAGTATACGTGAGCCACGGACGACGGTAAATCGGTAAAATCCGCTGGTTACGTCATGCAAAGCACCAGATGATCTAATTGCCTCTTCCTCTGTCACGAGCCAGGGTTTCATGTGTTGGGAGTCATGTCATTAGGTTGAGTTAGTGTTGTTCTGTCGGTGGCATTGTAGGCTTTAGTCATATTGATAGTTGGGCTAGTAGGCCATTAGGCCCAAGGCCACTACTAATAGGCCTTAGTTTATGTTGCATGTAGTAGTATGGATACATAAGGTTGGAAGCTTCCGTCACATGTGACGTTGCTAAGTTCTTATTCTCTTGTTAAAATATTGTTACAGAAAGGTTATCCTATATATACTAGTAAGGGACCCACATGAATGAAATATGTACAAAATTTACCATTTCCTTATTCGGAGTTGCACTCGACTCCACTAAAGCTCTCCATTCAAAGTTGTGAGGTTGTTCTCTAAAATTTTCTAGTTTATGTAGAGCCTTGCACGGCTAGCGATGACCAAAATCGAAGAAGCAATCTAAGCTGCTCTACGTGAACAACAGGAGTATAATGAAAATCTGTTGAAGGCCTTTGTTAAAGAACATAATGATAGGCATGAAGCGCTTACCAAAATCATGAATGATGCTATTAAACGCACTGACATCATGCTTGACCAGCATGCTCAATCATTGGTTGAGCTTAAGTCTCAAGTACGTATTGCTCCCATCGCTTTGAGTACCATTCATCATCCTTTTAAAAGTGCTGAAACACCCACAGTGGAAGAGTTGCCTGCTAAAGTTACTGCACCTCCTGGAACATATCAGGTACTACAACACAAAGCTATCAGAATGGATTTTCCAAAGTTTAGTGGTGAGGAGTTGAGAGTGTGGATATACAAGGCTAAGCATTATTTTGAAATTGATGAAACACTCGATTGGTTGTGATGCATTTTGAAGGTAAAGTGTTAGAGTGTACCAAAAATTCTTAAAAAATAGAACTATAGTAACTCTACTTGCTTTAGAAGAACTAAAAGAGGCATCGATTAAGAGATTTAACATTAATATTTTTTATGACCTAATATCAAACATAAAAAAGTTACACTAAACTAGAACCTTACAAGAATATATTGATGAATTTGAGCATTTGAACACCTTAGTTCATGTACTAGAAGACCACAAAGTTAGCTTGTTTGTAGTTGGACTTAACCTTGAATTACAATATCCCATCCAAATGTTCCAACCTTAAACACTTACCCAAGCTTATACTTTTATTAAGCTACAAGAAGCCAACCTGGTTACTTTACAGCAGTGTTTCAATTTAAAACCCACCAAAAGTTCCACCAACATTAGTCAATACCCAACTACATACCCATACACTAACCCTAAACCAAATATCTGGCTTGCTACTACTAGCAGCACCCAACCTCACAAACCACCACCCTTCAAACCTATACAACCACCTCCTTTATCTTAGTTGTACAAACGCCTCACACTAGAAGAAATGGAGGAAAAGAGGAAGAAGAAATAGTACTTTTGGTGTGATGAACCTTTTGGCTCGAGTCATCAATGTAAGCAAAAGAGATTGAACTTATTATTGGTGGGAGATGAAGGGAATGAAGGTAGGGAGTTTGATGAAGAAGGAGCAGAACAAGAGTTAGAAAGGCAATTGTCAAAACTTACATTATATTCTATGCATCACCATGCTATTCCAACTCAAGTTTGTATGTGGTTCTTTAGGTACCACAAAAGGAGGAGGTTGAATGTTTTAGTTGACACAGGCAGCTCATTGAATTTCATAAATATCTAAGTGGCTAAGGGCTTTGGATATCCAATCGCTCTAGTTAAACCATTAGACGTCAAATTGGCGGATGGATCAATTATGACTACACAAGGCTTCATCTCATAATTTTCTTGGAGTACACAAAGTAAGGAATTAGTAACTGATGTTTACTTATTACCTCTCATTGGGTATGATATTATATTAGGTGTTCCATGGTTAATAAAATTAGGGGATGTGAAATGGAATTTCCAACAAATGTGTATGATGTTTAAGTGAAAGGGTTGTACTTGTGAACTGTGCAGTGAAATCGAGATTATGCACAGCTTAGATGGAGAGTAATTATCTAAGATAGTGGATACAAAAACTATGGTAGATTTACAGTGTTAGATGGTGATGATATAAGCTTCCAAAATTGAGTTTAGAACAACCAAGCTTAGATTTAGGGCTTTTAGAGAAACTTATCCAATCGAGCCCAAAGTTTACGACTAGAATAAAAAAAGTTAATCGAGATATTACAGTAAAGTTAGATTTTAGTAATAATGACCAAAAATCTCAATTTTACCCTTAGAAGTTAGAATATTTAATATAGCACTAAAATGTTCAGAACTCTTAAAATTGAACTTAGATTGCAACGAGAATTTAGAGATAAGTTAATTGAGCTATAAAATGAGATAATATAGTATAATTTACTATATAAAAATACACGTAATTTTATGAGTATACCCGGTATAAATAATAATTATATCCATAAATTAATCCTAAATTATGTAATTATATATTTATTATATTGAATTCATGAAATTAACTTTAGAACATATCCTAAAAATAAAAGATATGCTAGAAACTTAATTATATGAGTAAAGTTATATATTTCACATGTTATTTACATAGGGTATATACTTATATATTAATTAAATAACTAAATCCTAACATATACTATTCATATTTAAGTAAATAATTAATAATATTTATCCAAATGCATTGAAGCTTGCTGGAAATTTACATGGCTGCTGCAGAAGAAAGGAATTTGCTGAATCAAAAGTGAAAGGAGGAAAACATGACACCTCATACTTCATTAATGGTGAAAACAAAAGAAAAAAAAAAGAGAAAAATTCATAGGCGGTGAAAGAATTCTATAAATACTATCTTATCAACAGATTAGCAACATCTTAGCAGTTAGGAACCAAGAATAGAGAAAAAGAAAAATTAGAAAAAATCCTAAAAAATAAAAGAAATTTAGAAAAAAAAAAAGGAGGGAAATTAGTGAAAGTGCAGAACCCTAATCTAAAGTAGTTCTACTGTGAAACCCAACCAACCCCACACGGTCCACCCACCACGCAGTCTGTCCAACAACTACCTAATCGCAGCCGACTACCGAAGCACTAAAGAACACCAAGGTCAATTTCCTGCCCTGTTTTTCAATAATTTCTAAAAATTAGTAAATCTGCCCAGAAAATTTTGAAAAAAATTGTACTTAGGTTATTTTAACATGCTTTCATGTGATATTTTTATTTTTGAAAAATTCGTAATATTTAATATACTTTATTAAGAAATCTACTATTCACCCAAATTTATATTTGTAAAATAAATGTACTAAATGATGTTTTTTCTAGCTAAAAATTTTTGTGTAGGATGTATATGATATATAGATAATTTCTATGTAGCCCAAATTTTGATTTGAATATTGTTAATATTTATTGCATTTTTAGGTTTGAAAATAACTCGAAAATAGGCTGAAATTATGAATTTAATAGGAAATTATGAAATTAATTGATCAAATGGACATGTACTGATCTATAATAAATAATAACAGTATTGAGTCGGATTAAAATTAATTTGGTCCTAAAAGAATCATAATTGGGTAATATATGATAATTTACGGGTAAAATCGTCAAAACGAATATATAGGCAATAGGTCGGAAACTTGAAACCAAGTGATAACTGAATCCCCTATATTTTTAGGAGTCTATAGAAATTTTCGAGGAATTATTTGGTAGCCCGAACTATTTATTACGAATTTATTAAGTAAAATAACTTAATTTACAAGTCGGGGTGTATTTATAATATTAATAAGCTAAAATAAATTAAATAGTTAAATAAAAACTATATGTGGGAATTGCTGATCAAATTGGATTAAATGGATATTTTTATTATAATTATTAATATTTTCTGATTGGGATACACTTTATGTATATTAAGATTAGATAATATTTATATTGTAACAATATATGAACAAATTAGATTAAATACAATTTAATAACGCAAATTACGTATAATATGATCATATTTATATAATTATGTATAACTGTATTAAAAACTCAAACTACCCATTAAAAGCTATTTTTAGAAATAGGACCTGTAAAACGTATCGTTAGGTCTATACAAATCCAATGATACTAATTTTATTAAAATTGGACAACCTTAAGTAATTTAACCTATAAATTTATCATATTCAACAATGTACATATTTCGATAATCTTACTGGAATTAAAACATGAATTAATAAATAAAAAATACGTTTCGATACGATCGAAACGATATATAATATGTAATAGTATATATGATGTATAGTATCAATAATTAATAACTTAATTCAATATATAGTAATAATATATATATATATATATATATAACCATTAGAGATTAAACCCTAATATTTCGTAATTATTACGAAAATTGAATTTGGGTCTTTTATGTAATTAGGACCTTCCAATACAAAGACGATTGGCAATTCAAGTTAGCAATAGCGAACACCTGAACAAGTAAGTTAGGATTATAACTTCACCGCTTGTTTGGATACTATTTAAAGTATTAGAAATCCAAGAGTACTTCTGGTTGTATTTGTAGTTAAATGATTATGCGCATGCTGTGTGTGTAAATGATACTCGATTGTGATAGGAGTTCAACTCTTTGGTGTGCTATTCTGCATATTTGCATAGATTCTGTATTGTGTGAACTTGTTGGTCACCCCTGATTAAAACTAAAAGTTATTCGACTAAAATGAAATTAGACATGCATAATCACCCGTTAGGGGAAACGATTAAGAGTGTTAGGCCAAATACTGATTTCCTTCGATGAGGATAGCCGAAATGGTCCTTTCCCCATCCTTAGTCGAACTAAGTGACAGGTGAGGAGGTCGCGGCAAAGTTGGGGGCCGTGGTTCGAAGGCAATCATGGAAGGAGGGTGTTCTCCATTGCACAAGCTCGAGTTTGGTCTAACTTGAGTCGCGATGAAACTTTTCAATCCGAGTTGGAGCAGATGTAATTTCTCTAACTTCACAGTAGACCGGATAACACTGTGCGATATTTCATTTGAGTGATTGCATTGCATTTCATCATAATTATTAACCTTATTTGTGATTGTACAGTACTCTTCTGACTCCAACCCACTTACTGAGCTAATTGTGCTCATACCCCTACAGACTCTTTTGCAGGTGATGAGTAAGAATAAGATGTTCAGGTACGACCGTTCTTAGGTTAGTGTGCCGCTGTTTAGGAAAGTGAGAATTGAGGAATCAACTGAACTCGAGCTTTTAACTTTTTCTTTGAGTTTTGAGGAAACTATTTGGGAATTCCCTGGGAGTCTACTAGTTTTCTTAACTTATTGTATATAGACTGCAAAACATATGGTTTTTAATAAACTCCGATTATAAACTTTACTTTTGGACGTAAAACGTTTGTATAAATACTGTTGTGGTACTAAATAGCAAGTCATATAGAATAGGTATTTTGTAAAAGCTCTACCACATGTTTGGTTATTAACAGGTGTCAGAACAGATGTTTCAAGCTGGTTGAGTTGTGCACCTTATGTGAATTGTATCTATGATAGCAACTGTAAGGTCAGCTTTTATCTTAGATTAGTTTACACGGCGAAACTGTTATGAATCTTCCTATTCGGGGCATGATAGATGGTTTGGCATAAGGAGAATGAAATAACTGAGGATTTACCACACCCATAACTCCTAGACTTACTAAAGCAGTACCATGACCTATGTTACCTCCAGTACGTTCCCATGACCACAAAATCCACCTGAACGAAGGATCTAAGGTGGTCAACCTAAAGCCATATAGGCATTCCTCAATTCAAAAGAGTATGTTAGAAGAAAGGGTAAAAGAAATGCTTAAGCAAGGAATTATAATGCCAAGCCATATCCCGTACTCTTCACCTGTAGTGCTTGTTAAAAAAAAAAAAGGATGAAACTTGGTGTATGTGTATGGACTATTGGGAATTGAACAAGCAAACCACTAAGGACAATTATCCCATTCCTTTAGTTGAGGATTTGTTTAATGAACTACATGGGTCAAGTTATTTTAGCAAGTTGGACTTAAGGTCCAGGTACCATCAAATAAGGATGCACTCAGTTGATGTTTACAAAACCGCTTTCAAAACACATGATGAGCAATATGAATTCCTTGGCATGCCTTTTGGGCTTATTAACGCCCCATCTACATTTCAAGGATTAATGAATAAGTTGTTTAAGCCCTACTTAAGGAAATTTGTCCTCATCTTCTTTGATGATATACTAATGTATAAGGACACCATAAAGAAGCATAAGGAACAATTGGGACTAGTTTTTCAAATTTTGCAAAGGAAGTAGCTATATTTGAAGAAGAAAAATTGTATGTTTGGGGTAAGCCAAATAAAGTATCTTGGCCACATTATTACCCATAATGGGGTAACAGCTAACCCAAGTAAAATTCAAGCCATTTCAGCTTAGCTAATTGCTTATAACATTAAACAATTACATGGGTTTTTAAGACTTGCAGGGTATTACCGACGATTCATATGCATTTTTGGAGTTTTTGCCAAACCATTGACTAATCTACTGAGGAAGGATCAGTTTATATGGGACAAATTAGCAGCAAGAGCTTTTGATCAACTTAAGTAAGCCCTAACTCATTCTCCAATCTTACAAATGCTAGATTACACTAAGCCCTTTATTATAGAAATTGATGCAAGTGGGGATGGTATTGGTGTAGTTTTGATGTAAGATCGACATCCTATTGCATATCTTAGCAAGACATTATCAAATAAACAAAAGGGCATATCTATATATGAAAAGGAGATGCTTGCTTTAGTGTGCGATTGAGAAATGGCAACACTACTTAGTTGGTAGGCATGTTATCATCAAAACCAATCACCAAAGTTTGAAGTGTCTATTGGAATAGCAAGTCTTCACTACATGCCAACAGAAATGGTTGACCAAATTTATGGGGCTTGACTATGAAATACATTATAAGTAAGGCCAAGACAATATAGTGGCTAATGCTCTGTCAAGAGCAACTCGCATCACTTTAAGCACTATGGTGGTGTCCAAGGTTGTACATCTTGACCTTTTTGAATATATTAAGGCTAGTTGGAATGTTGATGGCTTCTACAACTAGGTCATCTACAAATTACAAGCAAGGGAGGATGGAGGACATTACACACTAAATAAGGGAATCTTATGAAAAAAAGGGTACATTGTTGTCAACCTAAATGATGAACTTAAAAGACAGCTACTACAACTCTACTACACCAATGTTTTAGACAACCATTCAAGTGGCCAAGCCACTTACAAGAAGATCAATAGAATATTTTATTAGCCGAGTTTAAAACTGTTGTACAACAACATGTGAGGGAATGCTTAGTGTGTTGACGATAGAAACCACAAAATGTTGCCTCTCCTGGTCTCCTACAACCCTTGCCCATTCCTGAAGGGTTATAGACTAATATCTCAATGGATTTCATTAAGGGACTACCCAAATCATAAGGCAAGGAAGTTGTACTAGTGGTAATTGATCGATTGAGCAAGTACAGTCATTTTCTGAGTTTGGGGCACCCATATACGATAGCCTAAGTGGCTCAACTTTTCTTAGATAATATTTATAAGTTATACAGTTTGCCCAACAGTATTGTAAGTGATCGATATCCTATTTTTACCAGTAGTTTTTGGCAATAACTTTTCAAATTGTAAGGAGTGAAGCTGCGACTTTCTAGTGCTTACCACCCTTAAATAAACAGTCAATCTGAGGTAGTAAACAAGTGCTTGGAGATCTATTTGCGATGTTTCTCATGTGACAACCCTAAGAGATGGCATGCCCTACTTCCACTAGCAGAATGGTAGTATAACACCACTTTTCATACAAATACTCAAACTACTCCCTTCAAAGCACTATATGGTTAACCCCTACTGCTGCACCTACCTTACATCTTTGGAGATTGTCGAAATGACTCATTTAACACCATGCTACTTGACATAAAGGAGACTCTACAACAACTGAAATTCCATTTACAAAGGGCTCAAGAGAGGATGACTCAACTAGCTAACCAACAAATGACTGACAAATAGTTTACAATAGGGGATCTTGTTTAGGTGAAGCTACAGGCTTATAAGTAACATAGTTTGAAACAACATTATTACCATAAGTTGTCACCAAAATACTATGGTCCTTACTGTGTGACAAACAAAATCAACTTCGTAGCTTACAAACTTAATCTACCTGCCAAATCTGGCATCCACCCAACATTTCACGTCTTGCTACTTAAGAAGTACATTGGATCTTCTTCAACAATTGCTTCAACTCTACCGTTATCTTTTGCTACCTCTTCCCTTGAACCTGAAGCTATCTTGGATCGTAAGATGGTCAAACAAGGGTTTACTACGGACACTATAGTACTAGTATAGTGGAAGGGTCGCAACCTAAAGGATACAACATGGGTATTTTACTCTAATTTGGTCGCTCGCTTTCTTACCCTTGACGACAAAGGTTTCGCGGGGACGAGATGATGTCATGAGATAAGGTTTTATGTATTGGGAGTCATGTCATTAAGTTTAGTTAGTGATGTTCTATCAGTTGTATAGTAAGCTTTAACCATATTAAATAAATGATAGTAGGGCTAATGGACAATTAGGCCTAAGGCTACTACCAATAAGCCTTAGTTTATGTTGCATGTTGTAGTATGGATAGATAAGGTTAAAAGCATCTATCACATGTAATGTGTGTGATGTAGCTAATTTCTTAAAAGGAATATTCTCTTGTTACAATATTGTTACAAAATGGTTACCCTATATGATGAGAATTAGGCTATAAGACCTTTGACCTGCAGCTAAGCCTGAGGACTAAAAGGCCTAGTACGATAAATTCTCCTATTTTAGCCGACTCTTGCCGAAGCCAAGTGTTTTGTTGTCAACGCGTTCTACATACTGAGCCGTATGACTGCTTATTTCTCGCAGATAGTGTGCTAAGAAGCTAAAGGCCGAGAGAATAGTCAATCCTCATTCTCACTCACACCTGGCCAATTACTTACTCGACATTACCTTTACCGAGGTGACAAGAGAGAGACTCTGGATTAACTCAGCCACCCGTACTCGGACAAGCAAGCTACCCATACTCTTTTATCCAACGACCGGCCTTCCATAATGAAAAGCTTAGTGGACCTATAAACTGTTGAATGGTCGATTCTTTTTGCCGAGAATGAGGAGAGATGTGCATCGAGTTGTTGAAAGTTATACCATGTGCAAGAAGGTGAAGTACTGAACTGAAAAGGGGAAAGCAATGCCATTGCTTATTCCGACAAAACCATAGACAAAATTAAGCATAGACTTTGTTCTCAAATTATCACAAACTACCCGAGGTAAACATTCTGTAATAGTTGTCACAGATTGGTTCAGCAAGATAGCACACTTTGTGCCCTACACTAAAACTAATGATGCTTCGGTTATTACTGCTATTTTCTTACAAGAGATTATGCGATTACACAGTATATCAAGGAGTGCAATCTCTAACAAGGACCTGAAGTTTCTGAGCCATTTCTAGAGGACCTTGTAGCGTTGGATAGGGACCAAACTACTATTCAGCACTTCCTGTCACCTCCAAACTAATGGCTAAACAAAGGTGGTTAATCGCACTTTAGGATCACTACTCCAAGCTGCGGTAGGCAAAAACTTGGCTAATTGGAACATCTGCTTACCAGTGATCAAATTCACTTACAACGGGACAGTGCATAACACCACTAAGTAAACTCCTTTCGAAGTGGTCTATAGTTTTAACCTCAAGTTGCCCCTTGATCATACCCTTGTACCTATACCCACGCAAGAGGACCATGACACAAGGGCTAGAACACAATCCCTTCAGCACATCTATGACAAGTCATTTAGCATATCTATAACAAAGTCACTCAGCACATCTATAACGAAGTCACTCAATACATCAATCAATCTGCTAGAAGAATACGAGAGAAGACCAAGGGTAAGACGGCTAAATAATTCTTGCAAGGAGACTTAGTATGGTTGCAACTTAGTAAAGAATGGCTTTTGAGCAAAAGGAGGAATAAATTATTTGCAAGAGCTAAAAGACTCTTCATAATCATCTAAAAAATCAATGATAACACCTATAGGTTGGAGATACCCAATAATTATGGGGTATTTAATACCTTCAATATTGTCGACCTTAGTCCCTATTACCCTGATGGAAAGCTGACTGAAGATCGTATGCATTTGATCCCAAATCCAAATTAACCCAAAGTGAATAATGGGAATCAAGCCATGGGACTTTTAACCCATAACCGAGCTTGAGGATTGGAAGGCCTGGTACGGCGGATTCTCCTATTCCAACCAACTCCTGCCAAGGCCGAGTATTTTCTTGTTGACGCGTTTTGCATACCGAGCTGTATGACTACCTATTTTTCGTAAATAGTGTACCGAGAAGCTAAAGGCCTAAAGAACAATCAATCCTCATTCTCACTCACTCTTGGCCAATTACTTACTTGGCATCACCCTTGCCGAGATGATGAGAGAGAGATTTCAGACTGACTCAACCACTCCCGCTTGAACAAGTAGGTTGCTCGTACTCTTTTGTCTGCATCTTCCAACGGCCTTGCCAATACAACATCGTCACGTATACAAAATTATGTATAGAATCTATTACACATCCCTTTTGGGCAAATTACCTTAACTTATGGGTATAAATATCCTTGTAATTATAGCTACATCAGATAGATTATTATTAATACACTTAAGTATTTTTCATTTCCTTGCGTAAACACTACCTATTTACTCTCAGCATCACTCTTATCCTAACTCTTGAGTAAGATTAGGTGGCGAGTAACCTCACTGAACCGATTCATGCATCATATCGAATTGTGCCTTAAGTTCTCAAAAGTTCCATTGGTGCATCACATCCTCTGTAGCTGTTCGTGGATTTTTGCCTACTTTTCGTTCACATCAATCCTTTCTACACATTTTCCCATCACTTCTTTTTTGAGCTTTCTGCAAGGTTAGACTTATATAGCGACCGACCTTATTTGTTCTTGGTCACGATCCACATCACTATATATGCTAATAAGGGACCCATATGAATGAAATATATATAGAATTTATAGTCATTTCCTTATTAAGAGTTGCACTAGACTCCATTAAAGCTTTGCATTTAGAGTTGTGAGGTTGTTCTCTAAAATTTTCTAGTTTATGTAGCTAAGTTTGCAGCATCCTCTCCTTATTTCCGATGCTATAAAGTAGTTTATAAATTATCTTAGCTGTACATCATCTTTACAAGGAAATAGTTTTGTCGAGTCAAAACAATTGTAGGAGACTAATTGCATCACTTGGTGAATACAAATTTTGTAGGAAATGGAAAGATTTTGATATGTTGGTAGAGGTGGTGTTTCTCGCATCCAAAGGTGATAGGGAGAGAGAATGTGTGTTATGATGTTGTAGAATTGGTTTGCCACCACTTGTTCTATAAATGAAATTTATGAAGATCTTTTTTGCAAGAATCTATCTTTCTAGGAGTTTGTTCTAATCTGAATAAAAGATTATTACATATTTTTTTCATTTGCTTTTTGAGTTATGCAACATTCTAATAATGGGGCTTTTATTGAGAGAATAGGTGAAAATGGAAAAATTATATGTGAATGCTTATAGAAAGTATAATAAAAAGTATAAGAAGATATAAACAAACTTATAGAAAGCATAATAAAAAGTATAAGAAGATATAAACAAACTTATAGAAAGTTTAAAACTTACAAAAGAAGCAACCACCGGATGAATAGAAGAAGAACAATTAATAAACCAAAAAGATGGAGATACCACAGCATATGTAGAAGGTATGGATGAAGAAATGTTTCAAGAAACAATTTAAGAAATTATTGCAAAAAATGATACCATTGAAGGGAATGGTGTTTTACAAGATCTTAATAGGAAAAATGTTCAAGAAAATATTATCATAGAAATATAGAATAAAAAATGGTGGAGAAAGACTACAAATGAGAAGTTGCAACAAATTGTTTTCAAGAAAATCATCATGAGTCATTTGATCTCATGTTACAGTTGGTAATGTTGATCTTAGGAAGAAAGTCAACAACACCATCACTATAGCAATGGCATCCCAAGCAATTGTTGTGATCAAAAGATTAAACATAATCACATAGTTTTCATAATTTAATATGGATGCTATATTATACATGCAACATGATTGCTATCCAACTATTGAAGTCCCTTGTTTGTAAAATCCAATTTTTAGTGGACAACTTTTTATGTGCTTAACTACTAGGTCACTTTTTACTTTTACTAAATAGGATTATTTAAGCGTGTTTTTACTTTTGTTATTTCTTGATTTTCTTAAAACTTTAGGGCAAGGTTAGTGTCAAGGGTAGAAGAAATTATTATGATGTTAAAAATTAGTTAGACAATTTAGTTACAAATAGTAGGATTAGTTAAAAAAATTAGTTGTTATAAAAGTATTATAGATAGCATTTCGTAAAGAGAAAACATCCAATATTCAATTCATAAATAAAGTTTGAAAAGGTATCTTTGAAGAATATCTCTTTTTAAGAGCTTATCTTTGACTCGAACAATGCGATTGTAATTTTTTTTTTTTTTTTTTTGTGTTTTGTTCATATTATCAGGCTAGGCAATATCCAAACTATGGTCTTGTTATGATCATGTATTAAAAAAATTTTGTAAATAGTTATAATTAGTACAAGTTAATTACAATTAATAAGATTAGTTAGCAAACTATTAGTTGTAAAAAATATTAGAAATAACATTTTGTAAATGGTTAATGTATCTATCCAATTCATAAACAAAATTCGTGAAGGTTTTCATTAGAAATAAACTCTTTCTTTCCTTTTGTTCTAGTCTTATTCATTAGGTGGTATGATATAATTTTACATGGTTATTACATTCCTATTAAACCACAGTTCAATCACTACTTATTACATATGGTGAGAAGTGAACATATGATTAATAATTTGATTGTGTAATAGCTATGCCACGATAAGTTCCTATTACCAAAAATGTTGAATAAGGATGAATGACCACACTCCCACAAGTAGCTATGATTTCTCTATTAGTGAGTTCTTTTCATGACTACATTTGAAATAAGAAACCACAATAACCATAGAGTATTACAAGTGCTAATAACACCAACTGAACCATAGTAGGGGAAAGAAAAAAAATTGTAAAAATAGAAAATTATAAAAATATGATTCTTACAAAAATATTTCCAAAAATATAGCACTTGAAATCACCTTTTTAAACTGGAAGAGGCTATTTCATGTATAAACATAAATCACAATAAAGTGAAACCGTTTCTTAAAGAGATAATTTCTCCCTATAACTTATCGGGCCACAACCTGCTCTTTCATCTCATCGCGATCTTCAAAACTTCTCATACTCTCCCTAAAAAACCTACGTGTGTATCCTCTCAAACTAGTAATGATTTCTCATTGTTTTTTTTTTTTACCAAATCAATTGCGGATTTGACTCTTAGACATTGCATACAACATATATTTGAAGAAATTTCTAGAAAGTGATATCAAATATATGGGATCTCATCACTTTCTCTCTCTAGACACCAATAAAGCGAAAGGTAAATTTTTTTCTATGCCCATTATTCTCCCCATTGATAGTTAAACTATAATAAGCAACTCATGGTCAAGTTGGCTCGATTTTTGCTTATAGTTGCTAGGTATTGTCACTCTTCAAAGTGTTATTCATGGGGCCTCTAGTGAAGTTGTCTTAGTTAAAGGACAACTTTAGTGAATTATTGGCAAACACAAATAATATTACTGTCTAACGATACAACGAAGCTCATATTATGCAGCTAATTAAGGGAATGTTATTCTTGAACAAGTTAAATAACTGGGTGCATCTGATGTTCTTTCCCCTCCTCTTCGACCTTAGTATAGCTGAACAATACGCTTGAGGTATCGTATGCTTAGCATGGCTCTATTGTTAGTTGTACTTGCTTGATAGATGGATGTTTGTGAGGTCAACAAGTCACTTATCTTACTTTAGGTGTAAACATAGGAGCACTTCCCACACATAGCTCCTTTACGTCATCGGATTACGATAGTAGTGGATGATCGACCACTAATGAGTCGATTAGGTAAGGGGGTAGGGGCGGCGCAACTTTGATGTTATCAAGCTTCCCATGTATGTTGTTGGCTAATATAAGGATGCATTCGATTGCTAACGTCCACAATAGGTACATATGTTACTAACTCGAGTTTTTTTAGATTTCTTAAGATTTTGTGGCTACATATTCTAAATTGCTCATTTTGCAGGCTATATAGATCCCTTACTTTCATAACGACGTGGCTAGGCTCCGTGTTTCTTGTTACGCCAGAAGTGATATTTAGACAATACGAATGCCGCTGATTTACTTCTACATTGCTAAATTATATTTTTTAAATCGTATGATATAATAGTTTGGCAGAATCTAAAGGATTCTCGACTATATAGATACCTCTCAAACACTACACAATACTAACTTATGAGGTCAAATAGAAACAACCAGGGCCACTACTCATGTGACCTAACTGGAGTAGTGAACAAATCGGCATAACAAGATAATCGCTATACTACCACCATCTAATATAGCTCCAAACTACCATACTTAGTACCAGTAAGTTACTCACTGATATATCGGCTAGTCAAGAACCACCAAAGTATACATAGTATGCATTCAACTTCATTTTTCTTAACAGTTCTTCACCTATTCCTTAATATGCTAACCACACTGTTATTTGTGACATATAAGTAGGTTTTATACATAAGCTTCCTATATCATATAAAGATATCATGATAGCGCTAAAGATATCATGATAGCGCAACTAGAGGTGAATACCATCATTTAGTAGCTTAGGAGCATTCACCTAAATGATGCACTTGCGCAAGGGCCAGATATCAAGCGGGAGGGCTCTCTACTGTACAAGTCATAACATCGAGGGCATCGTCAAGGGTAACGATAGGGTCGGGGTAGGGGGCAAGGATGCCAACAAGTTGAGTTAGACAGTGGGGACGATCCCTCTCCTAAGTACTAGTCTCTAGGAGCATCTCCTGTAGCACCTACATTGCGTGGAAAAGACGAATTTACATCAATGAATGCTGAGTTCACACGAGCAGAAACATTCAGGGACACAAGATACCACAATCCAATAGGCTCTGCTGCAAGAAATGCAATAATCTACATATGCAGCCTCCCAAGAGGGAAATTACTGGCAAACAACCTCCTATTAACTAATAACGCAAATGATTCGAGGCTTGTTCCGATTACGTAGAACAGTCTGTCTTCTCACTTGATCTGAGTTTTCTTTTTGAGTTCCAAGAGCAAATCATAGACCCTGTACTGGTCAGGTAGGGACTTGGATACACTTTCCCTCTGCATGCATCTTTTAGCCCATGCAACCAGCTTCGGGCATTCTTCCACCATGCTGAAACTTGCGCTCGTCTCCAATGCATAGAACCAGCTATAGAATGGTATCAGCGACACATCTACGACACCGAAATCTTCGCCTCCGAAGTACGTCTTGTCCCCAAGTTCGTCTTCCAGCAATCTGAAGCACTGAAGCAGCTCCTTCTTAGCTGCCTCCTGGACTTCCCCTGTAGCTCCCCATACCAGACGCCCTGTCGAGTATATCTACACAGAACAAAATTGATAAAAAGGAAAAAAGGGTAAGGTTTTTACTTGATGTAATAAAAAGATTATCAAGACAGCAGATTTAGATTATTGATATAGATATAAATCCCCAATTGCTGTTGTTAAAACCATGAATTAACAATGAGTTCATAATTTTATTTTATTTTTAATTAAAATAAATATAAAATCATTTAAATCCAAATTTTCAGTAGAAAATAAATTTTCGTTATTATATTTTGTGTAACTCTAGATGATTTTATACGTTCAATACCTCAGTAGAATCATGATTTTAAAATCCAAGATTCTAAGAAGTAGGAAAAAAAACATACCCACCTAGCTCGAGCTTTTATAACACCTAGATATGTTATCAGTAGAACCAAAACTGAGTTCAACAAAAGCAAATAAAATGTAAATAGACAAGCATAGACTACCTTCTTGTCTATATAGTCAACCCAGAACCTGGCCCAAGAATTCTTATAGGGATCAGAAGGCAGCAATGGAGACTTATGGTTCCATACTTCATCAATGTACTGAACGATGATGCTCGATTCGCATACCGGCCTGCTGTTGTGGATCAAAACCGGTATTTGCTTATGCACTGGGTTCATCTTCAAAAGTAGAGGACTCTTGTTGCTCAAATCCTCTTCCCTGGAATGAAAATCGACACCTTTTTCTCTGAGAGCTATCCTCACCCTCATCCCAAATGGGCTCAGCCAGAAATCCAGCAATATAACTTCTTCTGCCATATCTTATAAAACTTGGAAGTACCAAATTAAGGAAGCAGCAGCTAAATAGAGCGGTTAAAAGGGCAAGATGAGGAGAATGCCCTTTATATAGAAATTTCTTAATGCGCATGATCCAGGATCTTCTACATTATTGTGTCACTGCCTACGTCAAAGGAGACGAGATATTCTCTAGCATACGTGGACGTAGGTCTATCCACCGGTTACGTCACTGCTTAGCACCATGCTTACAGTTACAGCAGATAAAACACTTGCACGTGTGTTAATATATATATGCGTGCGTGTGTGTGTGTAGAATATAGATATACCTCGGCTAAACACGACTTTCAGATTTGCTCATTTTACTTCCCTCTTTTCTTTTCTGTCATTTTCTCAGTGTTAATATTTTCAATTGTTAAGAACAGTTTGTGTTCCTTAGAAAATGAGAGAATTGACTCATAAATAACTGTGGGTTTAGACTGTTAACCTTTTCAAGATAAATACTACTCTAATAAGATCGAACATTAAAAAATATAAGCCACCAAGAAAATTCTTATATTTTAATATAATACATATTTGGCATCTTCTAAGTAGCGTATAAATCATTTTCGCTGCAGATCATCCTCACTAGGAGGGAATTTTTCTTGAATCAAAGCATCTGTTAGGTGACCGCTTGGCGCTGGCAACGGAAGGACAGATGTCCAATACAACGTTGCTTTCTATTTAAATGAAAACGGGGGCGCCGCAATGATCAATAAAGAAGTCGTACATTATTTGGGTATAAATAAAGAATACACGTTTACTGACCGCTTGAAACTCATGATACATAAAATTGCATGAATCCTCCATTTGCATCTATAGACAAATATACATAATTTGCATGCACACTGTTATAATATTTGCTTTTTCATTGATAACACATGCGTTTTCAACGGAATTTCATCTATTCAGATGGGTATAAGTTGATTTTTGGCGGCAAGGAAACTGACGTATCTTCATTGGACCCATGGAAATGCTAAGGTCAGGATATGATCCACAGAATCTTATGGCAAAGCACGAGAAAGAAAATTAGCCAATATGAGAAAAGGCAAAGGATCGTAGTGAACATCTAAAGAGGAGAGGAAATGCCAAGCCAGTCGAAGTCGTCATCCGGCACAAACCTTTGTCTGAAATAACCGCAGAGAATTGTCACCACGGTCCTCGGACAACCTTCCACTTAATGCACCTATAAAATCCTTACAAAATGAGATCATTTATCAGTTACAGAAACAAGGCAAAAAATAATAATAAAAGTAGAACCGAGTTATATTGTTCACAATCAGAGCAGGGATCTAGAAAATTAGCATCCAATACCAGTTCATCCATGTTCTTCTATAGGAACATAATTCATTTTTCCCCCTCTTCACGAAGTGCCAGCACATATTGAAATCATAATAGGTTCCACAGTTCCATTTCCTCGTGTAGTTCAATCTCCCCATAGTAGGACTAGGAGTATTAAAAGGATACATATTAAAGATAAAGGACAATCCAGAGACTTAACAGTGTAGTGTACAACAGGAAAGTACAAAGCAGATATACAGAGGATTGAAGTAAAGTTACCAGCTTATGCTGGAAGCTGGAGTAACTAATACTCCAAGGAAATGACTGCAAGAGCATACAAATATACTACTCTGCTACAAAATACCCACATATAAAGGAAGAAGCCATGGTCAAGGACAGAGATCACCAAAGCCAATTTAAAGCACATAGTAAAGGTAATAACAAGAATGCTAAATTCTCATTGAAAATTGGGGCTCATCCATATAATGGGGATTGCGTACTCTATCAAAAAGGATAATATACAGAAAATGAATAGTTTCCCAACCTCTCCCGCAACAGGCAACATATCTCCACAAAACAAAATTTTTTCTATGAGATCCAAGTATAATTGGACTTAAATCCACTGGTCTGTTGCCAACCAATACAAAATTTCACCTACATGGCCACGTCAGATACAGCTCCACCAGCACATGCAAAACCACTACAACCGCAACAAGAAAAAACCCAGTTAATCATCCAACTCAAGTTCGTATAAGTATCTCTTCAGCTCTCGTTACTTAAATTACCTCAGATTCCACGAGATTATCACCAGCAAATTTATACTATTGTGCTTCCTTGCTGAATGTCCGAAGGTGTTCGATAAGGTCCTCCTTGAGTGATTCAGGGATTTTTGAGAGGAAGGCTTGTTTGGCATCTGCAACCAATTTTTTCCTGCATGACAAGCAGAGAGTATTGAGTGAGGACTGAATCTTCAAATCACAAAATGGGAAAACAACCGTAAAGTTGCATTAGAGCAGAAGATAACTATCATAAAGAAGCATGATTAAGTAGTTCAATGGTTAAATTTTGAAAGATAAGGCGAGAATGCTATCAATAGGGAGAAACTGCTTTTAACCCCTTAACCATGCAATTCATAGACTGCTCCAATAACTCAACGAAAGTGGACTTACCTCTTCACAAATCTCCAAAATGTGTTTTTATCAAAGTTTTTACCCTGCAATCCCAAGCTTTTTGGAACAGTTTGGGAGGTAAAGTCACTCTTTTAAGTGAACCAAGTCAATGATTTTTCAGCTAAAGGATTAAGTGCACAAATTGGATGATCAAAGGAGTCAAAGTGCAAATGCCCCCACAAAAAAAAGAACAAAAAAAGAGCATCAAAATTTATGAAAGCACATTCCACCCATTATCCTTTAATACTAGTCAAGAAACATATAATAACAGAGACTAAATACATACAGAACACTGTCAAATAAAGCAAACATGAATAGAGAATGTCATTGCTCATTTCAATATTAATATGGAAAAACCAATGTTACCCAAATGCTATAATTTATGTAGAAAGTTTACATCCTAACTCTTCATGAGAGCAGCAAAGTTGATGGTTTTTCTGGAAGCATATGATAAACTGATAGCAGTGATAAGAGAATCACATGAAGGCAGTTCCTAACATATTGATACAAACCTAGGGTTCTAGCAATAGAAATTCGACAATTGACAGATTGAGACATAGCACTTACTTCTTGTGATGAATACAACCTTGCAAAGCTGAACACCAGAATTGGTACTTCACAGGTCCTACAAGCTCTGGAAGAGGAGATTCTTCCTTCCACTTCATTTTTCTGACTTCCAGCTATATATTTCCTTAACTAACTTCTAACTAACTCCCTCCACCTCCTACTTATACTTTTCACAAGTGTAGCACAATTACAATACTACCCTCTACAACACAATAGTCACAACACAGTACACACACACACAGATTACACCACCACACTACCCAATACAAACTATACCACACAACACAGACCACAGAACAACACACACACTATCTTCTCTTATAGACTTGAAGTAAAGGTTTGTGCACCCTTGGAGTCATATCACATATGCATACAGATTTACGAGGATCTTCATAGCATTGGAACTAAAGAAAACAATTCACTAAAACGCAATTCATGACTGAGCTCCCACCTCCAGCAATAGAGATTCTAGTAACTAGTCTAAAACGATTTACCATATGATGTGTTTTGATGTATCCACCAAATCTAATTACAATATGGAGTCCATTCAAGGATTCATTTTGCAAAAAATGAGCAGCTTATAGAAACACCATTCCTTCTAAAAGGAAATACTGTTTTTAGGTGGTCTTTCCAGCCTTTCTCAATTTCTAGTGAATTGTAGCATGTCATTCCAGGCTCATCATTTGCTATTTTTGGTCAATGAAAACATTTCAGTGATTTGATGCAAGTACAGCTACAAGATCCTCTACATAATTACGAGTTGTTGATCTTCTCGATGAACTGCAATACACCAAGCGCAATAAATGGCTGATGCTAATGCTTGGGAAAAGGAAATGATGCTATTGATCTTAATTTTTAGGGTGGCAGGACATTCGCATCTCCCATCCACTGCCTATAGGGGTAAGAGGGCAATCTGAATGGTTGATGATAAAAGTCCACACCTGATGCGATATGTGTTATCAGACAAAAGGGCTGGTGTGTTTTATTTATTTGTTTGCACAAGTAGTGCACAGTTAGGGTGATATGCTCCAGATATCCAATATATACAAGTTTAAAAAAATTTGCATAGGTATATACCTTAATGACCTTTATTGAAACCGCCTGTATTATGTGTAACCTACAATATACAAGTACCCAATGGACTTGCCTTTCTACTAATTATATTACTGCTTAAGTTACCATCATATAACAACAAAGAGCTTTTAAATATTATAGCCTCTTGTGTGCTAAAAATAATTTTCATACTATAATTCCAACAATGCTTCAAAATAAATTAGAACTCCACTCTTATAAATCAAGTGTTATTATTATGATGTTTTATTTCTTGATTGTTTAAATGAATGAGATGATGTTTTTTGTCATTAAATAGGTTGCTTATTATAGGTTAAATTACATAATAAATATTACATACAAAATTCAATTATATATATCAAAGATAATTTTACATGGTTTGCACAGTATATCCAACTTACAATGATATACAATAAGCTAACTTGGAATGTAGAACTTGTATATAGGATACAATGTCCAGGATGAATAAGAGATCATACCATGTACCCAACCATGTGGAAGAAGGTTCCAATGTTTTATCTGAGTGTACCCTATGACTTCTAAGACCCAACCTAAGACTTATCCAACCATGCAGAACCATAACAAGTTTTGGTGATCACTCTATATTAGGTGAAACAAACTATCACCCTTAACAGCCAGTGTTTTGGTTAATGCTCTAGAATGAAAGTTTGTCCAATGTAAATGGATTGTTATTCCAAGCTAACAAAAGCATGACTATGCTAGCCCATGGAACCTTCAGTCTAGATTGATCAACAATGTCTCAAGCCCTCTTAGGTCTTCATTTGGTTTCCAATCTCAGAATCCAACTCCTTGAACCAATTCCTCCTCCCATCGAGCAGGGACGAAAGTCAGCCCTAAGTGACCTGACGTAACATTTTGGGATCATCGTGATGCTCAATCAAAGAGCCATTGGGAAGCCAACGCTCATATAATACGACAATAGTATTCCCATTCCTAACTTCCCATCCAAATAAACTAGCAGCAAGAGAGTTTTAGTTTCAACAATTTACTCCAACACCAAAAGCAATCTGTTGGCATCGACATATGAGGTAGGCTTTTTTTATTTATCAATTAAAAAAAAATTAGAAAATTTCAGTGTTAAGCATTCCAAATTGAAAAACACAGAATCAACCTAAACCAAACCAATTTTGTGGTTTGGACATGATTTAACCAAATTTTCTACTAAAAACTAATCCTTTGTCCATGCTTCTTCTTTTTAAAGTTCTCCAACAATGAAGAAAAAAATTTTTTCTTTTCCATGTTTTCTAGTTTATTTCTTTGAGCAATTGTCTAGCTTAATTCCCAGAAAACCCCTTTTTAACACTTACAGGTATTTCATATGCAGACAAATCAAATTTCCAAGTGATAACTGGAGGAATTATCTAGAGATTTTTAGACTTGACACTCTGGCTCCACGGTGATAACCAAATATGAAGCTTAGTTCAAGCTGGGCACAAGCGTGCATAAAATTTGGACTTGAAATTTGATGCCATGCAAAAATGAAATGGAGAATGCGCTGATGCAATTCTGCCAGTTTTAGAACTTTCTAGTCGTCCCATGAGCTTGATGAATTCTCAGCAAGTTTTACAACTGAGCAATCAACAAAGAAAGCAAAGATAGAAAATGTACTAACAAACAGAAACTTGGCAATGAAGGTTTAGCAATTAAGCGTTTTATTCATATGTCATCTATGTTTTAAAACCTCAGCATAAAAAATTCTGCTTCTCTTGATTTAGGAATTTTCCAACCCAAAATCAAGCTGAAACATTCGGTTGGTTTTCAGTTTCCAATTAAAGTGCCCACCATAAGTTTAGGGATCCCCAGAGTATCCTCATCCTTAGGAGCATAAAACCTATCCTGTTTAAATTTTACTTCATAGCTGATGCTGTACATCCCAAATAACAGAAAATTTTGCATTATTTGACAAATATCATTACTAACTCCCTTAGGGAGAAAACATTCAAAGCTCGTTAGTTTTACTACATCTGACTTAAGTTATTCAGAGTTTCATGTACCTAGATCTTGGAACCCTTTTTTTTTAATTCTTTTTGGTGTGTGTGGTGGGGTGGGGGGTGTTAACTCCTAGACATTTACATTTCTACCTTCCCTCCTCCAGTCTCAGACCTTTCCCCCTTTCGTTCATCACAACATCCCTTCATTCAGTAGTCAGGGAACTGCAATTACCACTTATTTCTACACTCTGCTGTTATAGCATAAGAAGCAGAAACTTCAGACCATCTTTTAAGCAGGCTAGTAGCTTTTAGCTATTGAGAAGGTCAGAGCTTCTATTTCACCAAATCCATGCATCTGAGATTTCTCATAAGAACGCGTGCATAACACTTCCCAAAGACAAGAAACAACAACTAAGCACTATATTTACAGCCAAGCAGTTGGACTAGCCTAAGAAGCTCTGAAGGGAAGTTACAAGAAAAAATCAAACTTGAAACAACCAAATACCATATTTACCAATAACACCTACATATTGAGCCTGGATGCTAGAGAGAATCATACTTGAATCTTCACTTTCTTGTGGAACATAGCGTAAGGCAACTTTACAGGATTTGGACAAGAATAAATGTAGGCATCTTCATTTTATGGAAGAGTTTGTGTAGTTTGGACAGATTTAACAAATACAACCCACTGGAAAGTCACTAGCCACTGCATTAATAGTCTCCCATACTGAAGATGCAACAACAACAAAATAATTCAATGGAATGCCCATTTGTTAACATATCTCCGTATACGATAACAGTAGATCTTTAGCATTTGTTTACTTTTCCTCTTTTTGGTAGATAATTTGAATTCAATCTATCCAAACATTTGCAATAATTAGTTCATTCAACATGCATTATAGCCATTCATATATTACTTTATCCCAAAATATTTTCTTACAATATATATACTACTAAAATACACTGAACCTCAAACTAAATCTGCTTGAGTATCACAATTAATCAAGCATGGACATGAGATATAAAGCTTGATTTAGCTTGACCCAACCATTGAATATTTAAGTGCTTTAAGATTGAGCTTAGCTATAACATCTTGACATGGCTAAGTGTTCCTAGTTGTACATAGTGGATCCCTGTTTCCATCTCCACCATGGACCTATCAGAACTCAATAACTAGGATAGAAGAACCTGTAACATCTAATGAGGCTTTTCAAAGCAAGCAGGACTAATGTATTTTTAACAAGGAAAGTCCCATCATTCAAAGAAACAAGATAGAAAAAGTCTAATACCAACAATACATATCATAACATTTGTTAGAAAACAAGAAGAGTGGGGATAACAAAGAATACTGAGGGAAAAGAGAGAGAGAGAGAGAGAGAGATGAGAATGCAAAGAGCATAGAGCTCCAAGGTTTAATCGAAGCTTCCATAAAAGTAGTGTGATAGTTCCTTTTTGATTCTCTGGCATGAGGTACACGTGTAGGTATCCATGTGTGCGTGTGCCAACACACACACAAAAAACTAAAGGAAAGTATTTGGGACAAGAAGTAACATATTCCATTTGCCCTTCTATTTATATTCTCTACTCCTCTAAGCTTTTTCTAAAGTAAACTTTTAGGGCTGGTAGCGCTGGTTTTTGGGCTGTGTTTGGGCCCTCTCACCGTTCAATACAAAAATTACCTTCCAGAATCCTGTGACAGTTCCTGGTCGAGACTCCCAGTATACCTACTTCTCTCTCTCTCTCTCTCTCTCTCTCGTACACATACACAACACACACACACATGCACACACACACACAGAGCAAGAAAGAGAGAGAGAGAGAGAGACTCACTTCAAATTGCAGGAATCCAGCAATGCTGCTTCTCTAGTGCATATTCTTTTCTTCATGCGCATGAAGCTGTAAACCTCATCTGACCAACCACATGTTCGTAGGACCAATGAAGCTTCACTCTTTAGACTGAAAGGTTTATAATAAAACAAAGTCAAAGGAAAATATATAACAAATATGACATGCATATTATTAATCCTTCTGCAGACATGCATTTTTGCATATTCCATTGATGTGTAAATCAAATCTTAAAAAGAATGAAGTGCCCATTAAACATATGCAAAAACATGGCCCAATTCTAACAAGTAAAAGCAGGCAAATGTTGATTACTTTGCAATTTATGCCAAAAAACATAGAACAGCAGCAGATCCCTCTGGAAAGTGAAATCAGCAGAAAGTAGATAAATTGATAATGGAAATCTAAGAATCAGATCCAAAACAAATGTGCAAGACAGAGCAGAACTGAAAATGAGAGTGGTTGACATACACTTCTTTCAGCTCTTCAACTTTTTTGTGAGATTGAGCATCATTAGTCTGCAAAGTACAGGAATTTTCCTGCAGCCTTCTCTTGGATCCTGGAAATTCAGCATTATGATCACCCCCATGACAATACCCACGGTGGGAAGCACCTGCTCCATTCATGTCATTCTTTACTATGCCATTGGTCTCTTGTTTACACGATTCAACTGGATCATGTTCCCTAGTTTTTCCATTTCCATTTGCTGATGCAAGAGCCTGGATCCTGTCACCACTGATATCATCAGCTTTATTTGCTTTGTTATTTTTAACTAACATATCTTTTCTGTTCTCAGTACCAGCATTAACCACTCCATTCTCTTTGTTAGAATTATCCCTGCATGAAAGTAAATCTGTTTTCCCCTCATTACCAGAAATAATCACTCCATTCTCTTTGTTAGAATTATTGGCCACAGCTGATTCTGGTTTTACTTTCTCAACCTTACTCGCATCCACTGTCCCTTTGGTAACCATATCTTCAATTAACTGGTTTTTGTGAATATCCATATTGCCATTGTTAATAGCAGGAATTCTTTTTGAAACAACACTCCCTGAGATACTAAACTTCATACGTGGGCCAGAAGGCACCTTAGTAGCCTTAGATGCGACAGAGACATCCTTCCAAGAAGACTCTTCAACTGAAGGTTTCAACAATGGTTTTGATGAAAGTGCAGGGACCTGACTCCTCTGTGCTTTGTTTCCATTACAGCTGTGAGATGTTACTCCGTTTGCAACGTAAGTTGAAGATGAACTGACCAAAGATGGCCTTTGCTTGGTACGGGAGAAGAAAAGGATATAGACCTTTTCCGACAACACCTCTTCCATAGTTGCCAGCGTGACATAGGAGTCATTGCAGCAATACCATCTTCCAATAGCATCCTGTGCAAAAAAGTTCATCAAAAACATATATCAGCATCAGCACTCCAGTATATAAATAAACACCACCACAAAAACCAGCAAAACTTAGGTAAGACCTTTATATAAGCATAATAGTGTCCAGAGTCCAGCGAGCAGCCTGCATGCACAATAGTACCAAAAAGACAGTATTCTGGTGAAGGATCCTGCAATAGAACGAGAACTGTCAGATTGCAGTTACCATGGTCAGAAAAGAAAATGGAGGCGGAATACCATTGCCTTTACACAAAAAACCCCACCCCACCCCACCCCGACCCCCCCCAATTCCTCCAAAAAAGAAAAACAAAAAAAAAGGGAGAGAGCAAGCTTTGACATGATATGGAACTGCAAGACTAAATTAGACTACTTTTAATCAGAAATGTCAGGAGGGAAAGAATAGGAAAGGTAATTCAAGAGCAACCAAGATGAAAGAGTTGCCTAGAATGTAGTAAGATAACCAAAAAAGACACAATCTGTACATAACAGATCTTCCATGACAACCTAATTACCATGATACTGAAGAAGGAAGCCAAATCATGAAATAAACAAGGTAGCACGTTATGTCAGGAATGTCTACAAAGAGAACATAGGCAAACCTGGCTTGTTTTGCACATGAAGTTAGAAAGCATCAAAGTCTCCTCAAATTGAATAGCTTCATCTATCTTCCCACCATAGATACCTTCAAACCTCTGCACAACCAACACAAACAACATTAAGTACTCAAGCTTTATGAATTGCATAATAACTAAGTATGTAACAGTCTACCTTAAGTTGGATGACAAGAATATTTGGTGCTTGAAATATCGACATTTGCTTCCTTGCTGCCACCAATTTCTTACATCTAAGATAACATAAGTCTCATGCTTTGACCATGAATAATCAATTGAATAAAGAAGTTTACCCAAAAAAAATAATAATAATAATAATAATAATTAAAATTACCCATTCAGTACTTACTTCTCACACTTGTACTTATTATTTCCATCGAGAATTTCAGGTTGGAAAAACTTGTGCAATGATTCCTTAAGCGAATTACTGTACAAAACCTCTAAACTAATATCCATTATCTCATCAACTTTATTCGACTCTGCTCCGCAAGACAAACACCTGACCTGGCTCTGCAGAGCACCTCCAAATATCTCCTTAACAATAGTACTGCCACTGCCACCACTACTGCTGTGGAGTTTCCCATTTGCAACATCCGATCCCTTCCGTTGGTGCTGCCTGAGTTTCTTGAGTCGAAGACACGTGTTGTGGCACGCATCTATCACGTATCGTAAAAACTCGTGGGCATCTTCCTGGCGTCCACTACGGAAATGTTCGGCGAATAGGCGTAAGCAGCTCTGAATCTTGGCAGGCGCATCCTGGACAAGATCGCCGCGAAGAGACCGGACTATTCGCTTCTCTAATATGCAAAATGGACAGTCTCGCTTTCTCTCCGCATCCACACCCGAGTCGCCTGCATATTTATTAAAAGTGAAAAATCATCCAACTCAATCATATCAAATCAATCAATCCGTGAAGTTAAGCTTATGGTTGGGGTTAGGGCACAAAGGAACCAGCAGTCAATAAAGAATTAAAACCAAAACAAATTCGATATAAGAAATAACATTATGCATAAAGTATAACAATTAGGTCAATAAAAGGCTACGGAGAGAGAAAGAGAGAGAGTTAGGGTTTAGGTGTAACGTACAGAGAGAAGAGTGGAGATTGTTGAGGCAGAAATTGGCAAGAGGAGGTGTGTAAGTAAGGCACTGTAAGACGCTGTTGAGATAGCAAGAGTTTCCGAGGTTCCTGAGACCGAGAGGAGGACCGGTTTTGCGTTTGTGACTCAGTAAACTCGGCTGCCAACTCATTTGCAAGGCCATTAACGACCTTCGGTGTCTTCTTCTTCGTTGGAACGCGCATTGCACAGCGTCGCTTCTACGTAGTCACTGCTCCTTGTTGTTGCTACTCTAATCGTCCACCGCCGGAGAAGCCACGATCGCATCGTCTCGTTTCTCTCTCTCTTTCTCTCTATCGATTTGATTACGCTGGCATCGTCTTTTGGTTTTGTTGGTTTTCTGTTTCTTTTTTTTTTTTCTTTTTTCTCTTTATTTCGTGAATCCTCTTTCTTTGAGGGAGAGGGTTAAAAAAAAAAAAAGGAAATGCAGTAAAGTAAATAAAATAATTCCTTTTTTTGCCCCCATAAACGGTGGTCTTGGCTTTTTGGTCTTCTCAGTTTTATTTTTTGGGACACTGTTTAATTAATACGTGTCACGGGCAATCCAGGTTTATCTTGTTTGGGCGGCACATTATTACGGTTGCCCCGGACTTTGAGTACAATACAATAGAATGCAAATTGGCAAAATAAAAGTTTGAAAAATCTACTCTCTCACATCCCAACGGCTCCGCATCCCTGTTTAGACACTTATCCAATTATCCTTTAAAGTCAAAGTCAAAAACGGATAAATAATTAAATATCCTTATTTAATGGAATTCATAAAATTTGATCCTGACTCCAATAAGTAAAATAAATATACATAGCAATTGAGGAAAAAAACATTTAACATTATAACTACCCTTCTAGCCAATGCTTATAATAACTTTATTCTATATAAGATAGATCATATGATATATAAATATCAATAAAATTATAATATATGATAATATTTATGAAATATAAATTGTACGGTTTTAAAAACTAATTATTATCACTATTATAAATCTAAATATAATTAGTATTTGTTAGGTGTTTGTAGCAAAATTTTATTTTATATTCTCAAAAGGGTTTTTTTTTTATTAAAAGTATTCTAAATAAAAAAAGGTAATTGAGCAATTATTCACATTCTTTTTCTTTTAAATTGTTCATTTTTACTCTATTTAATTTAATATAATATATACAGTAAAAGTTATTTCTAATTTTGTGTATTGTGCTTTTAAGAAGTCATTCACTCCATTAAATAGAAATTTAAAATTTTAATAAATATATATAACAATTGACATGATTATTATTCAAAAGGTTATTATTCAAATTAGTGAATAGCTATTTTACGATCACTAACTTAAAAAATTATATGTCTTTCATTTATACAATAATAAGAGAAAAGACCATTAAGAGATCGGTGCTTATATAATATAAAAATATGTTGTATTTTAAAGATGTATTTTCTTATCTCATCTCCATTCCTTTTTTTGTTAGATATTATATGTAGGCCATTTATTTAGTCAATAAGAATTGAGTGAGTAAATTTAAAATATTAGTGAAATTAACTTAATTAATCTAAAAATTTATGTATAGACTAGTAACATTAGATAAAAAGACCGCGTTGATCCGGATATTAAAAATACAATAAAATAATAATATAACTAAATAATACCATTAACTATATTACATATTACTCGTTGTAAATGTATGAAATAAATTTCGTTAGTCAGTAAGCTTTTAAAGATAAATTACATATATAATAAAATTAATATAAGGCATAAAATAACATATNTATAAAGTAAGTATACTGTAGCTATTAAATTTTCACAAAAAAAAAAAAAATATTTCCTACATTTTATATGTGAAAATATGTAAAAACAAAAATTTTCAAAATTTTACGACTATTTTTAATATTTTTATTAAGTTTTGTAAAATCGGATAAAATAAAACCCTCACTAAAGTTGGTTTCTCCGATCACTGCCAGTGCTCACCCTATTGTTGTCCGACCTAGTTGCCAAGTGCTCTGTCATTTGGTGGTGGCAGCAGTTGACTTTTAACTTCTCTCTAAACATTCATACTCTTTAAAGCTTAGATTACATGCTAATTTTGCAAATTTTGCCCAATTTCTTTCGTTAGTCTTCAAATCATGAGCCTAATTTTTCTAAATCCTCATTTGCTTATATAACATGTCGTAGAGTGTTTCCATTTTTTTTTTGTAACTTGCAAACTACTCACATGATTTTCAATTAAAATACTCGAATAATAGTATTTTAAGCTAAAATGAAATGAGAAAGTCAATAAAAAAAATTAATAAAAATCTTTAATAAGTATGGCTGTTGGAAATGAGTTATCTTAAGTGTATGTATGTTTAAAAGCCAGCTATTAAGATTTTAGAATGCTTAAACATGCAAATAGCCATTTAAAAACTCAATTTTAAAAAATGAGAGAGAGAGAAAGAGAACAATTCATGTGAGTAGTTTGCAAGTTACAAAAAAAAAATGGAAACACTCTACGACATGTTATATAAGCAAATGAGGATTTAGAAAAATTAGGCTCATGATTTGAAGACTAACGAAAGAAATTGGGCAAAATTTGCAAAATTAGCATGTAATCTAAGCTTTAAAGAGTATGAATGTTTAGAGAGAAGTTAAAAGTCAACTGCTGCCACCACCAAATGACAGAGCACTTGGCAACTAGGTCGGACAACAATAGGGTGAGCACTGGCAGTGATCGGAGAAACCAACTTTAGTGAGGGTTTTATTTTATCCGATTTTACAAAACTTAATAAAAATATTAAAAATAGTCGTAAAATTTTGAAAATTTTTGTTTTTACATATTTTCACATATAAAATGTAGGAAATATTTTTTTTTTTTTTGTGAAAATTTAATAGCTACAGTATACTTACTTTATAAATCAACAAGACCAAATAATTTTTAATATTGAAATAGATAAGCCTAATGACATAGTTTTGACTTTGAAATTTTTCTATAAACT
Source organism: Lumnitzera littorea (assembly GCA_024138015.1). NCBI lineage: Eukaryota > Viridiplantae > Streptophyta > Magnoliopsida > Myrtales > Combretaceae > Lumnitzera > Lumnitzera littorea. Next base: position 11,905,387 of record JAMXBB010000012.1, on the reverse strand, counting down.
TTCCAATAATTATATTAAAATGCTATGAAGAGATTTTTTTTAAATTATTTTCTATAATTTCTATGAATTTTTTAGTTGTAAATCATGATTAAAATGGTATTTTTAAAGACAAATAAAAGTATTTATCCTAAGACCTCACTTGGATTCCAAGCTCCACTGATTATTAGTGTATATTATGGGTTTATGGGTGTATGGGTGCTATTTGAAGGAATTATATTGAGAGAAGTAATAAAATTAAGTATAAACCACTTATATGAATAATTTTGTGATATGGGATTTAGGAAAATTGGTGAGTAATGATATGATATACTAAGAATTCGAATGTAATGAAACTGAGAAGTATAAATTGAGGTGTTATTCGGGTTAGTTTTTATTTGAGTTAAAAGTAAATGGATCAATTCTGTGACTATAAGGGAATTAAGTAAGGACAGATAATAACTTAGATGATTTTGGAAATGAGTTTTAAACTATATTGATATTCAAATGGTGACTCTGGAGCAAGACTTATGAAAAATATAAGAATAGGGGATTTAGAAGTTTGCTCAAGGTATAATTTTCCTAAACACTTTATAAGATAATAGAGTTACGGAATATCTTAAAGGAAGTGAGGTAAATGTTTTACTAAATATTAATTCAGAGGTTTAGCTAAAAGCAAAATTCAAAGAGAAGTGTAGATAGGAGAGGCTCAAAGACTGAGTTAAAGAATGAACTCATAAGGAATTTGAAGTTGACTGAGCTTAGAAAATATTTTGCTAATAGATCTAAAAGTTGAATAAACTACATGATTAGTTCAAAAGGTATCTCATAGGATATTTGAAGTGAAATACATGAGTATGAGCACTCAAAAATTGTTTCAAAAAGTAATTTGTAAAAAATGTTGGGTGGGTGTCAGACTTAAAAGATGATTCAAAGGAAAATCCTATAAGACTTTAACTTTGATATATACTAGATGATAATTCATAAACTTTCCAGTTTAAGAACTCCTAAGGTGATCTATCTTAAAAAGTAGTTTAGAGGGTGTTTATTGAATAATCTTAAATATTTATCAACCTCAATGATTGACTCAAAGACCGACTCAAAGACCAAATTAGTTGTGAACCTCAATACCCATGTGGTGTAGAGGATAGCTTAAAGGCTTTTCTGGTTGAATATGCTGAAGGTATAATGACTTAAGATCTGGGTTCGAGGATGATAAAGGTAAAATATACTTATAACATTGTATTAAACTTTCAATGCTTAATTCATCAGACAATAAAATAGTAACTAAATAACTCAATACTTATATAGACACTTAAATTGGTAATATTTCATGCAGAATAAAGCACTAGATCGAAGTAAATAATGAAGAACAAAGATAGGTTAGCAAGTGTTGTAGCGAGCAATTAAGTTCTAAGTAAGTGGGATTAGTACTTCACTGAATTTTGAAATATTATTAAGAATACTTTGAGGCCTTAATATGTCTTACTTGTGAATATAAGCTAATAACTTATATGGATGTGTGCTTGAATATTGTATTACTATTATAGAGTACTAAACTGTATATATATTGGTTGCTTTATGATGTTGTTTGTTTTGAATCATTTGAAATTGCTTAATCACCTTAAAAGCAATTATAACTCAAACTTAATTTAACTTTTAACCAGTTATGCATTGTAACCCATTAGGACAAAATAATTAGGAAGTTTGAGCCAAACTCGAACCTTTTAATGAAGATAATAGAAATGGTTATTTCTTTAACCTTAGTCGAACTAAGTGATAAGAGAGAAGGTCGTAATAAGGTTGAGGATCATGGATTGAAGATACTATTGAGTAAAGCGTGTTTCTTTATCAAATAAGGCTCGGTTTGATGATCAATCCACGAAGTGCGTGCTATGAAACTCCTTAAAACTCAAATTAGGGCAAATGCAATTTTTTTAATCTCACAACGACTGGTCAAAGTTGTGTGATGAAATTTGCTTGAACATGTATTATATCTAATTAATCTTATTTGAAAACCTTGATTGTTTGATAACTGATACGTGTTATTGTCTGTATCCCACTTATTGAGTAAGTTGTTGCTCACTTTCTTATAGCTATTTTGCAAGTTTTTAGTAAACTTGCCAGTATTACACTAAGTTTCAAAAAGATTGAAGAACAAGGTCGGGAAGTGAAATTTAAGACTAATGGGTTGTGCTCTTAATTACTTATCGGATTTACTAACTTGTATATAAACTAATAAGATCTCTAATAACAACTCTCTAGTTTTTAATTGCGGATATTGTTACTGTGCTCTATTAACTCGTGATCTTCTATAAACTCTTAATTAATCATTCTATTTTCTCAAATCATTTTACTTTTAGAACTTTTGTTGAAATTGAGATGATATACTTTAAAAGATTTGTAAAACGTAATTTTCTCAATTATTTGAGCCACAAGATCGTTTTCAAAGTCATTTTGAAGTGCTACATTACAGGTTGATATATGTTTAAATTTATAATTGGATGGCTTAAAGTGAAGAAGTGATAAACACCTTGTATAAGCTATAGCTACATCAACAGTTAAAGTAGTTAACTTTTAGCTTAGATTGATTTATACAGTAGGAGCTATTGTGACTCTTTAATTTGCGGTGTGATGTTATGTTACAAAAATTATGAAGAGAAGGAAATTAAATTTGGTTTACTCTATTAAAAAATCAATATTTATTTTATTTAGTTGCTTGACCTTTACTTGTTTCATGTCCATTCACGTTCACCTTATATAGGCTTGAGCTAACTTCAACTTCATTTTTTATTTTGTATAATCATAGACTATTTTATTTTGATTTTTCACATTTTACACCTTAATTAGTGTTCTGTTAAAATTAACAAATTCATCTTAAATCATGCATAAGTTTAATACAGAATGCAAATTCACACTAAAAAACCTTATACTATTATACACTTAATCTATTAACTAATTATCCATCACTTTTAGTATATGGCAATTTCCGTGAAATAAATTAGACATAATTAATATAATTTGAATATATTTTAACAAATATGTCTGCTATGTATTATCATTCTTTTTTTTTCCCATACTTTATGGATCACATGTATAATTTTTTTATTATTATTGGTGGTGCGCATGGTTTGATTCTATAATTATTTTATATTTAAAATTTAAATACTCTGCTACCCTTACTTTTTGCAATATTTTGAGTGCGCTCGAGTTAGTATCAATTGATCAAATATAACATTGGAAAATTGATGGAAAAAGGAAAAAAAAAATTATAAAAAACCTCAAGAATTATCAATTTTGAAAAAATAATTCTAAAATTATAATACTCGAAATTATCTTTTTAAAAGGCGATTTTATTTTAATCCTAATGAAATCCTCCCTTTTAAGACATGATTTCTAAGACCATAAATCATTTGCAAATAGAATTCTATTAAAACTGAAATCGATTTTCAGGATCGTTTTTTTTTTTTTTAATATTTTATTTTTTGCAAGTATTTTTTCCTTTACCCGAAAATTGATGGTTATAAAAAAAAAATAATGATAATAATAATAATAATAAGCATTACAAATTATTGGTATATTTTGCCATTAAAAATTAGTGATCCGTGAAGCCCAAGTCCGAGCTGACTTTAAGCCCCATCAATTCTAGGGTTTCTTCTTCTGGTGTAGATAAACGCTAAACATAGCCTAACGGCAAACTCATCTTCCAGAGACAATGGCGAAGAAGAGAGAGAGGTATCAAAATCCGCAGCCATTCATTCCTGCCGACGACAATGAAACCGTCGTATCTTCAAAGAAGCTTTCCAAAGCCGCCAGGAGGCACCAACAGGAGCAGAAGCTGATTTCATCTGGTATGAGCTCGAAGATTCTCAAAGAAGCGCTGCTTCAACAGAAGGAGATTCAAGACGAAGCCGATGAGGAACGAAACCCTAACTTTTCGTCCAAATTTATCGAGGAACAGCGCGGTGGTGAGGATAATGAAGAAGACGTCGATGACTTTGCTGGATTCTCTGAAACTCAAAGCCAATGCAGAAACTATGAAGTTCGTAACTCATAATTTCTTCTTCTTGTTGTTTTGAGAGCTTAGGGGTTTTGAAGTTTGAATTTCGTTTATTTAGGAGGAGATCAACGAAGAAGATGAGAAATTGCTGGAAGCTTTCTTGACTAAGAATGGTGGTCCTCAATGGACACTAGCGGACCTCATCGTCGAGAAATTGAAGGAAAAGGACGTGAATGTTGCTTCAGGTTTTTCCCTGTGACTTAATTCATATGATCTTATGTTGGATTTTGAGAATTGCAATGAAATAGCTACTTATACTGGATAATCCTTAATCGACAAAGTAATAAAGTGTCTATCTAATTCCTACAGTCCTACAAAAATTACGAGTCACATGCTAATCACATGACTTCTTTGACCCCTTTTAACTAAAACCGAGGATAAAACTAATAACAATAAATTTATGCTCTTGATCGATATTATCACATTACTGATGCCATAATGGTAAGAATTACAATGCTTGTATTTAACGTACCTGTTTCTAATTGACTGGGATTAATGCTGGTATTGCAGAAACCCGACCTCTTCCAAAGTTGGATGGCTCCATTATTGATTTATACAAGGGGTATGGTTATTTCGTTTCTTGAAATTAGTTTATGATGTTTGTTTTAACAGCTATTATGCACTGTTCGAGGGAAGTTATTTGGTATTGTATCTTTTGATATTTGTAGAGTTGGCCAATACCTCCATAAATACACAGCAGGAAAAATTCCAAAAGCTTTCAAGCACATTCCTTCAACACAGCTCTGGGAGGAGGTACTTTATTTGACTGAACCAGAGGAGTGGTCCCCCAATGCAATGTATCAAGCTACAAGGATATTTGCTTCTAATTTGGGTGCAAAGAAGGCAGAGCGATTTTACAAACTGGTACTGCTTCCGTGTGTTAGAGAGGACATTAGAAAGAACAAAAGATTGCATTTTGCTCTGTATCAATCTTTAAAGAAGGCTCTATATAAACCTGCTGCTTTTAATAAGGGCATCTTGTTTCCTTTATGTGAGGTACATGCCAATTTTATTCTAGAGAATTTCTTAAAAATATGGTCACTATTATATTGAGATTACATCATTGGCAATTCTCACTGCTCATAACATTGCCAGTCTGGAAACTGCAATCTGAGGGAAGCTGTCATTATAGGTAGTATCATCCAGAAGGTCTCAATTCCAATGCTCCATTCAAGGTAATTAAATTATAATTTTGTTGGTTTAACATTAGCAAGGTGTCTCAAACTGTCCATTTATTGATAGTGAGTTATCATTCTATGTATGTGGTGCTGCACATTGGTATTCTGAGGGATTTGTCCGGTCTGCTTAAATATTAAATGAATTCTCACTACAATTGTCAATCCTTTGCTTGTCTGTTGTTACACATCTAAAACCTTACTATTCTTCATGTAATAAAATTCTCTCCTAGAAAAGTAGTCTACATTTGGTGTGAAAATAAATACTATGAAATTCTAAGGGGTTTATCTATTATGGTCATCCAGTGTGCAAGTAGAAGCTTCATGGAGTGATCAATTGATGTTCTTCATATGTTACTAGGCGAATTGCATCTTGTAGTGATCGATTGATGTTCTTCATATGATACTAGGCGAATTGCATCTTGTAGTATTTCCAGGTGCTTTAAGAGCTTGTATATTAAACTTGTCATGGTTTATGGGTGCTGCTTAAAGCTTTGTTACATGCTTATTTTTCTATCCAAAATATGAACAGACTCTTTAATGGCTATGCAGTGTTGCTCTCTTGAAGCTTGCTGAAATGGAATATTGTGGGACCACAAGGTATGCATCTTGACTTTCTTTAACAGTTTCCTATGGTTCTTTATTTAGTAGAAGCATCTCAAATTAAATCTAGAACTGCTGTAAATTCTGTTTAATAACTTGTTCCTTTCAAAAGGAGATCATGGATGAATAGTGCATGTCATCATGTTGTCTGTGATGGAAGAGTAAAATAGTAATGAAACTAAGGCAGCATGGTTGAACCTGCTGAATAATGAGAACCAATGAAGATATGCACATTTAGCATTTGAACTTAATATTAAACATAACCCAGAAATGTAATCAGTGTTTGCTTAGGCTGGTTTTCGTTTAGTTACCAAAACTGGTTTTTCATTTCTGAGTTGATACCAGTTATATTACCTAGTAAGCATGATGGTTATTAATCATCACATATAGGAAAAATTGATGGAATCTTACCCTGATAAAAAAAAAAAGGCGATGGCTTTTGTATGCCATATGGATCTGCTTCTTACGAAGGGCTTTGAATGCATTAGATTTGTTATTATTCATTTTATGTTACATGAATGCCGTTTATATAGAAAATCAACTGAGGTGTGAAATGACAAGGACATCTCCCTTTACATTTCTTGCTTCAATTTGTTACGCTTGGTTTATCCCTCTTTAATTTTCTTGTCAAGGTATGTGGTAGTTGATTTTCTCTCTCTCTCTCTCTCTCTCTCTTTTTATTTTACTGCAAGGTTCAGTGCTTTATAGATGTGGGATTCACGTTCTTTTCTTTTTCTTTCAATTGCAGCTACTTTGTAAAGCTTCTTCTTGACAAGAAATATGGTTTACCATACCGTGTGGTTGATGCTTTAGTAGCTCATTTTATGAGATTTGTAAATGAATCAAGGACAATGCCAGTGATCTGGCATCAATCTCTCCTTGCTTTTGTGCAAAGGTTAGTACCATATTGGCTATTTTTTTGGCAGTTGAGGAAAATGATTGCTATTGTCATCTTTTCTCTCCCCATGAATTTGGCTATCGGTCATTTGTTTTTCTCCTTGATTTTTGCAAGGATAGTTGTCATTGTCCTTAAAAGTTTGTTTTCCCACTCAGTAGATCTGTTATGATCTAGCATTTTCTAATCTACTCTGGTTACAACAGGTACAAGAATGAGCTAAGGAAGGAAGACAAAGATAACCTCAAAATCCTACTTGAAAACCAGAGGCACTATTTAGTAAGAGCTTTGTCCTAATTAAAGAGTCTAGATTGGTAACTTATCATATAAAAGTAAATATCTCCACCTTTTAAACCTGTGCAGGTTACTCCAGAAATTAGCCGGGAGTTGAATAATAGCCACAATCGTGGGGAAAACGATCTCATGTTGATTTATATCCTTTTCTTATTACATGCCAGTTTATTAGGCATCTTGATATAGCTACCCTATTCTTTGACCTCACTTTCTTACATTTATACGATTTTGGAAAATGATTTATCTATTATGAGGGAAAAATAAAAAAGTGTAGGTTATACCACATAGATATTCTCCAATTGGAGCTTGCTTTGATTTTCAGCACAATTTTTCCGGCTCAATTGATTTAAGATGGTCATCTGCTTATGCTCACCAAATTTGTTTATGTTGTTTTCCTTGCTGGGAAATTGTGAATATGCGACACCTATTACTTTCTATCTTATTTGGTAGTTTGGGATTATGGAAAGCGGTTTTACTCAGATGGTTGCTTCTGTTTGCTTTCAATTTAGTTACTGAAATTACCTGAAAAGGTTGTACATTGGCTGAATCCTCTTATGTGTGTCCAACTTTAACTGAAGACCCTTGGTGGGTAAAGGAACAAATTTTGCAGTTGAACAGAGGATGGTTTGTAGATGAAAACATGGCTCATCTGAGTTAATTTTGTCTACTTTGCACAGTTTTTCTACCCTACTTGCCAAGAAACCTTGTGGGTACAAGCCATCCTCTTCTCCTATCGACTGATTGGGCATTCTGTTTTTGTTTTGAGATGGATGCATTTGTCCTGCAATGTTCTGTCATATGCTGAGATATTTACTGCTAGCAGATGTACTAATTTTTTTAGAACATTAAATGATGAAAGAAATTAATAGATAAACAAAAGAGAGAGAGAGAGAGAGAGAGAGAAATGTTTGCCTATTTCAATGGTTTGATCTGTCAGTTTTCTTTGCCTAATCCCCTGCTTACTAATTTATGAGCATGCCTTTATTTCCTTAACTTAGGATTACCAACTCCAGCTTCGGTGATAAATAAAACAATTGAAGAAGACAGGTTTGATATTCCTGAGGTGCCTATGGAGGAAGACTAAGTGACTATGGCTGACTCTGTTTTGCTTGGTAGATTGTGCTTGTTTTGCGATTATCATCAGTCGGGTGTTCCTTTGGCCCAGATAATTATTTCTTTTTAACGTCCAAGGGGCAAAAACCAGATTTACTTGTCTCCAAAGGACAGAGGATGCAGATCAATATTCAAAGTTTTGCAGCTTTCTTATCAGCTATACAGGTCGGTTACATTGATGAGAGATGCATTATGTAAAGGAATAGCAGAATGGTAGGTTAGGTCTGGAACACAGATGAGCTTTTAGTTTATTGTGATTGAAATCCTATACCCAGCTACTGGGATGAAGCAGAGTGAAAATATTCATTTAGCTTATCCTACTTGTCCGATGGGTCAGATGTATTGATTATTCCTTCAATTTTGGCTATATATTTTAATTCAATTTGCTGAGTGACATCAACAGTACTTTGAAGGTGTTGAAGAAGTATAGTTTATTAATGGTATTGGCTTGTGTAGTCCTTTTTGTGTCCATTTGGCTTAGTGTTGGAAGTTTCTTCTGCATTGCTTCACGGCCATGACTGGAGCCATTAAATTACCTTTGAATATTGAGTGGGTGCCTAACGGTTTCTATTTTATTGATTTCTTTTTTCATTTAATTCGCGTAAGCTTGTTTTCCTGTAGATGGATACAATTAGTGGAGAATCGTTCACAGGTTAAATATCTGACAGAAAAGAATCAAGCAAAAGCAAATTCAACCTCTCCTCTGTTGCATTTTATGAATGATTTGACGAAAGGATACACGACAGTCATGGTTGAAAGCTGCTTGTCATTGATCCCAATTGAATTTTGGGAAAGCTTTTGATATGGGAGGAAGAAGAAAGCCGAGTCCAGATGCGGTTATCCCTGGATTGGACCTATTAACCAAATCTTGTGAGAGATTTAAAGCCGTCATAGGGTGAAGAAACAAAGCTTCTTGCTTTCTCTGGAAGGGCTTTCCCGTGTGTAATACTCCTCTCCTTGTCAATTGCTTGGGGTGGTTCAATCTTTTAGCCCGTCCGTTCCATCCCACCCTACTTATCAAAATTTGTATTGAAAAATAGTTGGTTATGTAAACCGTACGTGTTCCAAATCCATATTAAATAGGAATTGACTGGAGAAGATGACGGATAAAGCTCCCAGTTGTTGAGAGGAGAATTTCATGAAGTGCTTGCAGGTGCGAAGTTCCAATTTGAATATTAAGAGGGTAAATCGCTGTTTCTAAGCATGATGTGAATTCGGAATTGTGTTCTCAATAGGGTTTAGCCTAATGAAATCGCACTTACTCGATCATTTTGGCTCTTGTCAAATTTTACTAAAAGACAGGACAAAGTACAACAAATACCTGCACTTTAGGATTTAGGCTTGAATTAACTTTCTTTTATTATTTAGCATCTATACTTTATGAAAAATGGTTTATAAGTAAGAGTGTGTGCGATTTGGTTCAATACGGTTTGCTCTTTTTTAACGAATCAAATTTAATATAATAGTTTAGGGATTTTTTTAAGTTGAACTTAATTATATGGTTCAGTTCGTAAATTTTTCGAACTAAATTAAAATTGGATCGATTTGGTTTGATCCTCGGTTTGAATTATTTACTAAATATTTTTATCTTTAATAAATATGAAATTTTAAATGGAATTTACTTAACTTAATCTTAATAATTAATACAAAATTATGATAAAGAATAAAAAAAATATGAAAAATTTGATGAAATTTATAAAGCTTGATAGAAAAAAATATAAAAGGTACAAAATAATTGAATAAATTTTTTTATTTAATTAAATTGTTCAATTCAGTTCTAAATGGTACGGTTTAATTCATTTCTCCGAATTGAACCGCGAATCATTTTTATATAACCGAATCGAACTGTAAATCAAACGGTTTGCAAAAAAATCGATTTTTCGGTTAGGTTTGGTTGAAATCATGGTTCGACTTACAGTTCACGGTTTTTTTACCTACCTCTATTTATAAGTATTTGTGTTAAGCACAAAATTATTAAAAAATAAAAATTCAAGTTATAAACTATCTATATCTTAAAATATAGATACGAGTAATTTTGGTTTCTATGCATTGAGTGCTAGACTTTCTATCTTTTGAAAGTAGGACTATATTTAAATTTACATAAGTAATCGAACTGATTTATAATTTACAATTATCAATTTTTATTCTTTTTTTTTAACGTTTTCCGTGAAATAGTATATGTGAATGGGAGAAAAAATGAAAAAAAAAAATGCTTAAATATTGCATGTATGGAAACTATGTCAAGCCTTGTTTGGTTTTTCCATAAGCCTTACAATATGAATGCACATGCCATAAATAGGTCATTAATGTTTTAACTAAGTGAAGAATCTGATCTTGTCACCTACAACCTATGTTGTGTTTGCACTTTTTTTTTTTTATTTTTTAATGAAAAAGAGTATTGACTATGAGCAATTTTTTATATTTAAAACATAATAATCCACAATGTTATTGGTCCTCCGTCTGACTGACTCATAGGACACTGTTATTTGAAGCATGGAAAAAAGGACAGCAAATTTTACTTAATGACCTTTTAGATATAGTTAAGGATGGGTAGGCCACCTTAGCACAAGTATTTAGGTTAAGGATCTTTATGAAAGGTTTGAAAGGGATTTATTTAAGTATACGTAATCGGAGTAAAAAAGGAAATAGATTTTCTTTGTAATGTTGCTTTACAACTGTTGTTGTTGTTATTATTATTATTATTATTGTGGGGATATGAGTACAGATGTAAGGGTTATGTATGTGTTAGGTGTGAAGTTGCATTATACATGACTTGAGTGACTCGTGTAGGATGATCATAAAAGGATTGTAGGGAGAAAAAGTAGGAAATTTTGGTAAAACTCTTAACACATATGATGATTGGTGGAATGCGATAGCATCAAACTTCATGATTGATGAATAGTGAGGTAAAGTTCTTGAGACGTTTAAATGTTTGACATTTGAGATAAGATTTTAGTAAAGTAACGCTGCTGATTGGTATTTCTCTCCTATCTAAACGAAAAAGTGGATTGGGTATTTATGAGAAACAATAGTTGATTACATTCATTGGTTCATCGTGGTAATCAATGATTAAAATTGAAACTTTTTATGAATAGATCTTAAGTGAGCTATTTTCATAAGTTTAGGCTTAGATAAAGGCTTTATTTATTATTTTAATGTGAACCAAATCAAGTAAACCAATCCAACATGTCCTATTTCAAGTCCTACTTCAAGTCTACCATACTAATCTCCTTTGATCATCTTGAATGTTTGGACTCAACTTTTTGGGCCTTGTCACCTTAGCCCAAAAAGTTAAGCCTAATTAATCAATGGGCTTAAAGCCTAAACTTAAATTTGGTCCTCTACATTTTGTCTCTTAACCAAAGTTATTTGGACAAAGTTAAAAGGGTTTGGGCATTGAATGAGTCTTTCAAATGACTCAAGCGCAAGCGTAGACGCGTGCATTATTAAATAGCTACATCGCCACCAAATTAATTTGAGAATTGTTTTAGTGTGTGAGTTTGCAGCACCTCTTAATTATGTGTCATGCCTCAATTGGTTTAGGTTGTAAGTTGCCCTTAAGGTATCATTCTGAAATAAATTTTCTTTAAGCTGTCTCTTTTTGAGCTAATTTGTTTCTCCAATTCGATCCATTTGAGTTACTGGTTCCGTTAAGTTGAATTTATATGTTAGGTTCACATTTGCGATCTTGTTGGGTTGACTTTTTGTATCAAAGTTACCTCGATTTTCTTCTCATATAAGAGCATTTTTCTTATAAAATCTTGACATATTATGTAAATGTTTTGTGCTAACAAAATTTTATTTGTTGCGTTACGATTGGTAAGCACGACGGTCTCGTAAGCTTAATGAATTTACAAATCTCTATTTAAAAAAATCCTTAAAAAAAATCTGAAGAAAACGTTCTTATCAACAATTGACCTTTATTTTTCCATGTTGAACCGAGATATATATATATATCCAATTCTCATAGGCAACTCCTTCCCATATTCTTATACATGTGTAGCTAAAGTTTCAAGACAACAAAGATAAGACCCCAATTAAGCTTTTGTTGTGAGTCAGCCTACTAAAAAATTTAATCCTGTTTCCTTTCTCAAGAGAATTAATAGGCATTCTAGGGTTTCAAGTAAATTAAGCATGAACATTCTAGCAATAGAAACTGTATCGATTAAATAAGCTCTTCATTTAGAGTCATTTTCCTTTATTACATAAATACTATACATCACTTGCATTGTTGGATTGTAAGAAAACATTGCATGCAAAATCAACTAAGCTCGGGTAATGTCGCTATGAGGACATTGAATGGGGTGCTGAGTAAAGCTTAGGTCAATTTTGGTATTGTCTAGTACTTAGAGTGCTCAACAAGTGTATCTTGCCTTCACTAGTTGCTTGAACTTGTTCTAAGTAGCTCATCTTTTTTTATTTCTGGTGGTCTGAGTTATGGCATGGTGCTCAAACAAAAGGAGTTGTAGTGCTTGTAAAGGAAAGTTAATTGGGTTGCTCGATTTGCTACAGCAATGGAGAGCTCAGTTACAAGTTGTTGCCGCTCTTCAATTAAAATAGGTGGACTTCATATCGAGAATATGGTTTGAACAAACAACTTAGAAGCTTTGTTTGAAGGTATTTGCTGTAATGATGGGTATTGCAAGTGTTAGTTTTCTCTTCTTCTTTCTTTTTTTCTTTTCCCTTTTTTCTAAAAAAAAAACCATTTTGTAATTGAGTATCTAGTAGTTCGCAAGCTAAAGCTAGATGCAATGGGCCCAGTGTTATGCTTTGTTGATCCTCTTAGTGTGGGGAAAACATCTTTGGCATCATCCATTGTTGCTGCTCTAAGTAAAGAATTTATACACATTTCCCTTGGTGGTGTAAAGGATGAGGCAAATATCAGAGGTCATAGAAGAACATACATTGGTAGTATGCTTGGGTGTCTTGTTGATGGCTAAAAGAGAGTAGGAGTTTGCAATCCTGTCATGTTACTTGATGAGATTAGATGTGTATTGGGATTCAGTTTGAGCCCTTAAAATTATATTTAGAATAATCAAGTCTAGATTTAGGGCTTTTCGAAAAAAGTTATCCGATTAAGCCCAAACTTTACCATTAAGATAGAAAAGTTAATTGAAGTGATTCAGTAAAGTTAGATCCAAAATCTCGATTTTGAAAATAGCAATCCAAAATCCTGATTTTGCACCCCCCCCCCCAAAGTATAATTACTTAATATAGTATTAAATTGTTCAAAACCTCTAAAATTGAGCTCGAAACATGACGAGGATTTAGAGATAAGTTAATTAAGATATAAAACTAGATGATATAGTATAATTTACTATATGAATATACACGTATTTTTATAAGCATATTCGGTATAAGTAATAATTATACTCATAAATTACTTAAATATATATATATATATAATGTGTTAAATTCATAAAAATAATTAAGAAATATATCTTAAAAATAAAAGAGATGGTAGAAACATAATTTTATGAATATAGTTATATACTACACGTGATATATATATATATAGTATATATACTTATATATTAATAAAATAACTAAATACAAATATAATATATATAATATTAATATTTAAGCAAAATACTCATCAAAACTTATCTAAAAGTCTTTAAAATTGTTGGACCAACTAGATTTCATCGTGGCTTATATTTGCTAACCCAACAACCTGATTTAAAAGGAGAATTAAGAGGGCAAAGACACCTCGTGCTTGATAAATTAAAAGAAAAAAAAAGGAAAAAAATTAGTTTAGTTGACTTTGAGCATTATAATTAGGGAGGAACACCAAATGTACAATGTNTTTTATTATCGTATAGACACCTATTCAATATTAATATTTAAGCAAAATACTCATCAAAACTTATCTAAAAGTCTTTAAAATTGTTGGACCAACTAGATTTCATCGTGGCTTATATTTGCTAACCCAACAACCTGATTTAAAAGGAGAATTAAGAGGGCAAAGACACCTCGTGCTTGATAAATTAAAAGAAAAAAAAAGGAAAAAAATTAGTTTAGTTGACTTTGAGCATTATAATTAGGGAGGAACACCAAATGTACAATGTTTAGCAAATGTAAGACAAGAATAAATAGAGAGAAAAAATTTTAGAAAATAGAAAAAAATTAGAAAAATTATACAAAAAATGAGCTAGAGCTAAGTTAGTTTAGTTTTTAGGGAAAATTTGAACTTGCTGTGAAACCCGATTGTCCCAAGTGGTCCACCCCATGCCTGGTCGGTTCGACAAGTCCCTACCACCCCACGGCCATCGGAGTACCCAAGAATACTAAAGTCAAACTTCTGTCTTGTTTTTCGATAATTTTTAAAAAATAGCAAATCTGCTTAGAAAAATTTGAAAAAAAATATATTTAGATTATTTCATACATGATTTTGTGTGATATTTTTATTTTTGAAAAATTTGGAATATTTATTATACTTGTTTAATAAAGTCATTATTCACATGAATTTTGACTCTTAAAATAAATATATCAAATGATGTTGTTTCTAGCTCAAAATTTTTTTGTAGGATATATATGATATATGGATAATTGCTATGTAGCCCAATTTTTTATTTAAGTATTTTAATATTTATTATATTTTTCAGCCTAAAAATAAATAGACATTAAGGTGAAAATATGAAATAAATAGGAATTATGGAATTAAATGGTGAAATTGACCTATAATGATTTCTAGTGAAGTATAATGATGTTAAGATAGGTTGAAAATAATTTTGTGCAAAAAGAATCATATTTGGGTAATTAAGTATAATTTAGGGATAAAATTGTAATTTTGAATATATAGGCGATAAATAAAAAACCTGAAACCATGTGATAATTGAATTCCCCATATTTTTAGGATTCTATAAAAATTTTTGGGGAACTATTTGGTGATTCGAGTTATTTATTACGAATTTACATAGTAAAATAACTTAAATTACGAATCGGGACGTATTTTTAGTAATAATAGGTTAAAATACAAGAAATAGTTGAATAAAAACTATCTATATGTGTACTAGTTAGATTAGATAAAAAGTATATTTTTAATATATTTAATGATCGAGATACATTATGTATGTATTAGTATTAGATAATACCCCTATTATAGAGATTTATTGACAAATTAGGTAAAATATAGTTTAATAATATAAAATATATATAGTATGGTAATATTTATTTAGATGCGTATAACTGTGTTAAAAACTTGAACTATCCATTAAAAGTCATCTCTAGAAATAGAACCCATAATACGTATTATTAGGTCTGTATGTACCAAACAACACTATTTTTTATTAAAATTGAACAATCTTAGGTAATATACCCTATAACTCTATAATATTACTAGAATGTACGTATTATGATAACTCTACTAGAATTGAAACGTGATTTAACTAATTAAAAGTACGTTTCGATATGATCGAAACAATATATTATACGTAATAGTATCATTACGTATATGATTAATAATTACTAACTTAACTCGATATGTATATAATAAAACTATATATTATTATGATAATATACTTTATACATACATATATCTATATATAACCGTTTTAGATAAAACTCTAATGTTTTCATAACTATTACGAAAACTAAATTTGAGTTTTGTGTATATACGATCCTCCAATAATCAGATTGTTGACAACTTGAGTCTCCCACAATGAGTATTTGAACAAGTAAGTTGACATCATAGCTTTACCGTTTGTTGGCATACTGTATTAAAGTATCTAGAGGCTTAAGAGTACTTCTATTTGTGCTTATAATTAGTTATTTGTGCACATGCCATGCATGTGTTTAATATTTAGTTATAATAAGAGTTGAACTTCTTGGTGTGCTATTCTGCATGATCGCATTGTTTCTATATTGTATGAACTTGTTTAATCACCCCTAATTACAACTAATAAAGATTCAACCACAACGAAACTGAATATGTATAACACCTATTAGGGAAAATGATTAGGAGCGTCAAGTCAAATACCACCTTCCTTCGATGAGGATAGTTGAAATGATCATTTCTTTATCCTTAGTTGAACTAAGTGATAAGTGAGCGGGTCGCAGCAAGGGTGGGGGCAGTAGTTCAAAGGTGGTCATGGGAGGAAGGTCTTATTCATTATACAAGTTTGGGTTTAGTTTGATTTAAGTCGCGACAAAACTCCTTAATCCAGGTTAGAGCGGATGTTATTTCTATAACCTCACAATGGACTAGATAACATTATGCGATGTTTTATATGATTGATTGCATTGCATTTTATCATAATTAATAACCTCGCTTATGATTGTTTGGTATTCTTCTAACTCTGTCTCGGGTACTAAGCTAGTTGTGCTTATACTCCCATAGACTCTTTTGCAAGTACTGAGTGAAGACCAAGATGTTTAGATACTACTACCCCCAGGTTAATGTGATGTTAATTGAGAAAGTGAGGAATGAAAAATCAATTGTACCTAGGCTTTAGTCTTTTCTCTTGAATTTTGAGGAAACTAACTAAGAATTCCTTAGTATACCCACTAGTTTTCTAGCTTATTGTAAATAGTCTACAAAACATGTGGTGTTTGGTAGACTTTGGATCTGAGATGCTTATGTAAGTACTGTTGTGTTATGAGATAACGGGTGGTATAGAACATGTATTTTATAAAGTTATACCATAGGTTTGGTTATTCACACATATCAGAATGGATGCTTCAAGCTAGTTGAGTCGTATACACCTTGTATAGACTATATCTACGATAATAGCTATGAGGTTAGCTTTTGCCTTAAGTTAGTTTATATGGTGGGACTGTTATAACTCCTCCTGTTTGGGATGTGACATCCAGCATCAGTTGTCCTGAAAGTTCTTGAACCTACACCACCTCTTGATCGGATGGAAGTCATTAAGCTAATAAGACATATAATTGAAGAGAAGCTTAGAATAGTAATGAGGCATTTGATTCCTTTTGTTCTGGATCAACATGGACTAAGTCCTGAATTTCTTCAAATACTTGAGGCTATGGTGAAGCTTATCATTCAAAGGTATACTAATGAGGCTTGCATTAGGAATTTGGAAGGAATCGGGCTACTCTTAGTTGTGCAATAGCAATAAAAGTTGATACTAAAGCAGGTGGTAGAATTGATTTGAAGGCATATTGATAAGAATCAACTGCAATGGATCTCGAAAACCTAGATTGGGTACTCAGGATTCAAAATGAGTACGAAAAACAGGAGGGTTTGATGGTGAATGTAAATGGATATAACTCACTAATACACAAATATTATAAGGGGTATGAACTTAAAATAAGGTTCGATATAACTTATGATCACTAAATATTGCTCGGGACTTAAATGAGGGTTAAATGCGACTTACTAATCGGCTTAAATGAAGGGGTTCGCCACAATCTTGAGGGCAAGATTGATAAGAACACAGGAATGATTAAAGAGTTAGATCTACACCTAATAATTCGACAATACTAGCTTAAGAGTAGCCTTGCTCAAAAAGGGAAAGATTCCAAAACGCAGGAATATACTTTTCTGTCCAATTTCGTATATGTCTGATGTTTACAGATGTTGCTATTTATAGCGAGTCCTAAACTCTAATGACAAAACTGTAAATAACATACAAGGCCTTAAACCCTCAAGAATTGGGCCCATAAATAAAATAAAGGAAAACATGTACAAGAATACAAAACTGTGCGTTTTACAAGGAAACTTGGCATATAGTTATTCGACATGTCTTGGAAGAAGTAGTATCTAAACTGGACCATACACGGTTGGCAGTTGGATGTACGGGTTCGGGAAGGAGTCCCCGAAGTCTTGCAGTGTTTGGCTAAGATACCAGAAAGGTTGGCCCATAATTGTCGAGTTTTAGAATCAGTTGGCACGAGTCTCTCGGTGTTGTGCCAAGTGGTTCTTTAGTCTCGAGTGCTCGGCCTTGTGGTATCTCGACACCTAAGCATACGACAGACTTGATGTTGAGTGTTTATCTTCCTTCCTCTCGTCCTTCTAGCTTTAGCTCGGCCTCGACAAGCATTGATTGGCCTCGGCTTCAGATAGGTCTGCCTTAACTTGGATATAGTCAGAGACTGATTCCCATCACATACCATTCTGGCCAAGACTTTTGTTATTAGAAATCTAGGACAGGAGTCCATTGGACTTTGCCATTTCAATATTATTGGTGGGAAATTGATTTCTAGTTGTGTTAGGAGATGTGCCAGCACTAGTAACTACCTGCTGTTGCGTCATTATGACAGGCTCACACATTGATCTAAATTGGGGAGATCTAATTTCATTTCCAAAACTAGTTTCTACCTTAACTGGTGAAGGGGACACTTGTAAAGGTAATGCTAAAGAATATGAAGCAAAATTAGAGATTGGCGACCATTTTTTATCTACTGCTATTACGTTTTGCTGGATTTTTGCCTACTCTAGCTTTGGTTGAATTCTTTTTATAGGCTAGACATTTTTTAAGCCAAATTCAAATACTTTACTAACATTGGTTGCAACTCTAGTGTAATTTAATTCTTTTTCATCTCTTCTTTGTAAAAGCGGGAGGATCCCCTATTTCTTATGGTTTAGGAATATTAGCTTGAAGTTCTTGCTGCAGTGCTTGCAAGGCTTCGATAAGCTTCTTCATATGAACCTTAGAGGAAACTATAACCCCTTTCTACCTCTTACTTTGAGTGCTTGTAAGATTTCAAAGCACAAATGTTGTCTTGGATTTGCGAAGATACTTTATATTACGTAACTTAGAGTATACAAGGAGTTATGTTACACCTTCCAAGTGAGCTGCTGATGTTCTATAAAAAATGATGCTCCTATTCTCTCTTTCATGCCTACCATTCACCAATGTAAGATAAAGAATCCATTATATTAGGTTTTGCCATCTCTCATGTGGATTTATTACTCCAACTGCCAACTACTATTTTTGTCATTACAAAAGGCCACTACGTTAAGATTATAGTAACTTTTTTG
Organism: Lumnitzera littorea; assembly: GCA_024138015.1. Taxonomy (NCBI): domain Eukaryota; kingdom Viridiplantae; phylum Streptophyta; class Magnoliopsida; order Myrtales; family Combretaceae; genus Lumnitzera; species Lumnitzera littorea. The sequence continues at coordinate 11,886,329 of JAMXBB010000012.1, read as the reverse complement.
CTTGTTCTATGAAGTATTCTTGCACTTGAACCTTACTTATGCTCTTGTTAAGTTAAAACTTTTGGTCTTCCAACTAGTAAACTATAGTTTAGCCTCTTACTCTTTTGTGTCATCTTATACTTTGAATATAATGCCAACATGTACTTGTGTGTGTCTTTTGTAGTTGTTGTCATGTAGCATATAGTTGTGACTGTATTGACGACACATGGCCCACTTCCCTTTGTTATTTTATTCTACTTTATTTGCTTTTTATGTCTCCATTGAAATGATAAAGGAACCCCTTTCACTTAGAATGAATTTGCAACCATGTTTTTGCTCTTGTGAATAATATACCTTCTATCGTGTCAACACCCCTAGTAGATTTGACTAATGTGAGCTCTAGACCTCGGCATGCAACGCTACCTATCTTACATCAAACATGCTCTCTTTTCTTATAAAACCAACATTTTCTCATTGTCTATCCTTTGTAGGTAGCAAGATCAATATTTAAGAGTTTGGAATCACTTTTTGAGTGGCCATTATCTTGAACTTACTGTAGTTAGCAAATTGGCTTGGTTTAAAGAGTATCTCTTTACTTCCTGGACTACAACTGCTTACAACCGAGGGGTAAAAGTTTGCAATCATAACTTAAGGACCACATCTCGAAGTAGCAACAATTAGCAAATTGGCATGATTTTAAAGAGGGTAAACTCTTTATCGCCTGGACTGTGATTGTTTACCAATCTAGGATCAAACGTTTGTAGTTGTAGCTTGAAGACCAAATCTCGTCTTTGCAGTAGTTAGCAAACCAGCATGGTTTAAAGAGAGTAGACTCTTTATCGCCTGGACCATGACTGTTTGCAAACCGAGGGCCAACGGGGATCGATCTTTATTAAAAGGTGACAGTGAATAGATATAATGCTTGGGTCATATGTAGCCTCCTTTCGTAATCTCCGTAAAACCAACTGCAACTTATAATACGAATTGAACATAAGTCCCTAGTCATAAGGGCATGCACATACGAGTACATGAGAGGCGAGTGCGAGTCTTACACATGAGATGAACTAAACATAAGGCCTAGACGTTAATACATAAGCGTAGAACACGAGCTTGAGCATTAGACCATGAAAGTGAACACGGGTCTTGAACATGATGGTTAAATTTAAGTGAGCATGTGCTGTAATCATGAGCCTTGAATATGATTTAACATCAAACTTAAACTTGAGCCCTAAACATGAGCATTAACCATGATGTGAGCCTTAAACTCCACCTAAAGTCTGAACATGAAGTGAGGCTTAAATATGACGTGAGACTTGAATATGACATGAATCTTGAATACTGCATAACCCTTGAACATAACATGAGACTTGAACATGATGTGAGGTGTGAACACCACATAACCCTTGAACAAGGTGTGAAGTTTAAACATGACATAGGTCTTAGCATGACACTTGAAATGTAAGCTGAACGTGAGTAGTTGATTCATAAGTCTTCTCAAAATAATGAGTGAACATGAGAGTTGATCATGATGCAAGGCTTCATCTTGACATGAGCCTCGAATATAAGAGTTGAATATGAGTCCTCTAGTATAAACACAAGCGAGGTGAACATACGAATTGAACACAATTTCTCTAAGATGAACACACATGAGCATTTGCAGGTTGAACATGTGAATTGCGCATGAACTTGGTAGCAACATGTGAATTGTTCTCTAATATGAACATGGGTGAGCCACATTTTCAAGTTAAACATGAGTTCTTAATAAGACTTCATTCCTTATACTACCTTTGTCAATTTTCCTTCAATTTCCCACTTACACAATTGTACAATTTCTATCAAATTTGCATTTCACTTCACTAATTCGCTTATCTTCCTTAGATTTCACATGTAATCACTCCTTCCTCCTCCCCTAAGGGGTAGCAATTGCAGTAAACATTGCTACCACTTTTTAAGAATCAACAAGAGGAGGTGGCATAACATCATATATGAGTAATCTCATATTTTTAATAACTCTAATAATATTTCCTCTCCTAGTTATTGACATGTGGAGAAAGGATAGTCAACAAGTCTTGATGCCTTTCATTCGCTTATGACACCATTGAGAATCCAGTGTTGTATTATAGCACATTAATCTTTCAAAGTTACAATATCTTAAAGTGGCACACTAATTTAGCCTTGTTTCATGTAATCTTCTTGATCACTCGGTTGTAGCTATTATATTTCCTTTAGTACTCAGTGTAATCTCATATTCGTTATGCACTTGGAAATGATAGCTCTTCACTTTGTAGTTGCATGTTAGACAATAATGTAGTGGGGCAGTTTCAATCTCCTTAATGAATTGCAATGTCTTGACAGATACTGAGAAGCATATCTTAGAAACTTCATGCGCTTAGAAGTAGTGCCTCAACTAACTGTTGCCTCAATTGAGCGCTACCTCAACTAACCGTTGCCTCAATTGAGCGTTGCCTCAACTAAGCAACACTATTGTCTAGCATGAAGCAATAAGATTATCTTGTTATCTCTTCTTTCTTCTTAAAAATGACACCATGTTATAGCGAGCAAAGACTCAACCTAGTCATATTAGTGCTAAGCAATCATGAGCTTTAAATTTTAGATTGATATAATTTCGAGACTATTTAAACTCTTTGATCTAAGGGGCTTCTTATATAATAGATATAATTGTGAGACTGCTTAGACTCGGTGATCTAAGGGATCTTACGTATCATCTCACATATTGAAGCAAGACTTTTGCTTGTTAATAATAATATATAAAAGATCCTTTTTAAGAAGTGTTCAATCGCGTATACACAATGATAGTGACATTGATTGCTTGGGATTAATAATTCTCTCTCATTAGTCAAGGGGGTATTTTCCATTACTTGACCATGTATCATAACTTACTAAGATGCTATCTGGGTTTAAATATCAATATGTTAAAGTGATCATTAATGGGATTGTTTTCACTACTTGATGGTAAGAAACATAGAGATTAGATAGCATGAAAACTATATATGATTATCATAGTGTGATGCACATCTAGGAGCTAGTGCACTTATCAGTTCGTAACTTATAAGCCAAGCTCATCATCGTGTGCTTAGGAGATCGAGCTATTACTAGCTAGCAACGATGTGTAGTCTATATGTTATATTCATTATTACTTTCTTTTGATTGATTAAGGGGTTTAGTTTCTCCTATTTAGACGTAAATTGTTTTGTAAAATTAATTTCGCATGCTAAGGAGACTAGTTTCTTACTTTGCAATGACAATAATAATAAAATGAAGATACTCAAATACTTATCACATTCTTATTAAAAAACATCGATGATGGGAAAAGGAACTTTCATTAACAAAAAGCAGTCATCATTACGCTTACACACGAAATGAAATGAAAACTGGGATAAAACCAGTGAGAATATTGTAAGTCTTGCAATCAGGTGTTCAAGGTTCAATTTGTAAAATCGAGGTGATTAGGTAAGTTATTTAATTGAGCCCAAATTTTATAACGGATAGAGGAATATTAGTAAAAGTAATTATTTAATATGTAAAATTGAAGGTAATTGGATAAGTTATCTGATCGAGCCTAAATTTTGCAATGGAAATAGGAATATTAGTAAAAGTGATCTCGTAAGTTTGGATTTAGGAAAATAAATAATAAAATAATTAATTATTATAATATTGAATTATATATAAATTTCTTGTTATTTATCGAAAACGTGTAAAATAAGTTCTGTTAATTAACGAATCAATAGAGATAAATTATATGTACACTAAAAATCATAAAATAACATAAATAATATTTAGAAATATTTATTTATACCATATATGTATTTATGTGCAGGTAAAAATATATGAAAATACCTAAAATACTCGAAATATGCTAAAATAATACTAAATAATTAAAGAAAATTCATAAAGAATTAAATAAAAATTAAGAAAAATATGGAAAAGCATGGAATTGTCTAGAGCATAGGCGTGGCAAGCTAGAAATGGAAGATGGAAATTCAACAAATAGGATAAGGCCATTTAGAAAGTGAAAAAGGAAAAGAGAATGGACACATGGCAAGTGAAAAATACAAGAATACCCTTGAACACTTCTATAAATTCATGAAACCCTTATTAAACCTCATTTGGTTAGTTAGAAACCATAAAAAATTAGAGAGAGCTTAAGAAGAGAGGAGAGTGTATTTTTACAAAAAAATAATAAAATAATATACATTAGGGCATATAAAAGGAACCCACACTTGATGACCACCTAGAGAAGGATGGCCACCATCACCTGATAGCAAATCCACCACCTGGTGGTGCCAAAAATGGTGGAGCCATCACTGGTGGTTGGAGGCTCTTTAATAAGTAAGTTTCGATTCCTTTTCCAAATCTGTTTAATTTACTAAAAATATCAAATATATATAGAAAATTGTGAAATTTGGTTTCCTTAGGTATTTTTGCATGTAGAATTAGAATATCAAACTATTTTTTTAAAATTATAAGTGCTTATAAAGGTTCTTTAAGAATAGACCCGATTCCAACGAATTTTGTATGAATTTTCAAAATTAGTAAATAATGTTATTTTGAGCTAATTTTTAGTGCACCTATTCCTTATATGATATATTTAATTTACATAAAAATGATTTTCAATAAACTATATGTTTAATATTTATTAAAATTATTTTGTTGAATCTACCCTGTTTTTCATATGAAAGAAATAATAAGTTTTTAATTAAATTCTTGAGTGAATCTAATTTGTAATGACTTCTAAAGCTTAGTTATGATTTTGGGAATATTTAGTTTGAATCTTATAATTTTATTTGGTTATTTATCTAATTTAAGCTAATTTTTACCAAAATTGGACCTAAAATCGGTATACCAAAAAATAATATATCTTAAACTATCTTAGTACTTTTTATGATCATAATATAACAGCCATAATTTACTGAGTATAATATATTTTCTGTAGCTTTAATAGAGCTTGGATACTAATTATTATATATTTACCTAGTGTTTATACATAATATGTACTCAATATGTAGGGAAAAGGTAAAAAAAAAATGAAAAGAAAATTACGAAAATGCAGCATCTGAGAAAATTATCTCAAAAATACTGCACTTGAAATTGCCGCTTAAAGAAGCGATTTCAATTTGTATCGAAATCATCTCTTGAGAGGCAATTTTAAGCCATATTGAAATTGTCTCTTGAAAAGGTGATTTCAGTACAAATTTCCACAATATCCAATTTCGGTACAAATTATTTCAATACACCTATATTTTATATTTTTGTGTACCCCTTTACTTTAAATTTAGTCGAGCTTATATGCAATTGCAGTTCTTAACTGCATTACCTTAAATATAGTGGAGCCAATGTAAGATTTTAGTTGAAAACGTACTCGGAACATGATATTTAGTAGACAGTTGATTTATTTTATTCAATCAGTGAAATTATATCCGGTTATTTATTTGTGAGATGTTTGGTTATGTCTAAGTTCAGTATTACACAGACATACATTTTGAATCGATATCAAAAACTGTAAATAACTTGAAATTATGAAAAAATGAAATGTAAGTAATATGTCAAAATAGATAAATAGTGTTTAAAAAATAAAGAAAGTAAATCAAAGTGAAATATATAAATCTAATGATGTTGGCGTCGTCGTTGAGGTAGTGGTCGAGCATCCTAAAGTTCTGCATTGTCTTACAGCTGAACCATCTGAGCTGCATCCAGTTATGTGATTTGTCCACCATCTTGATTGTAAGCATTAGAGAACGATCCATGCATGGGGACCGAAGAATGGTGCATCTGCGCGGCTCTCTTGCCCATGTCATATTGAGTATCTCTAATCGGCCTCCTCAATGGTATCCGAAGGGTATGAAATTGACTAGTGAAGGCTTCCCCGACGATAGGGGTGTGACATAGAAGATTGCTGGAGCTCTCCTTAAGGAGTGGCTTGCTGAACTCAAATCTAGGTGGTCCAGGAGATGCTGGCAGCGATAAGTGTGGAGGAGAAGCATCGTTGTAGATCTTTACGTTAGGCTGTTTACGTCTTTAGTCCTTAACTCAACGATGACCATGTGCCCCACAACCTTTACCTCTCCGTGGCTTGTCTGGTGGAGAGTCGCCTTCATTAACATCTAGACCGAGTAAAGCTTGGTTGCCTAGGTAGACCCTAATAATCCTCTAGATGAGGTCATTTATTCAGTGCTGCTCAAATAATATGTCCTCATATGACATGTATGACACTCTACGTATGAAGTTCACCTGCATTCCAAATGCAAAAGTTTGAGTTGCATATGAATTGGAAAATAAAAGTGTAAATGTTATACGTACCATGTACATCTACAAAGCCTTAGATCAGCCAATATATCTGCGAGTAACTTACTGGTATCAAAGAATGTAGTTAGGATGTACATAAGGTAGTGGTCAAACTTAAGTTATCCAATTCCGGTAATCCTCCCATTGTGCTATACAAGCTACATGGTGGGTCACCTAATTTATATCTGTCATGCCCCTCAAGTTGATATCATACAGGGCACATCTCGTATTAAGGTAGGTTGGGATCTCCTATATCCCATTAAACTATTAAGTGATATGGTCGAGATAGTACATCTCCACAATGTGGAGGCATATAAGTGGTACATGGGCTAGCCATATGTTACTACCATGTTGACAATAAGTTGGCAATTTGGCCACATCATCATAGTCGTATGGAGTTAAAACAACCTGAATTGATGATCAACAATGAGGATGAAAAAAGTAACAGTTACTAAATGAATAAGGAGAACGGTTTTAGTAAATACGTACCTGCTCCTAACGTTGGCAATCGAATGCATTTCTATACTGTCTAACCACATGCGTGGGCAGCTTAGTCACGTCCAAATTTGGGATCGACTCATAAGTGGTCAACCATTGACAGCTGTCATGATCCGGTGACGTAAGGGGGCGATGTGTGGGAAATGCTCCCTTGTCCACACTTGCAGAATAACCAATGGACCATTAATTTCTCCTACGTTAGCCTTAGAAGCTAAGCACAATTAGTAGTATAGCCATGCCAAGCAAGTTTCTCCCCACGCATATTGCCTGGTGGTAGCGAGGTTTGATAGGAGAGGGAGGAACATCAGGTGTACAATATTATTAGACTTGTTTTAGGACAGCATACCCTGGGTCAATTGCATGATATGTGCCCTCGTGAAGTGCTGCACTGTTTCCTTGTCCGCATTAAAATGAAAATTGGTGAAGTTGTCCTTCAACCACGACAAATTTAACCTAGCACCCTTTAAGACACTCTTTGGTGGGCGAATTCCTAATAGGTAGTGACATATCTCGGCCTACCCAATAGAAGACGTCACTCCAGTAACTTCATCGCCATCGGTTGGCAGACCAATGAGCAAAGATATATCTTGTAGCATCATCGTTATCTCGCTAGTGTGGAAGTGAAAAGTATGTGTCTCTTCCCTTCATTGCTTAGCCAAGGTGGTAATCAAGTGCCTATCTCACTGTATGAAGGGAACTTTGTGCATACAATGAAGCCTAACTGCTTTAGATACGGGATCATATATGGATCTATCGGGATCTCTTAGCCATCTCAACGCTTAAATATCACCTCACGTTTATTACACCTGAGCTAGTAGTTTTCCTATAACCAAAGAAGAAGAAATATTATTACAATCAGTATAGCAAATGGAACAACTTGCAAATATGTTTTCTATTTACTATTCCTTACCTGACCACCCCACACTAGCTCAGATTTATGGGATGGTTGCAAGTGAAGTAGTGACCTATCTGTCGATCCTAGGTCCATCTACTTTTGCAAGTACAAAAGAGGAAAGAAAATCTGTAAGCTTGCTAGAAAACTCATATAATAAAAACAAAAAGTTTGAAAAAATAACTACTTCTTAAATACACTACCATATATATAATCAATCAATATTATCACAGGTTTTTTCACATTTAATAAGTGAACTACCGGTGGATCCACTTGACGTTGGTTATCTTCCTAACTATAATCATCTTCTCCTATTATGTCCATCCCTACTACATAGTCCATAGGTGTAAGTTAATGGTCCCTCTTGGATGTCCATCTCATTTTGGAATCATTTTTCCTGTAGCTTACCTGGATTCCTAATCTTATTTGATGTTGTAATAGGATGCCACACAAGAATGTCAAGATATGACTAATTAGACTTATCGGCACAGGGCATAAAGGAATGCACGTATACATGTAGCTGATTTTGTATTGTGTACCAATACCCAATGTGTGCAGCATAGTCCATGCTCATTTTTCTCATAACAGCTATAGCGTATGAGCACGGAATTTTGTATGTTTGTTACTTGTTACAAGTACACCATGCGGTCCTAAGGGTAACTGTATGGCTATTCTCTTCTTTTTGCTCATGCGCTGTTGGTCTAGGCACTATTATGACCTTGAATATCTGCTTATTATAGTAAAAAATCACGAACTAGTGACCACTGGCTACTTTACACTACCTGTTAAACTTTCTTTTCGCTAATTTAGTCAACACTTTACCAATGCCCATTTGCTCCAGTAACTTGATCCTACGTTTATTGAAGTAGTTGTTGCAATTATAGAATTTTTTCTTGAGTAGTACCATGAATGGCAAGTTTCTAGCATCATGCAAAGCACTGTTATAGCTTTCTGCAATGTTGGTCATCCCATGACCAAACTGAGCTCTGTCGTCATATGCTAGCGTCCACATTTTAGGATGTAGGCTTCTAAAGTAAGCTTTAGTATAGGTGCTCATAGTCTTGGCCTCGTCATAATAGGTGCAAAACTTTTGAAGTTATAACTGGTAAGCGCCTTCTTTATCATCTATTTGCAGTCTTTATTCTTAGCCCGAGTGTTGAAGTTAATGGCGATGTGTTGAATACACCATTGCCAAGGCTAACTCTTTGGCCATATTGCATTCTCGCACTGTACTGTAGACTGGATATCAGCATGACAATCTAAAATCAAACATATATCGATATGATCTCTTATAACGTATGTGAGCACACACGTTATGAACCAACTCCAGCTATCGAAACATTCTTTATCAACTAGGGCGAAATTAAGTGGGATTATGTGATTCTGACCATCAACTCCTGTCATAATTAGCAGTTTATGCTTGCATTTCCTATACAGGAATGTTTTGTCAATCATAACTATAGGCCTGCAATGTATAAATGCCTTAACATACTGTCCAAATGCCCATAAGACTTTATCAAAGAACACGTACCCGGCAGTATCACCGTCTCATCATCTTTACTCTACCATAGTACTGGAATTAGCCTATCGGATCGCATTTAGTAGATATGGGAACATTGCATACGATTCTTCCTACTTACCGTAAACCTGTTTGATCGCTTTGCGATTGACTTCCCTAATTCTCTTAATGTAGACAATATAATTGTATTGCTTGCAAATAGTTGCCTGCAAGTGTCTTACCTTAACTCTTGGTGACTCTTAAACATCCTTGATCAGAAAGTAAGATAACGTGTTTGAGTTTAATTTCAAGTAGTCCTGGCTAATTATGGGATTGTGGTACGTATGTGGACCCATGAACCTGGTTATGACAAAGCATCCTTCATGTTGCTTCTTACAAGCTCGAAGTCTTCACCTACAACCCTTTTCCCAATCAATGCATCTGATAGACCATAACGTCGGTTTGGATTCCTTCACGATGAAGTTATGGTGGTTCATAACATAATGCAGCCTCATAGCTGCTTGTAGATGTTTTTTACTCTCGAATTGCATACATACCTTCAATTCATCGTTGAGGCTCCATTTACTACCACTTATAGTATCATTAGCCACCGGTTCATACCCTACACTTAACGTGTAGAAAGGCATAGGTTCTGACATCCTGATCGTGTTCACAAATGTTGATAGCCCATGCCTCCAATTACTCCGTTCATGTGACCCTTGTACTTCTTCCACTTCCTACAACCAACATTCACTTAGGCCAACGTCTGCATTACAATCTGTATCATCAGAATCTTCATCAATATTAGCGAATGTGAATTCATTCTTCACATCAATATCTCTATTTGACTCACTGGTAATCGAGACATTAGGTTTACTGGACATGTGGTTGGTGCTTGGTATGTTCCTCGATGGGATCGCTTAGGATTCGAACACCCCGGTTTCAACTTGTAGTCCAATGTCATTACTATGTCATCTAACATTGTCTTCAACTACGATGGGGGCTATTGATGGTAGGTTTATTTCATGAATTTCAATATATATTTCCATAGAACAACTAACTCCACTACGCCTTAATGAGGAAGCCATCAACTGTTGCACATCGTAATCATTGCTGATGGAAATGGCATAGAATATATCCCTAGTCTGGCCTATAAGGGGGCATTTATGAATTAGCTTGATCTGGTGTGTTATTATGTCAACCTGAAGCCAATTACATATCGTTCTAACTACTTAGTCATACGTAGCCCTAAATGGAACTCCGATTATTGTTCACGTGCGCCTGTCATATCACACCCCATCCTCTCCTTCCATAATATTTCTACTAACACAACAAACCAACCTCATATTATCCATTGTACACTTGTTTACCACATCAGTTGTATAAACTTCAGCATCACATGTATAGCTACTACCTTACGTTAGCAGATACTAATTTCTTTTCACAACTAATATTATCAAAGCTAATGAGTTTTATTGCATAAAATATTAGTAAATAATAATATTTATATTATTTGTTGTACTACTATTTTTTTTTTCACAGCTATTGTTATGGAAGCTAATGGGTATAATTTACAACTAATTTTTTAGTAACATTATTATATATGCATTATAATTTACAATAATTAGTATAATTTTTTTTTTAAAAAATAAGATATCACAAACTTAATATGAATCAAAACGACTATAAAATTACTAGTATACAACAATATACCATCATGTATCAAGTTATAACACTATTTCCTCATAAAACATATATTTAAAACAAATCAAAATGAGTAACAATCATACCTTTTTATAGTAAAGTTTAAAATAACATATCACAAACAAACGTACATACTTATCTCATAATTTATCAGTATCGAACAATGTACCATCATGCATCAAGTCATAATATTATTTCTTCATAAAACATATGCTTAAAACGAGTAAAAATCATACCTTTTTTTCTATTTTTATGTCTAGAGAGAGAAAGTGATGATAGTGCATTGATTGTCTCTTTGTTTCCAAAAAACTTCTCATGATATCAACCTACACTACACAACTATTTCGATCCTATGATTGATTTATAAAAAAAAGGACCTAAACTGTTGAGTTAGTGGACTGTTTTTTTTTTTTATGGTTGAAGAGAGAGAAAGAGAGTATTGAAGAAACTAGGCATATAGAATGGGGAAGAAAAAGGAGTGGGAGATTTATAAGCTTGTAGAAATTGCCTCTTGAAGAGGCAAGTGATTTTAAGTGTAGTATTTCTAGGATACTTTTCCTAGATGTCGTATTTTTATAATTGTTTTTTTTTAGCATTTTTTCCTTTTCCCAAATATGTAGGTTAAGGGGTATATTTAAGTTAATTTTATAATTTAAGGTAATTAGGTATAAAATTCTGATTTAGGATATAATTAGAAATTTGATATGTTGTTGCATGATGAAGGATGGCATATATAGTGTTAGAAGTATTAAATAAGTGATTTAGCAGTGAATTATGTAATTACACATAATATGTAAATATAGGAAATTAATGAGTAGAAAATATTATGTCAAAATTGAAAATATTATAATAATATTAATAGAATATATAATTATATAAAAAATGTAAATTTTTCTCACATTAAGGGCTAAATTGATAGTTAAATTAAGAGTATAGTGTATTGTATGGATTAGAATGCTTGTTAAAAACTAAATATGATATTTATAATACCCAAGCATAATGTGATTAATTTCACATTATGGTTCGAAATGAATCTTAAGATTACATATAATACTCATAATTAAAACTGAATTAGAACCTAAATCGGAATTGGATTTGTAAAACGGAATCAAAACTTAGCCTAAATTAAGAATACTTGTAAAATATTTTAAAAAACATAAATAATTAGGTATAATAAAACCCTAAGCTAAAGATGACATAAGGAGATACCAAATAAAGTTTATATAAGGTAGTTATATGAGTACTAAAACAACATTTGTATTATAAAGATTACTGGCGATGGCTTATACGACTCGCACCTTAAGTGAGCAAACAGGGAATCCAAGTAAGTTGGGATTAATATATTGCTATATTTCGAAGTACTAATTTGTAATATTCAAGGGCTTGAAATTATACGTAGTTGTGTTTGTTAGATAGTTGACTGTGTGCATGCTTGTATGTGCTTGTTTCTGAGTTTAATGATATGATTCTGGTTTATTACTCTAGTATGTATTCGTGTGATTTGTTGAAATGATTGAACACTTTGAACCAGATCTAATTGAACATATGACTTATAATTCTAAATCGGACTTGCATAATAACCAATTAAGGGAAACATTAAAATTTTCTAGCCAAATACTGACTCCTTTGAAAGGGATAGCGTTGAATAACACAATAGGTCTCTTTTTCATCTTTAATTGAACTAAGTGATAGGTAGGGAGGTTGTGATAAAGGTGAAGTCAGTGGTTCGAAGGTAGTCGTGGGAGAAACAATGTTTTCATTGTACAAGCCTAAGTTTGGTCATGAACTGTTACATAATTTAAAAACTCCTCAACCTAGATTAGAGTAGGTATAATTTCTCTAATCTCACAACAGATCGGATAATGTTATGCGATGGCATTGCTTGTACATGTATTACATCTAACTAATTTGGTTGATAACCCTATTTGTATTTAATGTACAGTTTTAAGTCTTCATCTCAACTTATTAAGTTGTCGATCGCTCACATTTTTATAGATGTTGTTATAATACTAGTTAAGAAGTGGCCTATATTTATCTTGAAGCTAGCAATTGCTGGATTTTAGGGAGTGAGAAAATATATTTGAAGAATAGATATATTTTAAGGTCTTAGTTCTTATTTTAGAATCTTTCATTTTCAAATAAAATATTACTTAGGTAATATAATACAATGAAATCTTGTAAACATTAATAATAATATTTGAATCTTAGTATATATATATATTTTTATACTTTCTTAGGTAAATAATTTGTTTAATTTATAAACTATTTTCTTTAAAGTAGTTAGTCATGGATGCTTTGTGTAAATTAAGTCTAAAATAGCGGCTATAAAGTCAGCTTCTAGCTAAGAATGGTTTACATGGTAGGACTGTTACAACTCTACTGCTTTGGGGCGTGACAAATATATCATAGCTACCAATAATTCTTGCATTTCTTAGCTTATAATGTGCCTTCTATCTTCAAAACATCATTGGTTTACTTTTGTTTCTTCGCACCCCTACGATAACCATGCATCTTCTTCTTCTTGAATGCTTGAGTCTAAGCCTCTTCTCCTATAGGTAGCTGTGCCTCGGGAGGTTCCACCAAGGGTTTCTCTCCTTCATTTACATGCTCATCAAAGAATGTTGCTTCAGTAAAGTAAAACTCATTACCTGTGAATGGGTTCTTTGTTATAGGAATGAAGATGTCTTGCTCATTCTAATAACCCTTCAGTCGTGATCATGCAACCATGTCTTTCCTATGACGAGATGGTAAGATGCAGGCACATTGATCACATGGAACCATATGGAGCTGTGGATAGGTCTAATATCAAAGTCTACTTCAATACACCCTATTGTCTTCTTAGAAGACTTGTAGAAGCTATTTAGTGTGATTGGTTGTCTCACTAAGTTTTAAATATCTATCTTTGCAGCTTTAAAAGTGGACATTAGCATAACATTAAGTGAAGATCCATTATCAATAAATGTCCTCCTGATAAAGTGACTATTGAGTACGCTTTCTACATACAGAGGGCGATTGTGGTTAGGATTTATTGTACGAATGTCAGTATTTGTACATGTAATTATACCTTCATTCACTAAAACAATTCCCTATGCAGGATGTGCTATAGAATGTTTCTTGTATTGATCTTGCGAGATCCTCATGAGTGCAGTTGCTGCCTTGAGTAAAGCATCCTCATCAAAGCTAACTAAAATCAAAGAAATTTCTAACATTAGCAATCTTTTAGCAAAGCAAGAACAGCATTGTCATCTTCATTTGTCTTAATCTCAAGTTCTTTATACTTAATTTGGTATGCATCAACCAGCTGCACATCCATACTTTTTGTCTTTATAAGGTCGTGAGTAATAACATGCATAACACCACATTAGGTGTTATGAGCTAGAAGTGAGTTGTTCCTGACATCATTATCTTTGATGATCAGTTTTCCATTTTGAACTCACTCATTAAATATCTTCTTCAAAGTCCAACAATCTTTTATAAGGTGACCTACACTATTGTGAAATCTATAATACTTAGGGTCACTCTTCTCTTCATTTATTAATAAGCGCTCAACCCTTAGGAGTCTGATGTTCCCATCATCTAGCCATTGGTTAAGGAGTGTGTGCACTTTTTCTATTGAGCATGGGTATGCCAAAGTTGGTTTGGTGTTTGTTGGCTTTTTATCTCTACATTTCTTTGCTTCTTTTGGATTTTCCTTTTGGGTTAAGTTCATTGATGGTGTATGCTTATTAAATCTTGCATTTTCACCTATTTGTTATACTACTAAATTGTTGGTCTTTTGCGTGTTCTCAACTAACATAGCGAAAGAAACCAATAAGAGGTTCTCAAGATGCACTATGTATTTAGTAAACATCCCTTTAATGTAAATCTCGACTAACTCTCTTTCATCATAAACATCTTGTATATCAAAGGAACGTTCCCTAAAGTATTCCATGTAATCCATGAGATCTTCCTTAGGCTTTTGTTGGATTCTCCCTATGTCAATAAGGGTGACTCTTTCTTCAATAGAGAAGAATTTTTCCAAAAACATCTTGCACATGTTTCCTTTTGAATTGATTGATCTTAGGAGAAGATTGACATACTAGGTATACGCCTTCTCAATGCATGGCTTACAAAATTGTTTTAGTTTCAAATCATCGCCTAAACCATACACTTCTAAAGTTTCAATGAACTTCAATAAGTGTTCCTTATCACTCCCTTTTTTTCCCATTAAATAACGTAAATTTTGGATTTGCACAATCCTTTGGATAAGGTTTCATAACGATTTGCGAAAGGTATGGGAATTCCAATTCCAATACACTTGATGTAGATTTTGCCTGTATTTCTCTTATGTACACATTTAGATAACAAATGAAGCTCTTTGAGTAGACGTTTCTGTCCTCACTAGCATTGCAGGAGCAAAGTTAGTGAAATTCACAGGCATAGAATTTGCTAGAGTCAGATTCATAAGGGTAGGGTACATAGATTCAACAATTGTAACACGTGGGGTGGCATGTGAAGACGACAAACCTCTTATTTGAATTCCTTGATTTATCCTTTCAGATGGGGTATGTCATGTAGTGTCACGCCTCGAAGCGGCAGAGTCGTAACAGCCTCGCCGTACAAATTATTCTAAGATAGAAATTAGCTTTACAACCGCTATCCTGGACCTGATTTACACAAGGCATTCATTATTAACCCACTTTGAAGTAAACAGTTTGTAATTTAAATAAATCATTTACCTAAAAAAGTAAGAAAATATATATATATATATTAGAATTCAGTTATTACATTTTTCAAAAATGAAAAATTCCAAAATAAGAGCTTAGACCTTAAAAATATAAATCTGTTCTTCAAATGTTTTTCCTCACTCTCCAGGATCCAGCAGTTGCTAGCTTTAGGGCAGTTGTAAGCTTTAGGGCAGTTGTAAGCCGCTTCTTAACTAGCACTTGCAACGATGTCTATAAGAATGTGAGCAACCATAGTTTAGTAAATCGGGACGGAAGACTTAAAACTATACCACAAACATAAATAAGGTTATCAACCAATTTATTAGGTACAATACATGTTCAAGCAAATGTCATTGCATGACGTTATCTGGCTCGCCGTGAGATTAGAGAAATTGCGCTCGCTTTAATTTGGGTTGAGGAGTTACCGTTAATGTAACAACTTACGACCAAACACAGACTTGTGCAATGGAGACACCGCTCCTCCCATGACTACCTTCAAACTATTGACTTTACTCTTGTCGCGATCTCCTCATCTATCACTTAGTTTAACTAAGGATGAAGAAGGGACCCATTATGCTATCTAGCGCTATTCCTTTCGAAAGGATTAGTATTTGACCAGAGAATCTTAGGTTTCCTTTAATGGGTTGCTATGCAAATCTGATTTATGTTTACAGATCGTATATTTGATTAGGTCTAATTTAGGGTGATCAATCATTTCATACAAATCATTTAATACAAGCTAAAACAACAAACAAAATCATAACATCACTCATAATTAAGCACATGTATAAAGCCAACTATCTAACAAGTACAACTAAGTATAATCTTAAGTCTCCAAAATACAGCAACGTATTAATCCTAACTTACCTGGACTCCTTGCTTACTTACTCGAGGTTCGACTTGCTCAAGCCATTACCGATCATCCTTATAATACAAATGTGGTTTCAATTTTCCATATAACTATTATAGGTTGGTTTTATCCTATAACGCTTATTGTTATCTTTTGTTCAGGGTTTAATATACCTAATTATCTAGGTTTTAAGTCTTTTACAATTCTTCTTGAATCATGTTAAGTTTTGTTTCAATTTTCGCATTAATTTCTAAATTAGGTATACCCTGAGAAATCATTCCGACCTATAATGTGAAATTAATCGCATTATTTTCGGATATCCTAAATATTGTTTTTAGTCTCTGTGTTCTAATTCATGCAGTACACTCGAATCTTAATTTAATTGCCGAATTCACTCCCGTTATGAAAAAATCTTACATTTTTCATGTAATTACCCAAATTTAAGTTTCCTATTAGATTTATTATATATTCCTATTATTATCATAATATCAATTTTAACCAATATTTTCCTAATTATTAATTTCTCATACTTACATATTATACATTATCACCTAATGTGTACATAATGTACACATCTAATATTTTCATCATTTCAAATATCATCTCTCAACATCAAATAACATTCCAAATATCTAAATTCATCCCAAATCAAGTTTGAAACTAATTATCCTAAATTACCAAATTAACTTAAAATTTATTATTTTTACCTATTACATATTTACTACATAATATGCTAATAATTACATCTAACACTTCAAATGCTACAAATAGCATACTCCATCAGATTTCAATATCCTAAAATATATAATTGTGCATCAAATTAGTAATTACTCATTTAATTACTTAATTAACCCTAAGTTACTCATTTTATGCATCATTTTAAGGCCTAAAAATTATCTAAAAATTTTAAAAATTAATTTTTGAAAAAAGGCTTCATGGTACTATTATATATCACCTAAGTTGTTTACACAAAAATTTTGGGCTTAAAACTACACTTTTAAGGTCATTTATTTCTAAATCGAAATATGTTCGGTTTTGCATAATTTTTTAAGGACTATATATCATGGGACATATTTTCATCAAAATAATAAATTTCCCAAAAACTAAATACAAAAATATTCTAGAATAATAAGTTTCATAATTTTCCAACTAATTTTGATATTTTTAACAATTTAAGAAAAATCGGATATAAATCGGGACTCCTAAGAACTGATGGCTTTGGCCACCGCCGGCCGTCGTAGCCTTATCAGTCAGTCTAAGCGCTGCCACCACCGTGTGATGGTGGTGGCCATCCACTCCTAACTGCTTGTCGAGATTGGGTTCTCTTTAGAAGCCCTAACTGCATAGTTTTTTTTTTTTAGATTTTTTGTAAAACCCTAATTTCCTCTCAATTTCACCTCTCTCTAATTTTCTAAAATTCTAGACATCTAAAATGAGCTTCCAAAAAATTTGGGGTGTTTATAGAGGTCTTGGGGAATTATTATAAATTAAATTGGTTTGATAATTGCCTTATCTCTTCTTTTTCTTATTTTCTATTTGTTGTAATTTGATTGGTTACTTTTATTTCTTCAATTCCTAATTACTACGCCTCAATTCTGGATTTTTCCTAATTTTTCCTTAATTAATTATGAATTTTATTTAATTATTTAGTATTATTTTATCACATTTTGCGTATTTTAAGTAATTACCCGTATTTCTACCTACATGTAAATTCATATATAGTACAAATAATTTTCTAAATATTATTTAGGTTATTTTATGATTTTTAGTGTGCATATAATTTATTTTTAGTGATTCGTTAATTATCGGAATGCATTTTACGTATTTTCGATAAATAACGAGTAATATACTTAAAATTTGAAAATTTTATATCCTTTTATTTTATTACTTATTTTTTAAAATTTAAACTTATGGGATCATTTTTACCAATATTTCTAGCTTTACTTTATAATTTAAGCTTGATGGGATCCTTTAGCCGATCGTTCTAAATTTTATGAGCCAAACTTCGAGTACTGATTATGGGTCTTACATGTAGGTATAGGTTTCACCGCAAGAAGCCACTCTTTAGCTTTAAAAGCATCTTACTCACCAGTAATCGAAGGATTAAGTAATTGAGAAAGTTGCGTAACGTATTGTTGCATTATATTGGAGGGACCTGCAATAGTTGCCTCTTATTGCACAGTAGCAAAAGCAATCAACACAAGTATACACTAGCCAAACATCACTCTAAGCTTATTTAGATTCTAATTAATTTGTTGAAGCTTTCGTGTTGGTTGCACATTGTCGGGTATGCCTTTTTGAGTATCATCTCCTTGATTCATACCTCCCATAGAAGGTGGATTTTGGTTGTTAGTAATGGTAATATTATCTTGTTCTTGATCATTTCTATTAGTAGACTCACCAAGTCTTCTTTGTGGAAGTATCATAATGTAGGTAGCAAGTCTTCCCTCTCTAATGGAGTCACCGAAAATGTGAGGATGTGGGTATAGATACAAAGGTCTTGTATGTGCTGCGTGTGAAATCGCACTACACGTAACTAGAAAAATGATTTGAATGACTCATACAGGATAATCATGAAAGAATTGCAGGGAGGAGGAGTAGGCAATTTTGGTAAAGCTTAACATGTATAGTGATAGATGGAGGAACATGATGGCATCAAACTCCATGATTGATGAATAACGGAGTAAAGTTCTTGAAGCATTTAAGTATTTGATCTTTGGGATAAGATTCTAGCAAAGTAATGACGTTAATGAGGGTTTCTCTCCTATCCAAATGAAGAAGTGGATGAGGTATTTATAGGAAATGATAGTTGATTATATCCGTTGGATCATGATAGTGATCAATGGTTAAAATTGAAGCCTTTTAATAATAGATCTTAAATAAACTATTTTCATAGGTTTAGGCTTAGATAGAGGCTTTATTTATTATTTTAGTGTAAGCCAAATCAATAAAGGTTGAATCGATCCAATGAGCTCTACTTCAAGCGCATCATGTCAATCTCCCTTTATTATCCCGAATGTTTGGATTTGACTTTTTGAGCCATGTCACCTTAGCCCAAAGAGTCAAACCTAATTAATTAATGGACTTAGAACCCAAATTTGAATTTAGTCCTTTATAATCATCATCATTATTGTTATTATTATTATTATTATTATTGTAATACAATACCATAAATAATATATAAAAAAGTTTCTTTTAAGAACCTTAAAAATAAAATGAAAAGATTATTGCCTTATGCACTATGAAAGCATTAGGAATAAAGATGAACTTAAATGAATATTATGATAGTCGGAATATTTTTTTGGTACCAGAAACTAAGCAGCTTTTGCTAACAACAGAGTTGAAACATGGTACAGTAATTCGGCCAATCAAGCTTGCAGGCCATAGAGAGGTGTTATTTAAAATTTTCTATTGGCCTGCTAAGCTTCTAGCTAAAACATAGGCCTGCTAAGCTTAGATAGAACTGGTTTCTATCAGGAATCTAATATATGCTATCAGGAACTTTTATCATCAGTGAAATTGTAAAGGAGCTTATCTCTATCTTTCGTCCTTGAATCATAATATTGTTAAATACCAACTCAAGAGGCACTACAGGCTGTGCCATGCCCATACTTACACAAAGCTTGATCCTATGCTTTTTTTTTTTTTGTTCTTTATGTCCTTTTTACGTCAACCTAAAAAAAAAAAAAAAAAAGAAAGAAATTCCTCATATAGTGTAAACAAAGCCCAACAAGTGACCATCTACCGCACAAACATATACAATGCATGTACAGCATCAATTGGGACTTAAAATGACTAATGGAAAAACCAATCCAACCAACTTACATTGATTTTAATTAATTTACTTAGTCACAAATTTTGCTATAAAGGACCATCTACACAAAAGCGGACCTCTATAAACGATTTTGAAATTACCTACCAAAGTGCCCTTGGAATGAATATTGAAAGTGTGGGGCTCCCACCAAACGTGAACCCTCAATGCTCCCTAAAATGAACGTTGAACCTAGGCTCCCAAGAGTCAGTTTAAAAAGTATGAACCTACAATACTCCCTGAATTGAGATCTTAAAAGTGTGGATGGACACCACTCGCTAATGTCATTTCGGAATATGATGGATTCTTGGAACCCGATACTACAAATACAGAGCTGGTCCATGAAGTCCTGGATTTTGAAGTATGGAACTAAGTCCTTAGAATCCTCAATTTCAAAGTATGGACATACATGATTCTGCATTTCCACATACCAGTCACTCCAAGCCTTCTAGTCAATTTATAATATGGTGTGACATAATCATAGACAATAATTCAATCATATAATCATAAATGTACAACTACAACTAACAAACAAACAAAAGCAACTTACCTTTGCTTTTTATAGAATGCCATCCTTTTGTCATTAGTGCCATGATATTATATAATCAATCAACAAATTACATGATTACTATAGAGGAACTAAATATACTATATTAAGATATTGAGCTTATTATACTATTAATTTGGACTTTACTTTTGGTCTAGGTGACAGGGCTCAAGGATTATAGATTGTAATTAGGATAATTGAAGGATATTTGACTTGGTGTACTTGGAATAGGAATTATTGGACTGATCCATCAACCTATAACCTCTCTTAGGCCGATTTATGCACTCATATGAAAGGTTACTAGCTTTCAACCCATAGTAAGCTCATTAGGATAATTAGAATGATGCTACTCCATCTCATCGGTTGATTACTAAGATGATCAAACGGATGTTATGAGACCTTAAAGTTTATAAATATTTAATTATTCCTCTTCAATTGAAAGAAAATATGAATCTCAATAGCTCAAGATACAAGATGGTGTTCCTAAGCTCCCTTATTGTCAATTGTGCATTTGATACATTGATACTATATGTTCCTCTTACCTATCATTCTCTCCTAGGTATTCCAAATGCCACGTCCACATCACTATTTTGAGGCCACATATAGAGCACGACTTGCACAACTCTCACATGACCACTATCGTACATTTACAATAGCATTCTAAATATATTCTTGATTTATTGTTTATGTGATTTAATTAGTTATATATAGGTTAGTTAATTAATATATTTAATCTATATGTTATTTTTAAATTTCTTTAAATTGAATTCAATGTAGTTAATTGGGTTGGGGTACATAGTCAACTTAGGGTGAATAGTCTAAGGTGGTTAGTTTAACTATGACTTTTGCTTCCTTGTTATTTTAAGCCAATTTCTCAAAACAAGTGACCTAGGGTTATTTTATTAGATCGTATGCTTAATTTTGTGAATCTATTGTGTATCTACTAATGTTTGTTCTATTTCTATTCAATTTGATTTCTTAAAGTAAAACTGCAATTGAGTTCTATAGCAAACCTTAATCCGATTTTCAATATGAATCCTATTTTGTTGGTTCTATATTAAATTACTATAGTTAATCAATAACTTATTAAATTGAATTCTTTTGCGAAATCCCAATTCAATATAACCTATAATACACAAATTCCTACATGGATTGCTTTAGTTAATTTCTTTGTATTATAAATTTCCACTGGTTTAATTTTGGATTCTATACATGACTATCAATTCTTTTAGAATTCGTACATCTTTATTACATTAATTCTATTCTATGCATTGTATTTTCAAATTTTTGCTATATTTAAAATTCTATTGTTTATGAAAGGACTTGCCCATTGTTATTTTATTTCTTCTATCTTCTTTGGTTCCATATCATAGTAAGAGAATTTTTGCAATTTGTCCCGTGAAAGATTGGGAGGAGATTATTTATAAATATAATTGGTAGATGCCTAATTGGTTTGTTTCATATTTTGTAAAAGGATATCCTTTTATACAATGTTGTTGAATTTGATCCGAGTGATTGATCCGAACATATTCGAGAGTCAAAGGTTAAATGAGTAGAATCGAGTTCAATTATAGTTTAATTAGGGTTGGTCAAGTGTTGGATCGGATTGATTTTATGACCGTATCGGATCGAGTTGAGTTGAATTGTAAAGGTCAATCCAGGTTTAACAATACTGTTTTATATATATCTAAATATATTTTTTAGGTATCTTTTTACCTACCCTTTCCTTATTCATTTACTAGCCATGTTTTTATTTTAACATGGGAATGATGTAAGTGTGTGACCCTTCTACAATTGTGAACACAAAGTCCATGGTCATCTGTCTCTAACAAGCCCGAAGTCTGTACTTGCAACCCTTCTCCTTATCACTGCATACGACATGCCACAACTTCTTATCTAATTCGTTAATATGAAAATTGTGGTGATGCTTTATATGAAATGACTTAATTGCATATATCAAGTTGGCTTTCCTCTCTAACCGCATCCCTTTCTTCAAGTTATCACCAATACTTAGCTCTTTTGATGGAATCACATCCTTCTCAAATGTAATACAACCATTGCCTCTGGGTACCCTATTGAAGAACAGAGTTGGATGCTCAAAAGTCGAGGTAGTCAAATGATTAGCTAATGGAGTGCTTTGCTGCATCATAGAAACAGTATGAACTAGATCATCTATTGTATCTATCCCATCATCTATTGCAGCTTCTTTTGAATCATAACCACCTTCATTCTCATTTTCAACCTTGTCAATCTCTCTAGCAAAATTGTCACTAAAGAGTAAATCCACCTGTTCCGTATAGGGCTCTTCAACATCAACCCTTTCTTTAAATGAAACAGGAGAGTTAATGCTACCTTCGAAAGTTGTCGCAGCATTAGTCGATAGTTGGACTAGTGTGTTAGGAGGCATGATAGCTAGCAGGACACTATGGACATTGATATTTCCCTCATTTGTCTAAGCTAAGCTACCTTCCAACTTTACAAATAGTTTTTGAATAAATAGACGGCTTGCTTCTTTTGCAAATTCAATCAACCCCTCCACATTGTCATCATCATTTACAAGGCTAAGAGAATAATATGGTTGCATAGAGCTACTTAGCACTATAGCGAGTTGCCTGTGAAACACCTCAGCCGTGTATTTGCTAAGATCAGCTCCAATTGTTTCATAAATTTTCTCTAAGAATTCCACATAGTTCACATCTACCCTTACCTTAATTTTCTTAAATAGAGGCCTATCATAATAAACCTTATTGACAACATCCAGTATATTACCATGAGCATAAATTGAAAACCTCACACAATCCATTATTCTTCACAACTACAAAAATTACAGAACACTACGAAGTAAGACAATTACCTTGTTCAACGATTTGTACATTGAAATAAAAACTATAACAATAATGGAACCCATAAGAACTTGAGTTACGGAACAAATTACATGCTACTTAGATAGAGAAACTATTTAGGGTTTAGTTTATACATGTATAATTTGAAATGCAAATTTGAGAAAAAAAATAAACTTACTTTGTCGAGTGCATCAAAAGTGTGTATTCTACTTGTGATTTGTCAATTTAGGAGAGAAAAGCCTTGCAAAATCGTGTTTTCTTATGGGGAGGTCACATAGAATGCATGCTACAATTTTTTTAGAGAGAGAAGTATTAGGTCGAGAATGGGAATAAGCTATCTTTAGGGATACATGAATCTAAAAAATTACATCTTCATTAAGTGATTTCAAGCCTTTATATGCACCGTTTGGATAAGTAGCCTAAATTGCATGATGAAAATGCTATTCTAAAATTGCATTTTTGTAAAATGATTTTAAAATCACATATTTATAATGCGAGTTTTAAATCGCATAAAGCTTTTTTTTGCTACTTACCATAACACTTGGTCGAATATGGATAAAAAACGAAACCACATTCTCAAAATGCAATTTTACAACTATATTTCACAAATTACTTTTGCCCAAACTGTAAGCCTCACAATCAGATGTTCGGGCTTCGATTTATGAAATTTAGGACGATTGAGTAAGTTGTCCAATCGAGCCTAAATTGTACAATGAAGTTAAGAATATTAGTAAAAGTAATCTCATGAGTTTGGACTTAGGAAAATAAATAATAAAATAATTAATTATTATAATACTAAATTATATGTAAATTTCCTATTGTTTATTAGAAACGTGTAAAATGAGTTCCGATAACTAACGAATCTATAAAGATAAATTATATATTCACTAAAAATCATAAAATAACATAAATAATATT
Organism: Lumnitzera littorea; assembly: GCA_024138015.1. Classification (NCBI taxonomy): domain Eukaryota; kingdom Viridiplantae; phylum Streptophyta; class Magnoliopsida; order Myrtales; family Combretaceae; genus Lumnitzera; species Lumnitzera littorea. The sequence goes on along the minus strand of JAMXBB010000012.1, from coordinate 11,861,780 downwards.
TATGAGTATTTATTTTTTTTATATATGTATTTGAATGTAGGTAAAAATATGCAAAATTATTTAAAATATCCTAAATATGTTAAAATAACACTAAATAATTGAAGACATTCATAGAAAATCATAAATAATAAATAAAAATATTGGAAAAACATGGAATGGTCTGGAAATGGAGCATGGCATGCTGTTGAGTGAAGAAACAAAATCAACTAATAGAATTAAAACAAATAGAAAGTGAAAAAGAAAGAGATAAGGGACACTTGGCAATAAAAAATCAAAAGAAAAACTCTAAACCACACTATAAATTTAGCAAGCCACTTCCCAAACCTCATTTGGTCAGTTGGAAACCAGAAAAAAATTGAGAGAGCTTAAAAAGAGAGGAAAACCCAATTTTAGCAAAATTAGACAAAATGACATGCATTTAGGGCTTATAAAGGGAACCCACACCTGATGGCCACCTAGAAACAAACGGCCACCACCACTTGACAGAAAATCCATCGTTTAGTGGTGCCGAAAATTGTAGAACCACCATTAGTGGCTAGAGGCTCTCAATTGGCAAGTTCCGATTCCCCTTCTGAATTTGTTTAATTTACTAAAAATATCACATATGCATGGAAAATTATAAAATTTGGTTTCCCTAGGTATTTTTGCATGCAGAATTAGGATATTAAATCATTTTTTTTAAATTGGAAGTGCTTATATAGGTTCCTTAAGAATATATTTGATTCCAACGAATTTTGTATGAATTTTCAAAAATACTAAACAATGTTATTTTGAGCTAATTTTAAGTGTACTTATTCCTTATATGATATATTTAATTTATATAAAAATAATTTTTGATAAACTATACATTTAGAATTTATTAAAAATTATTTTGTTGAATTTACCTTGTTTTTCATATGAAAGAAAAAAAAAAAAAGGTTTTTAACTAAATTCCTTAATGAATCTAATTTGTAATGACTTCTAAAGTTTAGTTATGATTTTGGAAATATTCAACTTGAATCTTATAATTTTATTTGGTCATTTACCTAATTTAAGCTAATTTTTAGTAAAATCGAATCTAAAATCGATATTTTGGAAAATAATATATATTAAACTATCTTAGTACTTCTCATAGTTAGAATATAACAACTATAATTTACCGAGTATAATATATTTTCCATAGCTTTATTGGAGTTTGAGACATTAGTTAAATGTATTATGCATAATATGTACTAAATATGTAGGTAAATGGTAGATTTCAAGTTAATTTTGTAATTTAGAGCTAATTAGATATAATTTCTGATTTAGGATAATTAGACATTTTGATATGTTATTGGATGACAAGGGAAGATAAATGTAGTGTTAGAATTGTTAGATAGATAATATAAGTATATAATATGTAATAATACATAATATATGTATATAGGAATTAAATGGGTAGAAAATATTAGGTAAAAATTAATGGTATTATAATATTAGGAATATAATATAAATTTGATTTGGAATGGGAGTTTATGAAATTATATGGAAGATATAGGTTATTCTCACATCGGGAATCGATTTGGTAGTTAAATTAAGAATACAATGTACTGTACTAGCTTAAATACTAGTTAGGAGTTAAAATAGAGATTTAAGATACTTAAGTGAAGTGTGATCAAGTTCACATAATGATTTGAAATGAGTTCCTACGGTTTGTGTATAAAATCCGTAATCGAAATTCAGTAGTTGAATTGGAACCTAATTCAGCAGTTGAATTGAAATCAAAATAAGAAGCAAATTTGAAACTTAGCTAAACAAGAGAAGTAATCCCGAGAGACTTAGACCTAAATTACTATTTATAGTAAGACCCTGAACTAAAGATAATTATAATCTACATTACCGAACAAAACTTATCTATAGTAATTATATGAAAACTAAAACAATATTTGTATTATAGGGATTATCAGTGATAGCTCGTGTAAGTCGCACCTTAAGTGAGTATGCAAAGAGTTCTGATAAGTTGGGATTAATATGTTATTATATTTCAGAGTACTAATTTATAGTATTTGGAGGCTTGAAATTGTATTTGGTTGTGTTTGCTAGATAGTTGACTGTACGTATGCCTGTATGTACCTGTTTCTAAGTTTGATGATATGATTTTGGTATACTACTCTGGCCTGTATTTGTATGATTTGTTTGAAATGATTAAACACTTTAAACCGAATCTAATTAAATATATGACTTGTAACTCTATATTAGACTTGCATAGCAACTCATTAAGAGAAACATTAGGATTCTCCAGCCAAGTACCGACCCTTTCGAAAGGGATAGCGTTGGATAGCATAATGAGTCTCTTCTTTATCCTTAGTCAAACTAAATGATAGGTAAGGAAGTTGTGGTAAGAGTAAAGTCAATGGTTTAATTGTGAGTTGTTGCATAACATGGAACTCTTTAACTCGGATTAGAGTGAGTATAATATCTCTAATCTCATGACGAATAGGACAGTATCGTACGATGGCATTTGCATGTACATGCATTGCATCTAACTAATTTGGTTAATAACTTTGTTTATATTTGATGTATAGTTTTAAGTATTTGATGTATAGTTTTAAGTCTTTGTCTCAACTTACTAAGCAGTTTGTTGTTCACATTCTTATAGATGTTACAAGTGTTAACTAAGAAGTGGCCATATAATTATCCTAAAGCTAGCAATTATTAGATCCTAAGGAGTGAGGATAATAACCCGAGGAGCAATTGCACTCTCACGTTTAGACTTTATCTTTAAAGCTTTTAATAATAATTTATGTATTTCTCAAGTTGATTATAATTATACTACTAAATCTTGTAAACATACTCAAATTATTTTAGTGTAACATGTATTTTTCATAATTTCATAGGTAAATAACATGTTTATTCATAAATTGTTTACTTTAAAGTGGATTGGTCGTGGACATCTTGTGTAAATCAGGTTTAATATAGTGGCCGAAATGCTGATTTCTATCCTAAAATGGTTTGTACAGTAAGACTGTTACGACTTTATTGCATTGAAGCACGATACAAACTCTTTTTTAAAAACTAGTTTGTCCAAAGGGGCAAACACACCTATTACTCTAAATATGCTAAGGATGCAATTGAGTGGCTTGTCATTCACTTGAATCACCTTAAAAAATTCATGAATCTAATTTAAATAAAATTTTATATTTCTTTATTAAAAACTAATATCCTAAAAATATATATAGTTTGAGTTTGAATCGAAACAAATTAACATGGAAATCTTACAAACTATCAACAATATATTTCTATAGTAAAGAATAACTCATAAAAAACCAATTAAGGCTAGTAGGATTTGCTTTTTTATATCCTATTGTAGCATGATTTTTTTTTAGTGAAAATACATATATAGTCCTAAATAAAAACAACATTGTTAAGTATATTTAAATAAATTATATAGTAAAATTACGAAAACGAATAAAAAAGGAAAAATATATGGAAAACCCAAAGCGCTCTTGGACACGACAAAACACCATTAGGGTAAATTCTTATCACAAATGTTATAGGATGTCGAATACAGAAGCATAGGTGCTTCTAAGATCTAACATTCGATGGGTGTGATGATGTATCCCTTATGTCTTGTTCTTGCAACTCTAAGATCTTTGATGTAGACTTAGGGAACCTGCCCTAGACTTGTCGGGTTAGGGGCTTGGTTCCCCTTGAATTGGGATTGGTTCGACTTAGGCCAATTTTAAGCCGGTTCACTCAGCATAGTGGTTTAACGGGCCGGTTTTTGGACTTAGAACCGCTGAAATTTTTTTAAATTGGGGAAAAAAATTCTTTTATCTTCATTTTTAATTTGAAAAAAAAACCACTAATAAATCACAAGGATTTAAAATTTTAACCATTTTACTCTACTAATTGTTGGGCATTAAGATTAATGATTCGTACCCTATTAATTGTTGCGCACGATATTAATGATTTGTATTTTCAATAATGCATAATTATTACTTTATGCCCATTGTAGATATCCGATTTTTACCCCTTTTATTTTTATTATTTTTATTTCTTTTCTCAATAGGTCTTAAATTAGGAAAAACACAAAAAAATAGGAAATTAAAGAAAATATAAAAAAATTAAATTTTTTTTAGAAAAATAAGAATTTTAGGAAAATAAAAAAAATACAAAAATAAGAAAATGCACAAAAAATAAGAAATTAAGAAAATTGAAAAATGACAAAAAATAGAAGAAAAATAAAAGATTCTGGAAAATAACATTTTACTAAGATGGATTTTTAAATTTTGAAATAAGTTTAGAACTTGGGTCGTTGAGCTTAAACTTAGGCTTAGATTTAAATCTAGCTCAAACTGATTAGTGCATAGCCTAACGACCTAATAGATAAGTATCTAAACATTGTATGGGGTTAAAATTGAGGTCTTAGGTTCAAATCTTGGCAAAGGTATAGAGGCCTTTTTATTTTTATAACTAGACACATTGCCACGTATTAAGATTTAACCGTACCATGTGTCTTGACATGTGGCAACGCCGGGTTGGACGGCAGGCTGATGTGGCTAACGTAGCATGCCACGTCAGTTGCTACGTGTCATGTGATAACATGTGGCAACTTCAAGTTGGTCGGTACGTGCTGATGTAACGTCACATTAGTGCCATATAAGCATTTTCTCTCTCTTCCCCTTCTCTTTTTTTCACTTTCCCTAATTTTCCTCTACTTTTCCCTGACAAGAACAGTCCACCCCCTCCACTTTGGCCCTTGATTTCGTACATTTCCCTTGCTTAAACCCATCAATTAATGATACGAATTCATCCTTTGCATAGCCTACTGTGAATTGAACCCAATAAAGCGTCTAAATTCAGTCAATGGAGCGTCTAAATCGAGCTCTAAAAATCGAAAAAAAAAACTGGATTTTTGTGCATTTGTATTCAAATCTAATTTCGAGTTCCCTTTTTGGTTAAATTCATGTATAAATAGGGGCTTAACGATGTCCATGAATAGAGAGAACCTCACACAATCACTTGAAACAATCTCTCTCTCTTCCTTGCAATCATTTCTCTCTCTAACTCACTTTTTCTCTCTTCGAATGCCTCTCTACCGAGCCCACTACTACGGTCGAGCACCTTAAGATCACTCCCCATCAATCAGGCTTTAGAACCCAACCACATTCGACCTCTACCACCATTGAACCCCTTCCCTCTTGAACCACCACCTCTAACTCTCTTCAACCCAAACCAACCTGATAGCCGAACTCCCCACAACTTACAACCTCACTTTACACTCCCCTTTTAACTCCAGTAACACCCTATAGTACCACCCGAATACTGTTACTGTTGCTGCAATTTCCACCACCTACTAAACATGGTAGCACTTAAAAAACACCTCTAAACCTAATAAAAAACCCATGAAAATACCTTTTCCTGCTTAATTCAGTACACGAATTGGCCTGGATCCACTACACGTTATTGTAGATGAAGGAGAGGTTGAAGGCGACCCGAACTTAGCATTTGACCCGAGTCGAATCGTGCTTTGACCCGTATGCCCGATTTAGCATCCGTTCGAACCTGTTTTTTTTGCCTTCTTGTACTTCTTTATTGATCCTTCTTTTTTTTTTAATATTATTTATTTATTTATGGTGTAAATGTAATCGAATAAAATAAAAAAAAAAAGAAAAAAGAAAGAAGATGAAAAAAAAGAAAAAGAAGGAAGAAGTAGTTAGTTTAGTTTTAATTTATTTTTACGTTTTATAAAAAAATAATAAAAATAAAACTAAAAAGTAGAAGGAATAAATAATAAATAAATAAAAATAAATGATAAAATTGTTTTATCACTTAGAAAATTGATTTTCCAAAAATAAAATAAAAATAAATCAACCATTTTTCAAATTAAGTTTATTTAGAATTTCCAAAAAATAAAATCCAATTTAGGAGATTTTCTTAAGTTAATTAAAATAGGTAAAAACGGAAACTCGGTTGTTTTTCAAAAATTAAAATCATTCAACTCGCTATGTTTTTGATAAAAGAACTATGTATGTTTGATCTCAAATAGTGGATACTTAGATACCTAAAAGGCAATGGAAAAAAATAAAAACCTAATTTTCCTTTTTAGTTTAGATTGTTTAAATTATCCAATTTAGGTGAAAAATTGAGTTTTGTTTTTCGAAAGGTGATTTTTAAAGTCAATATTAAATTTGAAAATAAATGGTACCCATAAGGGTTTAAAATTCCTAACCCCAAGATGTAGATTCTCTGGTTTCAAAAACCGTTTTATAAAATTGGTTTTATTTATTAGACTAGTGGCTAAGTTATAACCAATCCACCTAATTGGTTATAACTTAACTATTTTCCTAACTTCGGTCGGGTAGCGACTCTAATATATTTTCAAATTGAAAAACGATTTTCTTTAAATCCTAGTCGAAAGTCTGTATTAAATGGGTAGGGTTTAGTACTAATTGGTTTAAAGAAGGCCAATTTTATAAAAAGAATCAAGAGAGTGAAAAACTAGGCTCGATAGCTTGGCGACTCTACTGGGGAATATCAAGAGGGTTAATCATTTGACTTTCCAAAATTAAAATTAAAATTAATCTCTAAAAATCACCTTATTACAATTTATTTATTTATTCATTCCTTATTTGTATTATAGTTGTACTAATGTCTTTGTAGGTTTAGTCTTATTCCATTGTTTTGAGGGGGAGGAATTTACTTATCGTAACATGAATGCATAATAGATATGGTTAAACTTGGGCCGTCTTAAGACCTTAGGACTGGGAGCCATTGTGTAAGTTCCGAGAGTAGTAGGGCAACTACCATTCGGGGCTAATTAGGCTACCTCGCTTAAACTTCGATGTGACCAAGGAACTGTTTTATAAGAAACGCGTGAGATCACAGAGTTTAAGGACCTCTAGAATCCACCCTTCTTGCATACATTCTTCAGGGTTTGACGAGTAGTAACTAATAAAGCAACATTGTTATGAAAGAGAAAAAGAAAAGACAAACTTGAAGCTTCTTTCCCTATATTTTCTTAGAATTCATTTTCAACTTCTATTTATTTGTCTGTATGATTATCTTGCATATCACACGTATTGGGATATAGGGGCTCATTTGTAGCATCAAAGATGCAGAGTAGATGCGGTTAGACTCAGGCCGTCTTAGGACCCTAGGAGAAGGGCCATTATGTAGGTATCGGGTGCTGTGGTGCAACCATCGCTCGAGATTGATTAGGTCACTTTACTTAAGTTTAATGTGACCAATGGAAGTGTTATTTAACAAATGAGGTCATAAAACTTAAGGATCTTTTCAAAACCTACCCTAATTACATATATTCCCCTCTAAGCTTGAGTTAATACAATACCCTTAAGAAATTGCAATGCTATTAATCGTTTAAGAGTTTTAATGTAATCAAGTTTTTGAAAATAACAATAGGGTTACAACTTAAAGGAGTAATGTATTAACCCAAACGATCCCAACATCTACACATTTCCATATGCTTTCTTTTGCTACATTGATGACCGATTCTTGTCCATAAAATATCCAGACTTAAGACTGTCCAGTAACCAACAAGAGAATAGTCAAAGACTGCTAGATGCCCTAGGAATCCATGAGCAGCTACTATAAGCTGAAGCTACCTACTGGAAGCAAAGGGCTAGGTGTGCTGGGGCCTCTAATAGGGCTTTATTAGCTCAACTTGAAAAAAGCGAGAGGACCATGAATTGGGCTTTAGAAATGTTGGATAAGATTAAAGCCCAACTGTGAGAGTTAGATTAGAAACTTTAGATGTAGTTGAAGGACTTCGAATAAATTTTAAGTTTCATTAAGAATAATTGTCAAGTTCCCTTTTGTTTTGTTCCATGTACTGTAATCTTTCTAAAATAATTTTTTTTCTCTTTAGCCATTCTTCATTCTTTCCTTCTTTGTAGACAATCCTTTAAGAGAACTTATCTAACTGTTCATTTTCTCTTACTCAAGGAAGTGCAATTAAAAAACTAGAAAAAAAAAATCATCATCTTTATTTGGATTTTTTTTTTCGGTTTTATCTTTCTCTCTCACTAAGAAAAAAAAAGTTACTAACGGGTAAAGAATTCTTCCAACTAGGTTCATATGGCTGATGACAAACTCTCCTCCTTAGAAAGGATGATGCAACAAATGGCCCAACAATAGTAGATTTTATTCTTAATAATCGCCACTCTCTAGATATCCCAAGACTTGAACTTGGAAAGGAGATTCTCAAATCTGAAAGAGAAGGTAGCCATGTTACAAAAGAGCACTACAGATCTAGAAATGGCAATAGGCCCTATGCTTAGAAGATTTCAACACTCGACGTTCAACACTGATCAAGTGTTAGTAAGCGCAAGTGATGAAGGAGGCCCAAGCAAAAAGAAGCTGAGGAAAAGCGAGAAAGAACAAGCTTTAGGCACTTAGAGGAGACGATTAAGTCAATTAAAGATATAAATAACCCAAATCCTTTATCATTTGAAAGCAGTAAGGATTATAGCTTGTGAAGCCCTTAATCCAAATTACAAGCCATGCAGCTTTGACCCAAAAGCACGATGCAACTATCATATGGGTCAAAAGGGGCACTCCATTGAAAAATGCTGGAGATTGAAGACCTGATTGATGCAAAAGTCATACAGTTAGAGCTATAATAGGTCGGTCCTTCTTCAAGTCATGGTGGTAGTCCAAATGAGTTGCCTAAAGCTCCATTTCTTTTGAGCTTACCAATGCCTTTTGATAAGCTTACAGGTTGTTTCAAGTAGTTGGGCGCTTGTTAAGACAGGAGCAGAAAGAAGAAAGTCGTTTATTAATAAAGTTTGTAACAATTGGAATAATATAATCTTTTTGCTTATTGCAGTTTATTTTGGGGCAAATAAATTGATAACTTACTTTTAAAAGGTTTCGAATGAAAAGAGGCAAACTATTTTCCACACACTAACCTAAAACACTTTGAGAGGTTAAGCAGCGTAATGGTGAGGATATTTTGAGCTCATTCCTTAAAGGAGGTCTACTTTGAATGTGATACGTAGATTATAATGAAGTTAGGCATTCATTTTCCGAACCATAAACACAATTATCTCTTGCTCACCTGGTTGGACCCATTGGAAGAATTTTCAAATTAAAACCTTATCGAGAACTACCCTATAATGGGGTAATTCGGAGTAATGAGGAAAGAAGGATAAAATTGGTTTGTGCTTACTTCAGTGACGTTAAATTCAAAAACAATTTTTATTTTTTGATAAGTTATTTTTCTTTTGAAATGAAGAAGAGCCATATCCTTTTCAAACACCTCAAACTTATACTTATCGCACCCGAGCCTATATAAGGACCTTAAGTCTCTCAAGAGGTAAAAACTTGGCAATGGAGCCTTGGGGCCAAAAGAAAAAGAAAGAATAACATAAGAACAGTTGGGCAAAGTAATTACAAAACAAAAAAAGAAGATGAGGAAAAGAGGTTGGAAAATTGGGTTCAAGTGTAAGTCAAAAGCTAAGAAAAAGTCAAAAGCCAAGAAAAAGTCAAAAGCCATATCATATCCCAGTAAGGGTAGTCAAATCAAAAGTTAAAGCATAAATAGCCCTAAAGACGTAAAGCTCTAAATCATAGTCCGAGCTTAAAAAACCCAAAATCATTAAATCCACTTTGAAGCCTTTTTCATACTTGGCCTTCCTACCTACAATACCACCCTTACACAACACAAGCTCTTTCGATTTAAAAGGTAATTTATCCTTAATAAAAGTTGTTTTTGAAATTGGGGTAAGTATATTTCTAGTTGTTTCTAAGGTTCTCAACTTATATACCCATGATTAATATTTATTTCAAAATAGGCTTCTTCGTTAGTTCTTTTTGAAACCGTTAGACCAAAAGCCTAAATTCATAATGTTAAACCGAAAAAGACTTAATGAATTGGTCAAGGTATCACAAGTGAAATGGATTATAATTTTAGGACTGTAGTCAAGAGTGTAATCTGGACTAAGAGTTTGCAAGAAAGTCCTTTTCGACTAAACCAATCATGAGTTACTTTGTTAAGGATGTTTGAAATCACAAAGCCCCACTAAACTGCTCGGCATCCAAGTTAGGGGGAACATAAAAAGAAGGGTTCTTTACTTGTTATCAAACTAAAAAAAAAAAGAAAAAGAAAAAAAAGAGGTAATAAAAAAAAAAGAAAAGAGAAAAGAAGAAGAAAAAGAAAAAGAGAGAGAAAGGATCTTTATTTCAAGTCTATGTTAGCCTAGGTAGCCAAGATTTCAATCCATTCTAAAAAATTAAAAAAAAAAAAAGAAGTTAAGAGTCAAGGTTTTTTCTCATTCTTCCTAAAATAAAGTAAATTATACCCAACGTATTTTTCAAAATAATTGGTTTTCACCAAAAGGGTTTTTCTGTAAATAATTTCCTAAAAAATTAGGTAGTGTTTTTAGACAAGTTTTTATCCTAATTAGCTCTCGAATGGGCTATCTTGCCTTCCATTTAGTCAAAGTCTTTAGAAAACTCGTAGGGTGTCTTTGTTCTTCAATTACCTTTAGGGTGCCTGATAGGCTTTGGGGTACTAACCCAACCTAACTACCAAGGCCGAGCTCACTTACTTGCTAACTCATTCTACCTGCTAAGTCGAATGACCTATTCCTTGTAGATAGAGAGCCAAGAAGTAGAAGGTTGAGACAACAATCGATCATCACCCATGCCTGACTAATTACTTACTCAACATCATGCTTGCTGATAAGTTGAGATATCACGTTATTGAGGGTTAGATCCACTCGGCACAGCTCGGAGAGAATATTGCCGACTGACTTTAGAACTTGGCAAGTATGGGCTAACCTCTCTGGTGTCTCAACTAAGCACTATGAGACTACTTCCAAGGCATGTCGAATGACCACATGCTAACTTCTCCCTGTAAAACGCACAGTTTAATATTTTTGTACATGTTTGTCCTTATTTTATTTTTGGGCCCAATTCTTTAGGGTTTATGGCTTTGTATATTATTTACAGTTTTACTACTAGGGTTTAGGACGTACTATAAATAGCAACATCTATAACAACATCGAGGATACACATAAAAGATTAATGAAAAAAACCCTTTTTGAGTCTTTTCTCTCAGAAAGGTCTTTCCCTTACCAACTTTTATCAATCCCTTTAGCAAGGATTGTGGCAAACAACCTTATCACTTGGATCAGTGCGTCACATCCAACGAATCTTAAGTTCATGTAGAATCTAGCTAGTGCGTCATATCTGGTTAGGTGGCTCATGGATTTACTAAAATCTTCACTAAACTCACTCTATTTTTCATTCCTTCGGTGGGATTGGACCTACCCCCACAGCCAGCCTTGTCTGTCCTTGGCCCGGTTCGTATCATCTTGGTATTAGAGCTCGAGGTTCCAGATAGGGTTGAGAGTTTTAGGCATTGTATCTGTTCTATTTTGTATTTGAAGTTGTGTCGTATTAGTTAGTATGCCAACTGAGTAATTTGATGTCTTGTTTAAACCCAAACCAAGTTGTTGTGAGGTTTTATTTTCCCAAGCTGAAAATACTTCTGAGCTGTTATAATTAATAAATTTCCGAAGTGGTGTTGTATGTATCAAAGTTTGCTACTATATCAAGTTGCTGTGATGTGTTACTACTGTACTAACTTTACCATTGTGGCTAAGTGCCTAACCATTATACTATGAGTTGCTTTTTCCTAAGTGTCGAGTTATTGTACTCTAAACAAGCATCAGAGTTGTTCGAGCTCCTATCGCGTAAGTGGCCAAGTTGTACTCAAGTTGTTAAGCTCTTGTGACGTACCTAGCTTGATTGAGTGAAAGAGTCTAAGCTACCAAATTGAAGTACAAATCGAGCTAACTATTACTGAGTTGTTAATACTTGCAATTCAATTAGTACCTTTTTGGCTATACTGCTATCCATTAACTGCCAAGAAACTCTCTCTCTCTCGTAAGCTTAAGTATTGCTACTAAATTGAATATCCTCAATGTGGCATATGAAGCTGGATATGATTGTGAATATTCTTATGAAGATGTGATATCACAAATTCTAGAGTTTGATGGATATGGCACTTTGGATGAATATTTGAATTGGGAATTTCAAGTCGATCAGGTTTTTGAAGATTATTCTTACCCTAAGCATAAGAGAGCTTATGCTATAAAGAATTTGATGATTGGCTTTATAGTTACTTGGTGGAAGAGAATGATAAATCAAAGAATTGATAGGGGAAACATTAAGATCATTACATGGGACAAGATAAGATGTTTGATCCGAAGAAAATTCATATCCCGAGATCATCACGATAGATTGTATGAGAGAAAACTCACTTATGAAGCTAACCCCTCAGAAGTGCAAAATTAGCTGAAGGAAATTGAAAGACAGCTTAAAGTGTTCAAGGATGAAATAAGACAACAGAGGAATGCTAAATTAGAGAGTATTGAAGGAGGAGTTAAGGAGGTGGAGGTTGTTGGAGAAGTAAGTAGTAGAGAGGAAGAGGACCAAGTCGAGTTAGAGTTAAATCCCCATATTCCTGATGTACCCCCATTATTGACCATCCAAACTAATGAGCATGACCCCAAGTGGAAGGAGGAAGAAGAATCGATTTGCGAGGAAGTAGAAGGAATACTAATTTCAATGAATGAGGAGAGTGTGAGCTCCGAGCTAGCTGAGCTTGAAGAGTTGGAAGTACTTATCACTGACGAGCCATCTTACTTCCTATCGGCATCGAACCCATACGTCCATAGTCCTTTATATGACCCAGAGATCGTGTTACTTCCTGTACTTGATAGTTGCTAGGACTACCAAGATGTGGTTGATCGGATTCATGATGAGTGGAAGGAGTCGAAGATGAAGGCAGCATTGATCATAGACCCGAACTATCTCTATATCACTCTCTCTAGTTGTTGCAGGATGGTATTTGATCCCGGTAGGGTTTGAAGCCACCAATTACTAAGTTTCGGGTTGAAACTTCTCTAAGGGAGAGGGAAAGATAAGCTTCGGGTACCCACCCAACCCAACTGCCAAGGCCGAGCTCATCTACTTGCCGACTCATTCTACCTACCAAGTTGAATGACTTATTCCTCGCAATAGAGTGCCGAGAAGTAGAAGGCCGAGACAATAACCAATCCTTACCTATGCCTAACCAATTACTTACTCGGCATCATGCTTGCTAATAGGTCGAGATATCACGTTACTGAAGGTTGGATCCACTCAGCATGGCCCGAAGAGACTATTATCGACTAACTTTAGAACTTGGCAATTATGGGTCGACCCCTCTGGTGTCTCGGTCAAGCACTACAAGACTACTTCCAAGACATGCCAAATGACCACATGCCGACTTCTCCCTATAAAATGCACAATTTTATATTTTTGTACATGTTTGTCCTTATTTTATTTTTAGGCCCAATTCTTTAGGGTTTAAGGCCTTGTACATTATTTACATTTTTTCCACTAGGGTTTAAAACGTATTATAAATAGCAACATTTGTAACAATACGAAGGATACATGTAGAAGATTAATGAAAAAACCCCTTTGAGTCTTTTCTCTCTTCCTTATAAGCTCTTATCAATCCCTTTAGCAAAGATTGTGGTGGGTAACTCTATCACTTGGACCGGTGCGTCATATTTGACGAATCTTAGGTCCATATAGAATCTAGCTGGTGCATCATATCCGGTTAGGTGACTCACAGATTCACTAAAACTCTTACTAAACCCACTCTACTTTTCGTTCCTTCAGCAAGATTAGACTTACCCCTAAGGCTGGCCTTGTTTGTCTTTGGCTTGGTTTGTATTAATGCCCATAAGGCCCTTTAGTTCACTAAGTTCTTTTAACAAGGCCTTAGGGTACTTTTTTTTTGCAAAGATCTTGTAGTGAGTTCATAGGATGCTTAAGTAAGCCCGTTGGGCCTCTCTGTTTAGGAAGTTTCTCTTAACAAGCCTATAAGGCATTCACTAAGTTTTTCTCAAGTGTGCCTATAAGGCGCTTCAGTTCACCAAGTTCTTTTAACAGACCCATAGGATACTTCTTTTTGCAAAGATCTTGTAATGAATTCATAAAACACTTGATTTCTTTAGGGTTGCTTCTCCTTTATTCACCATGTTTCTCTCAAGTAAGCCCAAAGGGCACTTCCCTTCCTCTCACTAAGTTTCTCTTAGCAAACTCACAGGGCACTTCCCTCCATTACATTCTTCTTAGTAAGCTCGAAGGACTACTCTCCTTTATAGTATTTTCTCAAGCAAGCCCATAGGGAACTTCATTTCATCTTATTCTTCTTAGCAAGCCCTTAGGGCACTCTTCTTCCTAGTACTCTCTTAACAAATCCATAAGGCATAACATTAAGACCAAGAATAGGGTTGCTAGTCCCCGAGAGATGCTTCTACTTAGGTTAGTGAGTCTAGTGCGGCATGACCATGTTTTAAATCAATCCTAGTTTAGGGGTGCTAGTCCTCAAGAGACGTTCCTGCTTAGGTTAGTAAGCCTAGTAAGGCACGATCGAGTTTTAGATTGATCCCATATTAGGGTTGCTAGTCCCTGAAAGATACTCCTACTTAGGTTAATGGATCTAATGAGGTACGGCCAGGTTTTAGATTGATCCCGGATAAGGGTTGCTAGTCTTTGAGAGATGCTCTCAACTAGGTTAGTGAGCTTAGTGAAGCAAAACTAGGTTTTATATCGATCCCAATTTAGGGTTGCTAGTACTCGAGAGACGCTCTTACCTAAGTTAGTGAGCTTAATGAGGCATGATTAGGTTTTAGATCAATCCCAGTTTAGAGTTGCTAATCCCGAAGAGACGCTCTTGCCTAGTTTAATAAGCTTAGTGAAGCACGGCCAGGTTTTAGATCAAGCCCAGATTAGGGTTGCTAGTCCCTGAGAGACACTCCTGCCTAAGTTAGTGAGTTTAGTGAGGTACAACCAGGTTTTAGATCAATCCTAGATTAGGGTTGCTAGTCCACTAGAGATGTTTTTGCCTAGGTTAGTAAGCTTAGTGAGATACGACCAAGTTTTAGATTAATCTTAGATTAGGGTTGGTAATCTTCGAGAGACGCTTTCGCCTAGGCTAGTAAGCTTAGTGAGGTATAGTTAGGTTTTAGATTGATCCTAAATTAGGGTTGTTAGTCCTCAAGAGATGTTTTCACTTAAGTTAGTGAGCCTAGTGAGGTACAACTAGATTTTAGACCGATCCTAGATTAGGGTTGCTAGTTTCTGAGAGATACTCTCGTTTAGGTTAGTGAGCCTATTGGGGCATGGCTAGGTTTTAGATCCATCCCAATTTAGGGTTACTAGTCCCCAAGAAACGCTTTCGTCCAAGTTAGTAAACTTAGTGAGGCACAGCTATGCTTTATATCGATCCTAATTTAAGGTTGCTAGTCCCCAAGAGATGCTTTTGGCTAGGTTAGTGAGCCTAGTGAACTTAGTGAGGTACGGCCAGGTTTCAAATCGATCCTAAATAAGGGTTGCTAGTCCCCGAAATACGCTCTTGCCTAGATTAGTGAGCCTAATGAGGTATAACTAGGTTTTAGATTGATCCCAGTTTAGAGTTGCTAATCCTCGAGAGACACTTCCACCTAGGTTAGTGAGCTTAGTGAGGCACGATCAGGTTTTAGATAGATCCCAATTTAAGGTTGTTAGTACTTAAGAAATGCTTCCGCCTAGGTTAGTGAGCTTAGTGAGGCATAACTAGGTTTTAGATGGATCCAAGATTAGGGTTACTTGTCCCTGAGAGATGCTCCTGCTTAAATTAGTCAGCCTAGTGAGGTACGACCAAGTTTTAAATTGATCCTAGTTTATGGTTGCTAGTTCCCGAAAGACGTTCCTGCCTAGGTTAGTGAGCCTAATAAGGTATGACCAGGTTTTAGATTAATCCCAATTTAGGGTTGTTAGTCCCCGAGAGATACTCCCACTAGGTTAGTGAGCCTAGTGAGGCATGACCAGGTTTTAGATCGATCCTAGATTAGGGTTATTAATCCCTAAGAGACGCTCCCTCCTTAGTTAGTAAGCCTAGTGAGGTACGGCTAGATTTTGGATCGATCCTAGTTTAGGATTGCTCATTCCTAAGAGACGCTTCCACCTTGGTTAGAGAGCATAGTGAGGCATGGCTAGGTTTAAAATCGATCATAATTTAAGGTTACTAGTCTTTGAGAGATGCTTCCGCCTAGGTTAGTGAGTCTAGCAAGGTATGACTAGGTTTTAGATCGATCCTAGATTAAGGTTACTAGTCTTCAAAAGACGCTCCTGCCTTGGTTAGTGAACCTAGTAAGGTACAACCAAGTTTTAGATTAATCCCAGTTTAGGGTTATTAGTCTTCGAAAGATGTTTCTGTCTAGGTTAATGTACCTAGTGAGGCACAACCAGGTTTTAGATTGGTTATAGTTTAGGGTTGCTAATCCCTAAGAGAAGGTTCCACCTAAGTTAGTGAGCCTAGTGAGGTACGGCTAGGTTTTAAATCGATGTTAGTTTAGGGTTACTAGTCCCCGAGAAACGCTTTTGCCTAGGTTAGTGAACTTAGTAAGATATGGCCAAGTTTTAGATTGATCTTAGATTAAGATTGTTAGTCTCCGAGGGATGCTCTCGCCTAAGGTAATGATCCTAGTAAAGCATGATTAGGATTTAGATCGATTCTAGATTAGGGTTGCTAGTCCCAAAAAGACGTTTTTGCCTAGGTTAGTGAGCTTAGTAAGGTACTACCAAGTTTTAGATTGATCCCAGTTTAAGGTTGCTAGTCTCCAAGAGACACTCCCACTTAGGACAATAAGTTTAGTGAGGCACGACTAAGTTTTAGATTGATCTTATTTTAGGGTTGTTAGTTCTCGAAAGATGCTCCTACCTAGGTTAGTGAGCATAATAAGGCACGGCTAGGTTTTAGATCCATCCTATGTTAGGGTTGCTAATACTTGAGAGACGCTCATACCAAGGTTAGTGAGCTTTGTGAGGCACCGCCGGGTTTTATATTGATCCCAATTTAGAGTTGCTAGTACTCGAGAGACGCTCACGCCAAGGTTAGTGAGCCTCGTGAGGCACGGCCAGGTTTTAGATTAATCCTAATTTAGAGTTGCTAGTCCTTGAGAGATGCTACTGCCTAAGTTAATGAGCTTAGTAAGGAATGGCTAGGTTTTAGATCAATCTCAATTTAGCACTCAATATGATATAATCTGTTCTTAATGGGAATGTGAGAAAAAGTAATATAAGACAACCATGTTAACTTATCTATATTAAAAAAGTTTGTGGGTTAACCCATTTTTGAATTTTTGGCTTGTTTGTAAACTAGGTCAAAATTAGTCAGCCCATTTACCTTGTATACCAAATTGTCTCATTTAACTTACTTATATATTTTTAATCTCAAACCTTGTAAAATAATAACTTACTAAATTGTTATTGAGTAGAATCGAGTTGAAAACCCTATTATTTATATTCTTATTAGGCGGCTATTATCATTCTTATTATTTATATTCTTATTAAGTAGCTATTATCATTATTAGGTATATACCAAATAAGGGAACTATTTGCATTAAGTTCTGTATGAATGATTTCATATAAAATTGTAGCACTAAATTGTGGTATGTATATATAAATTCTAGTATATCATGTAGGTTTTGACATATGTTTCCGTTACCAAAATATGTACACATATACAAATTCTAATACAACATGTGAATTTTAGTATTATTGTATCACAATTTATATTTATATATACACATCAACTTCAAATGAATCTTCGTACGTGGCTTAACACAACAAATGGTGTATAAATCAATATTATCTTGAATTGTTTATTCCCCGGGATGTCAACTAACTTGACATCTTCGAAACTTGTGTAAATTTGCTCCTGGCTCAATGATGAGGCAGGGATGATGTCACCGACCATTGTCATTGAGGTGGAGAAACCATTCGACAGGTTAGATGGATGCATCAATGGTTGAATGGCACATAGCAACTCCAGATAGGTACCCAAAAAATATTGTAGTTTAATGGCCTCATTTTCCATGGCATGTCGATCTTTATATGACCTTTGATTTGTAATACGACACGTTATTAATATTAATTCTTGTCCTGTTATCTTACTTTTCACAGTTTAATCTTGGGAAATTGATGGAAAAGTTTTCATATGCATTATGCCAAAATATATATATACCTAATAATGGCTGCTCTTTTGGAAGGTATTCAAAACGAAAGAGAACATAAATAGTAATTGAAAGGCAATCTTTGGAAGAAGACTTCATGTGGGCCTATATGGAATCTGTAATTGTGGGTACGAAGGCTTAGAGGCAAAAACCATATCATAATCTTTTAATTTAGTACCTCTTATATGATTCTTCGCTTACCCTTACTTAGCAGTTAAGTTGATTGGTGCTGCTTTGTTTTCTCTAAGCACAATGGTCCCCTCTAGTCTATAGTCCCGGGTGCTAGTGGTGGAAAATGAGGAGAAACTTGTTGGGTCGGCACTTACGATTAAAATGCTTTTGTTCCCTTCCAAATTGGAGGGATAGAAAAACGTAGTAGTCTATTCCATATAATCTTTTTACGTAGAAAAAACTTATATTGACTGGGTCTATTATATCAAAATTATGTTAAAAGAGATAGGAATATTGTGTTACAAAATAGATAGGGACATAACAAAATCAAGAGAAATTGCTCGATCTGATAACATGTTCATATGATTCTCAGTTGCTTTCACTTGTGATAGAAAAATCATGAAAGAGAGAATGTTTCATGATTTTTAAAGTCATTTGGCCAATAGTAAACACAAGAATTCTAACGTTATAGCATATTCCGAAACAATGAAACAAGATAGACTAATTTTGATTATTTGTGATACTATAGACAACAACAACTATTCCTACCAATCATATATTCTTACACTTAATAGATTTTTGGGAAGAATTATAATGGAGGGTCTCAAGTAAATTTAAATGAGGAATTTATATTTAAAAAAATTCAAATAATTGATATAAAGTGATTCAAATAAGAAACTCGGTTATTATAAAACTATAATTCAATAATCATTCTATAAAATTATTTAAATAATTTTATAAAATATTGATTTCTTATTTGAACCGTTTTATAAAATAGTAATATTTTATTTGAATTTTTCAAAAATTGATTCTCTATTTATACTTATCTCCAAACCTTGATATTCTCGTTTTTGTTGTGATTCTCCCAAGATATTCATCATAGCTCCTACTTTTACATTTTTTACATTTTTATCCTATGATAGATGTAATTAATAGCTATTAATAAACAATCATGTATTTTGATAAAAAAAAAAAAACAATCATGTATACTGAAAAAAGATTCATCGGGCAAGTTACATTGACAATTCAACTCACTCCCATACCAAGAGATTATAGTGACTGTTTGTTTGTGTTAGGAAACTTTGGAAAATTAATCGCCTCTCCAAAACTTCCGAATAGCTTGCAACTACTAATAAGTTGTAGAAAAGAAATCGTCAATTACAAAGGAAAAAAAAGAAAGATTTTTACTTCTCTAAAAACTTTAATATCACTTCAAAATGTACAGGCTAAATAGATTAAAACAAAATGAAATAAAATTAAACACTTTCAAACATAAAAAAAAAAAAAAAGAATCCATTTCAAATATATTTCGATATATCAAACATTATGGTCATGATTAATATCTATCTATTATTTCTATTCCTGTTCTTTTTCCTTTTCCTTGTTGGCATCATTGTAAGCGTTCGCAATTGATGGCTATAAATATAGTTTCGTATATACCTAGTCCTACGTTATCAAAGGAAAAAACAATGGATCTATATATTGAGAAAACGTCATAAAAATAAAGAAATAAGTTTCTCAAAACAGAAACACTAACACACACTGAATATGTATGCACATCGGTGGATAAGTATTAATTATGTTTGAATAATATAATAGTGATAGCAGATAGTTTCTATATATCTTGGACAAATACTATTAATACCATTCATTATAAACATGATTGGTACTTATTCTCTATGTATGCATATGAAATGAATATTTCTCTGAAAACCTGTGAATAAATCTATATATATATTGTTTCTAAGTCACAAAACCACTGCTGAATAGACATGGTATCGAGATCACAGACCAAAACGGTTACACTATATCTTTTTTTATTTTCATCCAACAACCATAGAACAGCAAAGGTGGCCTTGACACACCACACACGACCAGGGGGCTGGTGTCCATATGGTGCTTCAAAAGCCATGTGGAGTTTCATCTCCCAGACCCTAAAATCCAGGGAAATTTTTTACCTGCGTGTTGTATAAATACATGGTATAATATACAACATCTTGTGGCCGAAATTTTCGTTCTTGCATGCATGTGTGGAACAACTTAGTAACCACTCCAGCTCACACTTGTTCCATTCCTGCGCAGAAACTAGAAACTAGTAATGACTCATCATCCATATTGATATATAGCTTTTGTGAGGTAAGAAGAGAGAAAACAGAGAATACGTTACAATAAAAAAAAGGGGCTCATAAAAAATAAAAAAAAGAAAGCATTTTGGTGTCGTGACGCGTTTTAATGGCCAAAGACGACATCCGATATAACATATGCAGTGACATCCATATTATTAGGTATACTTTAGGAACATCATCGACCTCACTTGCTTACGAGGATGACAGTAAGCACATCACCTGCTACTTTCTCAGCTGAGATTCCGGGAGGATTCCTGACCACCATTTGCCCCTGTATTCAACAGTTCTTCTCGTTGTTGTGGCGTTTCTTTTCCCAAAAATACTGCTCTTTCTTTTTTTTCCCCCCCCCGTATAATGTGGATGACCAATGAAATGACATGGTCAGTCAACGTATTGGAAATTTCTGGATAGATCTTCATGTTTCTTTTAACTCTTACCCGTTTTCACTTCTGTTAACTTCGGTATATCCTATGTTTGAGGGTCATTTCCATTTCCACTCTCAATATCATCTTTAATTTACCTATTCACGTGTAATTATAGCTAAAATTATAAACAAATAGATTGCCTAATACACATTTTTGATGATCAAATGACATGAATATTGATATTCTAACTAATCAGATTATGTTCAATAACCTCCTTCGTTATAGTTATTATAACAGTATTTGGCAAATAAAATAAGAAAAGAAAGACAGCCTAACATTGATGTTATAAGATTGTTCCAATCTGGTAATAATTTTTAATTAATTCGTAAATTGAGTAATACTAAGAGAATGAAAATTAAAAGAATCTGTTTAAAATAACTTAACGTCAAAGATTTTGTGCTACCAATTGCAACCCTCTTTATCCCACCCTTGTAGAATGGGCTATAAACTATATGGTGTATAACTACTTTTAACTAATACGCTAGAAGAAATTATCGTAATACAAAAATGGTCTAGCGTGTGATACATCGCTTGTCACTATTCTTTGAAAATTCAATTGTTTAGAAAAAAAATAAAATAACTACATAGACAATCTTTTATGTTTGTGTTGAAATTTAATGAATTTTTTTTTTTAAATAAGTCATCTCAATCCTTTATGTTTAGATTTTCACATCATGTACTCACTCCATAAGCATCTTTCATGATTTAGAGCCATTAAAAAAAAAAAAAAACTTATTTGGAGTTGTTGATAGTTTCTTTTGAGAACTAGGCTCTTAAGACCCATTTCTACCTATGTAGACTATGGGCCGACTTATGTTGATCTAAGGTCGACTTGTAGAGCTCCTAACCACTTTTTATGGTCTCTAATTGGCATCCAATCTCTGCTTTGCCATCCGAGCTATCCTTAATTAAGAAGTAATATTGAAATACTGCTCCCTATTCATGGCATATATGCTTGAGACCACTAAAGGCTAAAGACTATCTATGAAGCTCAGGCGAAGGACTAAATGGAAATATATTGAATACTCTTATCTCCATAAGATTTCCAACCTATTATACACTTAGTTATTCTTAAGAATCTTAGATCTTACCAAATTTAAGAAGATACACCTTCTTATTTGGGTAAGAATCAAATATATCCACTTTTTGGATATACCTCTAATTCCTTATCAATATAAATGAGGGTTCATTACTGCAAGTATGAATATATTCACCTAATCTCTAGCTTTTGCATGCTTGTAATTACCTTTATTCCATGCATTTATTGGCTTAATTATCCAAGTGACCATGCCGAATGACCCTCTAGTGGCCATCACAATGCTCTCTTTTGTTAGCTTTAGGCTTAGAGATCTAAAGTCCATCATCACTCTAAACTAGCAAAAATCCTAAGACAATAGGAACAATGACAAAAATATTAACAAATTAAATATTTATACTTAAAACATAGATGGTTTAATTGCATTTTGTTGCAGGCATGAAAGATTTAAATTATTTAATTAAGATATATAAGACTACATTAAATCATATTATAATGTGTAGTTTTGGAAACTCTTTTCTTTTTTAAATCCCATCTTTTTATTCTATTGTTAATATATTTCCATAATTTATTCAATCAAATCATAATGTTTTTCCATATTTATTTTTCATTATTTGCCACTATACATTAATATAAACAAGTCCATACTCTCTCCATTTCTCTTTCATCTCTTTTTCTCCCTTTCTTATATTTCCATTATTTTGTAGAATCAATCAGCTTATGTTATTATAGCATATGGTGACCTCTATGGTAGAAAAGATGATTGTATACTATTGATAGGCATATGGAATTTAATTTGCTATCACCATTTCCATTGGTAATAAACTTCAGCATGTTATATTTTTAATCTTTCTTTTTTATTAATTTATTTTATGTAATTGTTATTCCATATTTTAAAGTCTTTTTTATTTTTTTATGCATCATTTGGGATTATAGATTGTTTTTCCACCAATTAGTTTCGTTTATGAAATTGAAAGACATTATATTTATTAATTTGGGAATAAATATTCTTTATTTGTATCATCCCACACATTTGTTTCTATATATCATCTTAAATTAATAGTATACATTTATGTTAAAAGAACTTTAAGATAAAGACATTTTTCACTTAATATCATCATTTTATATAGATGTTTTATGTAACAGAGGAGGAATTAGAAGATCCGATTAACATACAAAGAGAAACATGATGAGGCATGAGTTAGTAAGTTACGTGTGGAAAAGTGAGGAGAAGAAACATTATTTTAAAGCATTGTTTATTTCACTACTTAATGTATTTAGTAATAAATTAAAAGAATTTAGGATGAAAATCAGCTCTCCCAGTTTTGCTGTCACATTCCTGTCCCGTCCACTAAAAATAAAACACGTAGCATATAAATTCCCAAGCAAACAATACCTTTTCTTTGTGCCTTCTTTGGCGTCACCTTTGCATTTAATGCCATTACGTTTGTTTATTTATTTGCCTCTTGGGTTTCTCCGCAGCCGCAATATTAACAAAGTAGTTTGCTTTTTGCCAATCATTCTTTTTTTTTTTTTTTTTTTTTTGTTCCCAGTTGCTTTTAATGCTATAATAATACGTGATTAAATGATATTGTAATTGTTTGGTTAGAACTATTACACATAAGTTATTTTATTACTAAACCTGATCTAGTTTAAATAATATATCTAATATTATAAGTAATATATTATAACTCTTTTAAATAAAAGAAGTATTAATCTCTTTTATTTAAATTAGTCTTTTTTAAATCAAAAAGGTAAAAATTATAGCACCTCTATCTTGTATCAAGTCTCATATTCTTTTTAATGTGACATTATTGTAAGTAAGATAAACACAATGAAATAAAATATTTTTTCATATAATTTATGGATAAAAACCAATCAATGTAGAACGTTTTAATACAGTATATTATAAGTCTTAGGATGAGTTCAAGTGAGTAATAATTTAACTAGCAATTTCAATTCTTGATAAAATAAATACATGTTTAGTTTTTTCTTTCTCTTTCTTTCTTTTTTTTTTTTAGGGGGAAAAAACACTTCATATTTGAAGAATGAAATGTTTATTGGCAACAAAAATCATTTTTTACACTGTAGGACAATGTTCCATGTCCATAATAAAAATGTTAAAAATTATTTTCTCATAATTATTCTCTTTCTTATAAAAATGTTTTCTCTTTAAAAAATATTCAAAATAAAATGTTATAGCACAAACATTTATAATTCACTATAAATTATAGGGTACAATAACATCAATTACTAAAAGGAAATGTTGTAGACAAGAAAGGAAAAAAAATTACACATAATAGCATTAAATGCTAACGGTAATGGCAAAGAAGGGACGAAGAAAATGTATTGTTTACTTGGGAGTTTTGATGCCACGTGTTTTATTTTTAGTGGACGGGACATGAATGTGACAGCAAAACTGGGACAGCCGATTTTCATCCAAGAATTTAGGGTGAAAATAACCATCTATATGTTGTATTAAGTTTGGTTGTTTTAAATTTGGTTTGAATTTTAGTAGCTTAAGAGTCATAGGTAGAGGCAATCGTTAACTAAAGAACTGGAGAGCTGTTTTTTTTTTTCTTTTCATGCTTGTGTAATACTTTTTTTTTATTCAATAAAAAGTAGTTTCACCAAGAAAGAAAAAAAAAAAATCTTTAATTTGTGAAATGAGATTGAACTTAAAAAGTTTTTTATTTGGACACTAATTAATACAAATTCTTACATTCAAGATTTCATTTCTACATCTACCATGTAAAATTGCTAATAAGTCTTCAATTTTGTAATTTCAATTATTTGTTATCACCTTTAATATAATTTAATATAATTAAATTCTATTAATTTTTAATATTGCATTTAATTCCAATGTTGTGATAGTTGGTAAGAAATTAGTACTATTCAATATATCTATTTTATTTGTTTTTGCTTAACTAAGGAGACTTTTACCTACCCTATAAAATGCAGAAAAGATTTTTGTTTAGTACTTATCGACTTTTCCATTTTAAGTTGTTACCTTCCTTTTTTGATTGCTTTTAAGTTAGTTGTATCAATAAGACCTATAAATTTATTTAAGAAATATTTATCTTTATAAATCTCAAAGGTTTTCAATGCAGTTTTGATGAATAATGAAATAAAATTTTTCATGTTAAAATACATTTATAGTATCCAATCCCTTGTTTTCAAATTTATAATTTTACATTTGCATAATTGAAATACGATTAAGCCTTTTAGACTTATGTTTTCCTTTAATTTTTCATTCCTTATTCAAGCTTAATCTCATGTTTGCTAGGAATTATGATTGACTTGCTTTTTAGCATTTTGTTAAGTTTTGGTACAACATGATCAATTTATTTTTCCTTATATAGTTAAAAATTACACTTCCATCCACTTTCACTTCATAAAGATTTAGCTAAAATTATTTTTTCTTTGTACTCCACGTTATTATGGACTATTTATTTTGGTTTTCTACCTTTCATGTTTTTATTATAGTTTATTAGTATTAAAATGTTCATCAAACTTACACGATGTTTAGTGGCTTAATTACTAAATAATATTAATTTATGTTTAAAAGCTTTATATTAAGGTGTATAAAATTATTCAATTAATATTTTCGTCATTGTTTTTCTAGGTGTATGGCAATATTTTTAATAGGTGAACACATATAATATATTATTGTCATTGTACATTTTTCCTCTTATTTATGCATTTGAAAATTGCTTATGCGTAAAATTTTATCACTCATATATACTATTTGATTGAATAGTTATTTTATGCTTTAGATTTTAGTATTGTATTATGTTTAAATTTTGTATGTGTCATATGGGTGTATAATATATATTATTTGTCATATAGTATAAAAGAACTATAATACGATACGTAGGGGTGAATGGATAACCCTATCGTACAAAGTATTCATCTGGACTCTATCGATTAAGTAGGTTCTAGGTAAGTATTTAAGATCATAAGATAAGTTTCGGATAGTAATTTTCAGGAACCTGCATCTATAGAGTAAAGCATGTGTATGAGATTAGGGTATTATGTACTTATCTAAGAACTTATATTATGAAGCATATAGGGTATGAGTTTTGAAGGTACCTTGTACATACCATATAATAATAATTAAATAAAATTAATAAATAAAAAAGAA
Organism: Lumnitzera littorea; assembly: GCA_024138015.1. Lineage (NCBI taxonomy): Eukaryota > Viridiplantae > Streptophyta > Magnoliopsida > Myrtales > Combretaceae > Lumnitzera > Lumnitzera littorea. The sequence goes on along the minus strand of JAMXBB010000012.1, from coordinate 11,835,837 downwards.
TATCATTTTATTTGTATGTACTTAAAAATAATAATAAATCGCAATCCATTAGAAACCTTAGACTAAACCTAATGTCCTCACGTCAGTCTCTTCCTCTTTAGTCTTTTTTTTATTGCATTTTTTTCCACTTCATCTTCCTTATTTACTATATCTAACTCTATTAAATTTAAAAAAGAAAGAATCCATATGAAGCCACCTAAATAAAATACGTTATTGACTTATTTTCTTTTAATGCAATAATTTCTTTATATTAGGTTTGAAAAATATCTCGTAATAAATTTATATAACGTTGTTTAACTCAATATTTATTTGAGATTAGTGTTTGTATCTTTTTTTCTTGTCTAAAATTAAGGTTTGTACTAGGTTAGAAAAGGATTTAATTGATAGATTAGGATTTAGTACTTATAATGCATGGAGCATCATTATGGAAGCTGACTATGAATTGAGATATAGTAGTTTGTAATATAGGAATATTCTTATTACCAAAATAAGTTAGCCCTAAATGAATTCAACTTATAATTATTTATTTAGTATTTAAAGTTAAGACCAAGGTTTTACTAAAATTGATATGTTTGTATAATAATGATTGGTGAAAAAAATTATCAAAAAGAAAAATAAATGTAAGAAATTGAAAGGACAAAAAAATAAATAAAAACTAGTTATATTGAAATTTATCAAAAAAAATATTGATAAGTTTTATAAGATATCTTGTATCCTATACAATTTATAGAGTATATGGTACATGGTGGTTCTAAATTATTATAGGATAGGGTATGGGTAGTATAGTTTGGGAACTTATACTTATAGAATAAGATATGAATAAAGCCTTATATCCTACCTACTATATACCTGTTTACCCCTAATGATACGTATGTATGAGGAAAAATAGCAAATACTTACCTTCCCAGTTTCTTCTATTATACTAATAGTTAGAAAACTAATAAAGTTAGAATTTAATGTATTTTATGATAATTAAATTATATTATATAATCATTGTGATGCCCTTATGTTTTTATTAAAGTGAACACTCGTTATATATTTACCCTTAATTTTAATCAATCACATCTACATCCGTTACTTTTATTGTATAAAACCTTTTACATTTTTGAAAGTTCATTTGTCTTTTGTGGAATTCAAAAGAACAATAAATTTTCAGATTTAAAATAGGTAATGAAACTATAAATTATTAGTAATTATTAATGTTAATATAAATTAAAATTTAGAAGGTATAGATTATGGCTATTTTATTTAACGATTATCAATGTTAATTGATGATGTAATTTGAGATTGATTCTATTTATTAATTATTAGTACCAATTAGTGTAGCAATTAATGTCAATATAAGTTAAAATCAAAAGGAATGAACCTTTTTTTTTAAAGCTAATAGTTGATTGTGATTGAATCCTTTTATTGCATTATTAGGATAGAAATGTATGGTAATTGCCTTATGAATATTAATGACACTATATTAGCATAAATTTATGGAAATAGGGAAGTATGACATATATATTGGTATAAATTACGATATATCTATAATATTAATGTAGGAAAGAGTGTCTATTTTTTGTTTCCATACCTATTTAATAAAATTGACCATATGTCCATAATATTAAAATGGAAAGGTATCATTATTTTTTATCATAAATATTTATGTCAATTTCCCTAATTTTCTTCGTTATCTCTTTCTTTTTGACCATTTTCATATCAATATCAATTGATTGGATAGTACGAGGTTGATGATAATTATCAATATCAATTAATTGTAGAATTTAATGAGATAATTATGGGTAGAATAAGCAATAAAGATAATTTATGATCCTATTTTTATACATTATAAGAAATTAATGAAAATTAATATAATTTAAAAGTCAATAGTTATATATTCAAAAATGGAAGGAAAATACTAACAATTTTTTTTAATAATGATATAGAAACGATACTTCATACTATCATGTGCAATACAATATTTACGATATATAATATATTAGTAATCAATTAAGTGAATCATTGAAAAATTATGATAAGATGCATAAACTAAGGTAATTTAGTATGAAGATTATAAATGCTTATTGATTGCATAATTTGTGATTGGTTTATCAATTTCAATTAATTGTAGGATTTAATGAGATAAGTATAGATAAAATAAATGATAATGATTACTATGAACATATTATTATACAAAGTAAGAAATTAATGAAAATTGACAATTTAAAGTAAATAGCTAATTTTGATTTATTTAATATGTAAAGTAGATATGTAATAGGCCATTTGTTGAAAAATACAATTTCATATGGTAACATAATGTAAATTATATATGCTATTATAATATAAAATACTATAATATATACTATTATTAAGTATACAACTTATATAATTTACTATAATTTTAATTTTAACATATACATTATAGTATATGATTCAATACATTATTAAATTAAGATGAGAGGTCAATTGTTTGCTAACTATACCCATTTAATAAAACTGACCATATGTAAATTATCAATTAATCCCTTGATTAAGCTAATCTTTGTCTAATACAAATAGTTAGTGAATATTATTGTATCTATATCTATAATATTAATGTAGAAAAGAGTATCTTTTTTTGGTTTCTATATCCATTTAATAAAATTGACCGTATGTCCATAATAATAAAGTGGTATCCTTCTATATCCATATAATAAGATTGCCCATATGTCCATAATATGAAAGTGGAAAGGTATCATTTCGATAATTTCCTTTCTTTGTTTTTTTTTTTTTTTTGGACTTTTTGTCATATCAATATCAATTGATTAAATAATTTAAGTGTCATGTCTTAAACTAGGGAGTTGTAACAGCCTTATCATATAAAACAACCTAAACTAAAAGCTAGCCATTTTAGTGCTAACGTAGGTATAGCTTATACAAGGCATTTATTACTCCACCGCTTGAGTCATCTAATTTAGTACCTTTTTATCATGAATCTATGGTGTAACTTCCCAAAAATGGCTTTTGAAAGAGATAATGTGGTATAAAAGCTTAAAAAGAAATCAAGTTTTATAAATAACTTTAAAAAAAAAAACAACATAATAAGAATTTATAAAAGTCCATAAGTTTACAAAACATAGTACGGATAACAATAGTTGAAAACTAAAGGTAACTAAAGGGTCACTTGAAGAGACCTTATTAGTTTTCTTAAAAGTTGTAAAGTTAATAAACAAAATAAGAATCTAGTCAATTGATCTTGAATGTCACTCCCCAACCCATTCTCTACACTTCTAGAACTTGAAGTAGTATTGGTGTATCTATTGGGAAACCTGTAAAACAACTATAGGGGAATTGGTGACAACTTTACTTAGTAAGTGGGACAGAGACAATAGCACATATTTGTCACTAAGCAATTAGGGTTTTCAAATAAGATTTGTTAGATGTAATGTGTGTTCAAGTATATGCCATCGCACGATATTGACCGGTTTATCGTGAGATAAGAGAAATTGTGCTTGCTCTAATTCGGGTTGAGAAGTTTGATGTCGTGCACTTCATAGATCGGAACCAAATCGGGGCTTGTGTAATAGAGAACACGCTTCACCTGAGACTTTACTTCGAACCATGGTCTCTAACCTTACCATAACCTTCTCTCCTATCACTTAGTTCAATTAAGGGTAAGGAGAGGACTATTTTAGTCATCTTTATTGAAGAGTCTATGTTTGTCCCGAGATTAAGTTGGAGTTAGTTTGCATTTTAGGGTGATCAAGTAATTTCAAACAAACAACATGACAAAGCAATCAATACAAAGTCTAACACTCTAAACAGCACAACTATATTCAAGCACACATATTGTATACATATAGGTAACTAACATATAATTGCAAACAAGACATATACTAAGGCCTCCAAGTATCCTTAAGTAATACTCCAAAGTATGGCAAAGCATTGATCCCACTTACCTAAACATGTAACGCTCTATACATGTTTATATGGGTCTCGTCTGCTTTAGTTTTCCCTTACATATGGAATGTAATCACTTTATTATTATTAAATATAAATTAAATGAGTTCATTTTAATAATTTAAGTTTTGATAGACCTTATCTTTAGTGAGTGGTGTAAACTTTGTATTGATTTCCAACTTGCTATTGAAGTCTCTAAACAAAGTTCTAGATGCTTGCTTAATGCCAAGTTTCTGTCTCAAAACCTTTTGATGAAGTCTTGAAATAGTTATCTTTAAACTAATAACCTTCTGAGGTCTGACTAAGTCTTTGAAGTTATCCCAGTTATACTCCTTACTCTAATCAACTCTCTAAACAAGTCTCAGAAGTCACTTCCTCTACGTATTCCACACCATTTGATTTTTCGATCAAGTCCTGGAAGTCATTTCAATTATATTTCCCCTTACCAAATATTTTTTAAACAAGTCTATGATGTGGGTCCTTTTGATCAAGTCTCTGAATCAAAGATCAAATCCTCCTCTTACAAACCAACCTTCTGTGGATATCTTTGAAGTGATTCGTCTTGGCTTTCTAAACTAGCTAACCTTCTAGCTAAGTTTCTAAAATCTTTACAATCATATTTCTTTCACCAAATAACTTCCTAAACGAGGCTCCAACATATTTATAGCTAAAATCTTGTCATCAACCAACTTTTTGAACATGTCTTTGAAGTTATCATCATCATACTTCTTTTACCAAATGTTGTCTTAACCAAGACCTTGACATTATTATTTTGAAGATTCTTACACCAATTAACCTTATGGTTAAGTATCTTTACCAAAATTTTAAATCACTCTTTACCAGATCAACCATTGGAAGTACCCTATGAATAGATCCAATTAGAAGTTTATTCAAAGCGACTCATTCCAACATCGTGTTTCTAATTACACATATGTTAGTGCATGATCATTTAACAAATTCGTCATACTCACTAACACCATATTACCAAAACTTCCAAACCCTCATTTTCCAACTTTAGTACACTAAGCCAATAATTAGTGGTAGGTACGTGGTTCAACTTTACTTTAATCCTCTTTACTTTAAATCATATCCTATAGTAGAACATAACTCATATGAACTCCTAAATTATACAAATTGATTTTCTCAAAGCTAATTACTCAGAATCTCCCTAAAATAGCGTTTTTCACCAAATTTAGGGGCTAAGAAATTACTAAAAATTATGGAAAACATTTTTAGCCAAAATCTTTTCATAGAAGTCATACATGTAGTATAGGGAAGTTGTAGAAAAAATAAGGTTATTTAAAACAATTTTGAAAATCGATTGGTTTCATGTGATTTATTAAGGAGGCATAAATTCACATAGAATTTTCACAATCTGATATTTTTCCCTAAAAGTACATGTAAAAATACTTTAAAATGCATTTTCTCATAATTTTTAGAATTATTTTATTATTTTTACAAAATTTTGTAAAATTGGACTAAAATCTTAACTTATCGAAAATTAGCCGTCCAGCTACCCCTTTGTCGGTAGCTTAGATGCTGCAATCATTGTAGGTTGGTGGTACTATTCCACTATCTTGCTAGGTTGCGTAGTTTCACTTAATATATTTTTTTCAAGAATTTCCTTCTATATCATTTCGATACCAAATTCTTCCTAGCTTTCTTAGAGACTTCTTGATGTCATGGAGAGAGCCAGTGGTGTTTCCTATGTTTATAGGATGCACAAATGAAATTTCTCTCTCCCCTAAGGGTTTCATACCCTTTATTTTTCCTCTTTGATATGTGTCCCAAGGTTAAGCACACTATTTAACAACTGTCTTGAGAATTGACCATGCCAAATGAAAAGGGAATTTGATAAATTAATGATTTGTTTTTATCAATTTTTGGATTTTTCTTACCAATTTTTTAGTTGATAATACGTATTTTTAGGTATATATTTATATATAGTAATTATACTTGAAATGTACATACTATTTATGTATATTATTTTATATCATTTTATGATTTTATAGTATAATAATTTACCTCTAAAATTTAGTTATTTTCCGTTACTTAATTTATGCGTTTATGGTAGATAAATTACAATATAATATAATTCAGTAAAATTATCTATTTTTAGTTATAATAATATTATTTTCTTATATTTATATATTTTGAACTTACGGTGTATCATTGACTAACTCATAAGACTAACTCATAAGATTTATAAGTGAAATATCATCTCAGTCAATTCGCATATACCCTAAATTAGTAGCTAGGAATAACTATGTGAAACTACAAGGCTCACATTAAGTTTGATGATAATTATTAATGTCAATTAATTGTAGAATGTAATGACATAATTATGGGTATAATAAGTGATAAAGATGATTTATCACTTACTATTATACATGATAAGAAATTAATGAAATTAATATAATTTGAAATTCAATGCAACCTTTTTATATTAAAAAATGGATGGAAAAAATGAACAACATATGTTAATTACAATATATCTATAATATGAATGTTGAAAAGAGTGTATTTTTTTTTTTGATACCCATTTAATAAGATTGACCTTTTGTCCATTATATTAAAGAAGGAAGGTGTGAGCTTTGTAATTTCACATGTCGGATTCCAAGAGTCTGTAGTTTTACGTGTTGGATTTTGAGCAGGTAATTTAAAGCGTACATAAAAGTTAGTTGAATAAGGTAATATTCTACTTGTAAGTCTTAAAAGTTAGACGATGACATTCTATAAGTCCAAAATATGGACATATAATAAAATAATAGTATTATAGCTTAAAATAGTAATTTTATTAAATTATATTATATTGTGATCTATCTGCAGTAAACATATAAATTAAGTAACGGAAATTAACTGAACTTTAGAAATAAATTGTTTGGATAATAAAATTATAAAGTGACATAAAATAACATATAAAAATAATATATGTACCTCGAGCATATAACTATATGCCCAAAAATGCTCAAAATACCCTAAAATATGTATAATTAGCTAAAGATTAATGAGAAAAAATAGAAAATTATTAAAAAATCACTAAACGACTTAGATTATAATGGTTAGGGTGTGATTTAGTAATGGACGGCTGTTGGCTAGGAATATCACCCCAATTGGCACATCATAAGTTATAATTAGGGGGGATTTAAGGGCTAATGAGAAAGAAAAATGCCATTTTTTATCTACCAACCTAGGATTTATCACCAACTCCTCTCTATAACCTCAATTTAACCTTGAGAAACCTGTGAAAAATCTAGAAAGGGGAATAACATATAAGGAAAAAAAAATCAAGGGAAAATATAAAGGAAATAGGCAAAACCGAGCTGTATTTGCGAACACAAGTTTGGAGCACACATGGGAGTGAATCACCACCACCATGCAACAGTGATGGCGACACCTGGAAAGGGCTGACAAGTTGGTGGCTGGTGTTGATGGCCGAAGATTTAAGTTTTCCGGTGAGTCAAAATTCAACCTGATTTTCAATAAATTTGTAAAAATATTAATTTAACTCCAAAAATTATGGAAAAATTTATTTTATCACATTTTTACATGTTCTTTTATAGGAAAATACCTGATTATAAAAATTTTAAGTGAATATAGGACATCTTTAAGGAATTGAGCAAAATCAATCAATTTTCGAAGTTATTTTAAACAATCATATCAACATACTTTCACAACCAATTTTTTTCTAAAGAGTCTTTATGTTGCATGTAAGTATTGCATGAAGAGTATTTGAATGAAAATGGTTTCTATAATTTTTAGGGATTATTGAACCTTTAAATTTGATGAAAAATGCCATTTTCTCAGAGATATTTTATAATTAGTTTTGAGGAAATCCCTTGTATCAGTTTTGGAGTTTATTCATGTTATATTATAATGTAAGGTATAACCTGGAGTTATGTGGATTGAGTTAGATTGAAGATTTGTGCAAGTTGGTAGATATGAGCTTGATGCATTAATATGTGAATATGAGAATTTAAGAAATTTAGTAATATGGTGTTACTTGATATGATAAACCTGATATATGAACATAATTTAGCATGTTTATAATATGGAATATAAGGTTAGAATGAGTTGTGTTGAGTAAATTTGTAAAATGACCCTATTTAGAGAGTTTTTTAAAAGGTTAGTTTGTTAAAAAATGAGTTAATTCCAGGTTTAGAGACTTAATTAGAGAGTTACCTAATATGAAATACTTAATTGAAATAGCATCAGAAGGTTGATCAGAGTTCCTGGTTAGTAAGGTTGTTTTAAGATACTTCTTCAAAGAATTTCTAGTTAATATGGCTGTTTTCCGATACTTCTTTAAAGGGTTCTTGAAGAAAAGTTACATTAACTTTATTGTTCAGATACTTGTCTAGAGACTTCAGTAACAAGCTAAAACTTAACAAAAGACATAATAAGCGTACCTAAACTAAATTAGAACTATACAATAAGTGTTAAAATGAGATCATATACCTTTTATTTGGCAACAACTGAAATGTTTATGTTGAATGTTAAGAGCTTGTGATGGGAGTGAACATGAGAAGCTCGATTGATTTGCATGGAAATTAGGTAAGTTGGGATCGATGCTTAATGGTATGCTGAAGTATCATATCAGGATACTTAGAGAATTAAGAGTACTTGTTTGTGGTTGTAACTAGATTGCTTGTGCGTGTACTATGTGTGTGTTTGTGATATTGATTGATGATTAGGAGTTGAACTTCAAATGCTTTTTTTTGTTTGCATATATCATGTCTAGTGTGTTTTAAACTTGGGTGTTGACCTTAAGAACCGGACTAAACTCAATTTGACTAAGTTCTAACCTGATATTTATGAAAACTTAATAGGGGTAATGATTAAGTAATCAAACCAAAATACCAATACTTTAATGAGGATAGCAGTAATGGTCCTTTTTCCCACACTTAGTTGAATTAAGTGACAGGAGAAGAGATTATAGTAAGATTGGGAACTGTGGTTCGAATGTTAAATAGGGACGAAAGTATACTCCATTACAGGAACCCAGATACAGTCTAATAGTGTCACGTTGAAACTCTTGAATTCGGGTTAAAGCGGACACAATTTCTCTAATTTCACAATGGACAGGTTAAACATTGTGTGATGAATATCATTTGCTTATTACATTTGCATCTAATTAATGATTTGATAACCATGGTAGCTTATGTACTCTTATGACTTTGTCCCATCTTACTGAGTTAGTTGTGCTCACATCCCAATAGATTGTTTTGCAAGGGTTGAATGGTACTTGGAGATGTCTCACTATAATCATCCATAGTAGTTCCAATGAACTAAGGAATGAGGATTGGAAAACAAATGAATGGATCCATATTCATTTTGTTTTTGTTTATCTTTTGTAGGAAAACTATAAGGTCTTCTTGGGAGACCCTATAGTTTTGGTTGGCTCACTGGCTACCTATTATATGTAATGTAGTTTTCCCGTAGAGTTATATAGTACTTTTGGAAACTTAATTACCTCTTATGTAGATACAGTTATGTAAAAGATCTAAAATATATGTAATATGAGAAAACGTAATCCATACAGAGTTACTTCATAGGTATAATATATTACAAGTACCCATCTGATTACTTCAAAGATGGTTGAGTTGTTGATCGCATTGTGGGGACTACACTTATGTTAACAACTAAGGTGGATAACTTCTAACTTAAGTTGGTTTATACGGCGAGACTGTTATGATATTTTTTTAGATCCAATGTTTAATATTTAATAAATAATTGTCATTTCAAGAGCACAAAGCAAAATGAAAAAAAAAAAAAACTTCAAATCTCCATTTGTTCATAATAACATTTTTCCCCCCTAATAATTTATGAATACGATTTTAATATTTTGAAATTTTATATATTTTAAGTATGAATGTATTACGCTTTCAAAGCCTACATAAAGCTCAGGCCCATGATGCACTCCAATATGTCGAAATACTAAAAGAATATGTCTCACTTATCTTTTTAGAACACTTTCGAAGGTATCTCTCTCTCTCTCTCCTTTCTTACTCCATCTACAACTTTCTTTAGGGTTTCTTGTATTTGTACTTGCTCTCAGATCTAATAACAAAGATTTCAGACTTGTAGACTACTACCTTATATCTACTAATATGTCTGATTTGTATATTTATAATATTGTTTTGTGATTTTGTATGAGGTAAATGATGGATATGAAACTATCTCTGAAATTTGAGTTTTAGAGCAACTCCAAGAAATGAAAGAGAGATATGAAAAGACTTAATTGGGGTATCAGATGATCCCCTTCGGTATTTTGTTTCCTCTTTTTATACCTTTTTGTTCATTTATTTGTACATTATTGTAGATCTACTGATTTTTAACGAATCTATTAGGAATATGTTATTTTCCCTATAAATATGTTATTTTTTTCTACAATCTATTGTACATTATCGTTATCTACATATTCGTATGCTTAAGTCTCTACACAATCCCTCTATTCTCTAACATCTCTTTGTTACTGAGTCATAATATTTCTTCCCTCCGATGAAACAACCACCTTATCCTTAAGGTGAAATTCTAGATATGTTTATTGAAATTATGATTTGTCAACCTAAGTCGCTTCTTCCAATAGTAAAGACTCCCACTAAACTAACAATTGTTGAACCAGTCTAGATTATCAGACAATCTGTCTAATATTTAATATAGCTAATGGTCACACTGAAGGATGATTCTCATGAGAATCTGATGGTAAAGGAACCACTGTTGGTAACTCCCCTTCTACTTTCCTTAACAGGGATACATGAAACATTGGATGAATCTTGAAAAACTGCAGTAACTCCAATTTGTATGCCACTGATCCTGTTCATTCTATGACCTTAAAAGAATCATAGAATCTTCAACTTAGTTTATAAGAACTTCTCTGAGCCATTGATCCTTGTCTATATGGTTGCAGCTTAACATAGACATAATCCCCTATCTCAAAAGATCTATCCATGCTATGTTGATAAGTCAAATTCTTTATTCTCAATTGAGCTTGAAGAAGATTTGTCTTCAATTGTTTCAATAGAATATCTCATGAGTGCAACTCTGTTCTATAGCTTTAATAGAAGTTGATCCTTATAAATAATCAATATAAGGTAGTAAATGGGGTCATTTTTGTACTAGTGTGAAAGTTGGTATTAAAACAATACAAACCCAACACAAAAATTTAACCCAATCTGATGGATGGTCCATCACAAAAGATCTCAAATATTGCTCTAAGCATCTATTAAGCACTTCAAATTGTCCATCAATCTGCCGGAGTTAGGTTGAGCTCATGCATAAAGTAGTACCACTCAATCAAAACAATTCTTGCCAAAAGTGGCTAGTGAAAACTCTATCCCTATTCGTAACAATGGATTTAGGAAGACTATGTGATATGCAGCGGGTCTTAGAACCAAGGATGAGGTAATCTGGGCTCGAATGAGAACAAGAAACACAGAGTGAGAAAGGGATTTTGATGGTGAATGTGTATGGATATTATGTACCAAGATACAAACACAATCAGAGGACTTACGAACATTAAATGTCACTCAGGACTCAAACAAGAGTTAGATGTAACTCACTAACTTACCTAAATGAGGAGTTCGCCACAATCTTAGTGTTAAGATTGATAAGAACACAAGATGAATTAAAGAGTTAACCAACACTCAATAATCCAAAAATGTCAAGCTTTAAGAGCTCTAGAGTATCCTTATTCAAGAAAGGAAGGTACAAGTGTAAACATTGTTTGAATATTCTTCTAATGATGTCTGCTAATTACAAATGTTGTTAGTTATAGCAAGTCCTAAAACCTTAGTAGTAAAAATGTAAATAATGTATAAGGCCTTAAACCCTAAAGAATGGGTCTATAATTAAAATAGGGAAAATATTTAGAAAAATACAAGACTGTGCTTTTAATAGAATAAGTCAGCTTGCAATCATTCAGCATATCTTGAAAGGAGCATGATCCAAGTTGGGTAAGGTTGACGGTTGGATATCTGGGTTCGAGGAGAAGTCCCTAAAGTCTTGCATTGCTTAGCTGAGATACTCGAAAGGTTGGCACATAATTGCCTAGTACTAGAATTAGTCAGCACTAGTCTCTTTGTGTCGTTTTGTGCCATATTGAGTGGATCTTTGGCCTCGAGTGCTCGGCCATATGTTCTCTTAGCTTCTTAACAAATGATAAACTTGATACCAAGTGGTATTAGCTCGACCTTATCTTTGAACAATTCGACCTCGGGTTAGAATATGTTGGCTTCAACTTTCGGTATGTCGACGTTAACTTGGGATAGGTCGGCCTTTGCTTAGAGATATTCGTAGGTCGATTCCTATCATTACCATGGGGATGAAAAGAAGTCGTCCTTGATGTTAAACAATGAGCACAAGCTAGGATGCTGAACAAACTTCTCTTCCCTTTTCTCTTCACTAAGGGCACCAAGTTGCTTTAGATTTCCTCAACACTCATGAGGTTCAAGCAATAGCTTTTCCCATCCTTCTAGACCATGTAAGTGTTAAGGTAGCCATCATGGATCACCTTCTAGTCATACTCTAATGGTCGACCAAGAAGTAAATTTGCAGCATTCATAGGGACCACGTCAAATTCAATCTCATCCTCATATTACCTTATCGTGAATGTTATTTGAGTTCTTTTATGCATATGGACCATACCCTTGTCATTAAACTACTTCAAGCCATAAGGTCGGGGATGTAGGTAGGTCGGTAATTTTATTTTCTCCATTAACTTGGCAAAGACGACTTTGGCGCAAGTTCCTCTATCAATAACCAGGGAATAGGTCTTCCCATTCACCAAACATCGAATATGAAATAAATTTTCCCTTTGTTCAGGGTTTACCTTCAGGTCGACTCGTCGTGTTATCATGGCTAAGAGTTCATCCAAATTTTTAGCATATATATCCTCTTCTATTAACTCATCTCTCAAACTCTTGTTACTCTAACTATCTACTGGAGCTTCAGGTCCTTTACCCTTAAGACCATGACCCTTTTGTCAATATGCCCGTAGCCTAAGCACTTGAAGCATTTAACTTCTTGGGCTTTAGTGCTAAGTACTTTCTCTCTCTCTACCTTCTTTGTCTCGGCTTGATTTAGTTGGCTATACTCACCTTTCTCCATCTTCTTCTCTAGCCTTCTCTTGGCATAAGGTTCAAGGCTGACTTGTTGAGGTTGGTTAGTTGACCTCTAATGCCTTCTTTGCCTCTGTCATTCTACTCTTAATGCTAGATTGATAAACTCATCTAATGAGTTAAACGGCTGCAATTCAACTTTGTCGGCGATGTTGTCTCGGAGTCCACTCAAAAGCCTAACAATGGTATAGTCCTGAGGCTTGGCAATCTTACATCCCATCATTAAGGTTTCAAACTCTTGCAAGTACTCCTCAATAATGTTTTGGCCATGTTACAGGTGTTGGAAAGCATGGAGTATCTCTTGTTTAAAGTAAGTCGGCACAAAGCGTTGGTTCATCAATCTCTCCATAAGCCTTTATGTTCTGATCGGCTCTTCTCCTTCAGTATCTCACTTAGCGACTAACTAATCCTACCAAAGACTTGTATATTCAATAAGGGATAATGAAGCTAGCTTAACCTTTGTTCAGTCATCACATTCGTAGCATTCAAACAACTTCTTGACTTGGGGAAGCCAGTCAAGGAACTCTTCAGGTCGACTACCTCCATTAAAGGTCAATAATTTAAGCTTGATGTTGTTAAGTCTACGGCTATGTACTCGAGGTTCATCCTTTGCATCCCGGTCGGTTTACCTCGGATCGGCTACTTCTATTAGAGCTCTACTTAGCCATATTTCTTCTCGGCCTTAGCTTTCTTCTTCGGGCTCCTTGATTCATCCCGGAGTTAACACTCCTGTCATTGCTTCTTTTAGGCACAGGTTAGTTTTACATTCTTCTTAGCTCGGCAACTGTTCTTGACTGTCGCTTATTGTTGTCAAGCTCATTAGAGCCACTTCTACAGGTAAGTATTTGTCCCCTTTCTTTTACCTGGAGCAACACATCCATGGCCTTTGACTAAACCAATATGCTACTGAATAGAATCAGTAAAATTCTGAATTTGATATTCCAAGTTGTCAACACATCGCCTTAAACTTCCACAAGGTCTATCACTGTTATTGTTGACACTATCTTCAGACATTCTTGTCCCTCTAGTAATTTCTAGAGAAAACTTGAATGAATACGATTTACAACAAAACACAACCATAGTAACCAAGAAATGACTACTAATCAACTTCTGCAGCTACTTACAACTGTTAACACTTCCACGAGAACTAGAATTAACTATTGAACTTACTGTTACTCAACTCAACAACAATGCAATGCTACGACTATTAAAAACACGAACAACACACTACACTACAAAATGACAACCAACAGATGTTCAAACGATGAAGCAGACTTTGAAGAACACCATTCGTATGTCCCCTTAAAGCTCTGATACCAAGATGATACGTAACGGGTCTTAGAACCAAGGATGAGGTAATCTAAGCTTAAATGAGAACAAGAAACAGAGCGTGAGAATGGGATTTTGACGGTGAATGTGCATGGATATCATGTACCAAGACATAAACATAATCAGGGGTTAAGTTCGAAATAGGATTTAATATGACTTACGAACACTAAATGTTACTTAGGACTCAAATGAAAGTTAGATGCAACTTACTAACTTGCTCAAATGAGGAGTTCGCCACAGTCTCAAGGTTAAGATTAATAAGAACACAAGATGAATTAAAGAGTTAACTGGCACTCAATAATCTGAAAATTGTAAGCTTTAAGAGCTCTAGAGTATCCTTGTTCGAGAAAGGAAGTTATAAGTGTAACCACCGTCTGAATATTCTTCTAATGATGTTTGCTAATTACAAATGTTGCTATTTATAGCAAGTCCTAAAACCTTCGTAGCAAAAATATAAATAATGCATAAGGCCTTAAACCCTAAAGAATGGGCCTATAATTAAAATAAGGAAAATATTCACAAAAATATAAAACTGTGTATTTAATAGAAGAAGTCAGCATGTAATCATTCGATATGTCCTAGAAGGAGCATGATTTGAGTTAGGCAGAGTTGACAATTAGATATCCGGGTTTGAGGAGGAGTCCTTAAAGTCTTGCAATGCTTAGTCGAGATACCCGAAAGGTCAGCCTACAATTTTCGAGTACTAGAATTAGTCGGCACTAATCTCTTCGTATTGTGCTGAGTAGATCTTTAGCCTTGAGTGCTTGGCCGTATATTCTCTCAACTTCTTAGCAAACGATGGACTTGATGTCGAGTGGTATTAGCTGGGTCTTAGCAAAAGCTGTTTGGCCTTAGCTTTGAACAATTCAACCTCGAGTTAGAATAGGTCGACTTCAGCTTCCTGTAGGTCAGTGTTGGCTTAAGACAGGTCGACTTCAGCTTGGAGATAGTCGTAGGCTAATTCCTATCACCATATAACTTCACTACTATTTGAACAAATAGATTTGCTACCTTTGTTGCTATATAATTGGTAGGTAATGGTCTAAAATGTGAATATTTGGTTAGCTTGTCCACCACAACTAGAATGACTGTACAACCCTTTGAAATAGGAAGTCTAACAATAAAGTCCATAACAATCTCCTCAAAGACTTTGGAAGGTATATTCAATGGCTGAAGTAAACCAGTTAGTGAAGTAGTCAAGTATTTGACTTGTTGGCATATACTATAACTTAGAACCAAATCCTCCACATCTTTTCTCATACCTTCCCAAAAGAAAGAAGCACTCAATCATTTCAATGTCTTGAAAATTCTTATATGACCTCCTACTAGGTTACAATGAAACTTACGAAGCAATCGTGGTATGATGTCAGTTTTGGTAGGAATAAAAATTCAATTACCAAGAAATAATAATCCTTCTTTAATATGTAATGGGTACAAAAGCATTTTACCCTAAATACGACCTTCCATCCATTTCTTCCATGTACTATCATGTTGATGTTGGTACTGCAAATAAGATAAAGTCAAAAGAAGGCATTATAATAGCCATGTACTGACTTGAATCCTCAAACTGTCTAGACAATGCATCCGTTACTTTATTATCTACACCAAGTTTATATTGAACTTTGTAGTCATAGCCTGGAAGTTTCATTAAGCAATGTTGTTGTTCTGGAGTTTGAATTGTTTGAGTTAATATTTCCCTTAAACACTTCTAGTCAGTACATATTATAAAATGTCACCCTAGCAAAGAGTGTCGTCATTTCTTTACTACCTCAACCACTTCTACCAATTCCCTCACATAAGCTCTTGCCTTCTGTAATCTAAGACTTAACTTTTTGCTAAAGAAAGTAATTGGTTATCCTTCTTGATGTAATACTGCTCTTATGCCAACCCTTGAAGCATCCGTTTCCACAATGAAGAGTGATTCAAAATTGGGAAGTGCTAATATCGGAGCCTTCATTAAGGTCTCTTTAAGATTGTTAAAAGCATGCCATGTTTCCTTTGTCCACTTAAATGCATCCTTTTGCAGTAAATTAGTAAGGGGTGCTACAATTTAAGCATATCCTTAAACAAATCGCTTGTAATATCTAGAAAGCCCCAAAAATCCTCGTAACTACTTTTGTGATTGAGGGGTGGGCCATTGTTTAATTGCTTCAATTTTACTGTCATCCAGTTGAACTCCCTACTTTGACACAATATGGACTAAGTATTCAATCCTTTGCTAGCCAAAAATATACTTACTCCTTTTCACATAAGCCAAAATGTCAGCAAAAAATACGATGACAAACCTTCTTAAGAAAAGTCTAAAAATTTGGTTCATAATAGACTAAAATGTTTAGGGTGCATTTGACAATCCAAAGGACATTACCATAAATTCATAATGGCCCTCATGTGTGCGAAAAGCTATCTTATGAATATCTGAAGGAGCTATCTTGATAGGAATCATGCTACTGAGCCTTTGACCAGCAGTTAAGCCTGAGGACTGGAAGGCTTAGCAAGGTGGATTCCTTTACTTTAGTTGACTCCTGCCGAAGTTGAGTGCTTCTTTACGGAGTCACTCTCTATGTCGAGCCAAATGACTGCCCATCTTTCTATAGTACGTTGAGTTGTAGATTACTCACTCGAGACCAATGACTTACTAACTCGAGACCAATGACTCGGTATCTCCCTTGTTGAAAAGCTAAGATAGAGAGACTCTGGACTAACTAAGCTACCCTTGCTTGGACAAGCAAGCTAACCATACTTTTGGTTCACATCTTCTAACGGCATCGCCAATATAGCATCGCCACATGTATAGAATCATGTGTAGAATTCGTCACACCAATGATTATTTTCCTTGAATATTCATTTTTACTCTTTTGTATATTGTACATTACTTCCTTAGGAAATACTCTTTTTATCTTTTCCCTTGTATTTTGTAGCTGTAATCATAATAGATTGATTATCATTAATACATTTGAGCATTTTCCTTCCTTGCGTAAACACTACCTATTTACTCTCGACATCACTCTTACCTTAACCCTTAAGTAAAGCTAGGTGGTAAGTAACCTCACCGAATGATCTTGTGTGTCATATTGGGTTGTATCATGAGTCCTTGGGAGTTCCATTAGTACGTCATATCCATCGGAGCTGTTCGTAGGTTTTTGCTTACTCTTCAATCTATTTGTCCTTTCACACATTCCTCATGACTTCCTTTTTAAGCCTTCTATGAGCTTGGACCTATCCAATGATCGACCTTATCTATTATTGGTCATAGTCCATGTCATCTTGGTATCAAAGAGGAGGTTTTGTTTGAGTTGACATTTGTTTTCGAAGTTCTGTTTATACCCCATTTTACGTGTGTGAAATAGAGCAATTTACTGTGTTCATCTTAGCTATTGTGTTTGCTAGTTGTTAATTTCCTGAAGTGTTTGTTTAAGCTTTGAATTTGTGAAGAAATTGACTAACCCAAGTGTGAATGTTGGTATGGGAGATGACAATAGTAGGGTTGTCTACCATGGCCGATAATCTTAAGGAACTCTGAGAGGTACATATGAGAGACTTGATGAGATGGCTAACCTCTTGGTAGATTTAACTCGAGCTGTTCATGCGTTGGCTTGCTAACCTATTGAGGCCACGCAAAACACCCCATAAGCTGCTTAACCTATTAGAGATTAGAACCTAGCTTGACTAGTTCAAGGTAAAGGAGTAAGCGGATGAGTAAGACGAAGGATAGACCTGAGAGAGTTAGATGAAGAGGGCGAGGAAGAGTATTTTGAAGAAAAGTAGGCTAAAGTCCCTAGAGCATCTGATCATATGAAACTTCAAATTCTGAGTTTTAATGGATCTGGGAATGTTGATGAATATTTAGAATGGGAAGAGAAGGTGAAGCGAGTTTTTGACTACTATCAGTACGGGGATTATGAGAAAGTAAGAACTGCTACTGTTGAGTTCTTTGGATATGCTGCTATCTGGTGGAAGAATCTCTAGGCTATGAGGAGGCGAAAGGCCTACCAAAAGATTGATACTTGGCCCGAGATGAAGAGGATACTCAAAAATAGGTTTATGCTAGAAACTTATCTGTAAGACACCTTTATTAGGCTTTAAGAGCTGAAACATGGAGGCCAAACAATTGACGAGTATGTCCAAGAATTCCAAATGCTCATAATCTGATGTGAAGTAGAGGAGCCCTTAGCATGAACAATCTCAAGATTCATTATAGGATTGAAAGGTGATATTCGAGATATTGTGGAACTCTAATGATTTACCACAATGGATGAAACCATTAGAGTAGCCTAGCGAGTAGAGAGGTAAAGATGGAGCCGAGTACCAACTAAGTTACCGACTAGTTGACCCAGACAGGCGAGTCACCGGGCTCAGGCGAGTCACCGGGCTCAGTCGAGTACCAAGCAGATTCAAAAGGTGGATATCTGAGTTGAGTAAAAGGGCCGACCTAACACTAAAGTACCGACTTGAACTTATGATAAGGGGTAAGGATTAGGCAAGAAGACGAGCTAGATTAAGTGCTTTAAATGCCAAGGGTTTGGACATATGGTCGCCTAGTATCTAAACCGAAGAACTATGGTGATCAAAGGAGATGTTACGAAGTTAGATGTAGAGAGTATTGATGAGGAACTTGAAGAAGAGGAGAGCATTGCTAAGAAAGAAGCTGCTAAAAAAGAGTTGATAGAAGAAGATATGTTTACTGAGGACTTGGACCGGTTGATCATGGTAGTCCAATGCACAATGAACATGAAACCTTCACGTGAGGAGGAGTAGAGAAAGAATTTGTTTCATACCACCTGTAAGACAAATGATTAGGTGTCTACCTTCATTGTGGATAGTGAAAGTTACACCAATATTGCATCAGCCGATCTCATTACAAAATTGAAGCTACCGACTATTGTGAATCCAAAGCTGTATAAGTTGCACTGGTTGAGTGAAAAGGGAGCACTACATGTCACTTGACAAATACTACTGTTGATCATTATTGGAAATTACTCTAACCAGATTCTTTATGACATTCCACCTATGTATACTTTTCATGTGTTACTTGGTAGACCATTATTATTTGACCGGAGAGTTATCATGATGGATACCGAAATACGTATATGTTCGAGAAGGATAGTGGGAAGATCACATTGAACCTGATGCTACGAGTGAAGTTAATAAACTACAGACTAAACTTGCTTATGAATCAAAGAAGGCTCTAGTGATGAGTAGAGCCAAGCTTCGAGAGACCCTTAAAGCTGATGTACCGAATCTCATGCTAGTTAGGTGACTATTAGTGTTAAAGGACTAAGGTGAACTACCTTAGGAGGTAAGGGATTTGCTAGATGAATATGCCGACTTGTTTCCAGAACAGTTACCCGAAGGGTTGCTTCTTACTCAAGGCATAGAGTACTGCATTGACTTAGTACCTGACGCCGTACTACTGAATAAGTTAGCCTATTGGATGAATCCTGAGTAGACTTCTAAACTCCAACGACAAGTCAATGAATTACTGGAGAGAGGTTATGTCAAAGAAAGTCTCAGCCCTTGCGCTTTACCAGCGCTTCTAGTGTTGAAAAAGGATAGAACTTAGCGAATGTGTATAAATAGCTGAGCCATGAACAAGATTACAATCAAGTATAGGTATCCTATCCTAAGTTTGGAAGATATGTTGGATGAATTGAGTAGAGTCAAGATTTTTACAAGATTGATCTTAAGTTTAGCTACCATCAAATTCACGTGAGACTAGGAGACGAGTGGAAAACGACGTTCAAGACTCAACATGGATTATATGAATGGATAGTCATGCCCTTTGGTTGATCAAATGCCCCAAGCACTTTCATGAGACTAATGAATCATGTGTTGAGACATCTGATCGGGAAGTATGTTGTGGTGTACTTTGACGATATCTTGGTCTACAATACTAACATGCCAAGTTACTGTAAACATCTTTGAACCGTTTTGGATATCCTCTGTGTCGAGAGATTATTCAGCAATCTTAAGAAGTGTTGCTTTTGCTAGGAGGAAGTGGTATTCTTAGGCTACGTAATTGGTGGAGGAGGCTTACAAGTGGATGACGAGAAGATCTGAACAATTGTTGAGTGATTGACTCCTATTACTTGTACCAACGTGAGAAGTTTCCATGGACTAGCTTCATTATACAAAAGATTTATTAAGAATTTAAGCACCCTCGCTGCACCACTTACTGAGCAAACAAAGAAGAACACCAACTTTTGATGGGGAGAAAGGTATGAGAGTAGCTTTGCCGAGATTAAAGAAAGATTGGCCTCCACTATGGTGTTAGTTCTACTTGACTTTGAGAAAATATTTGAGCTAGAGTGTGATGCATCAGGCATTGGAATAGGCGCCGTCTTAATGTAAGAAGGCTGACCAATTACCTGTCATAATGAGAAGCTTAAAGGACCTCAATTAAATTACTCCGTATATGACAAGGAGCTCTTGTCACCAATCTGAGCACTACAAGTATGGCAGCATTATTTGCTGCCGAGAGAGTTTGTCATCTATACTGACCATGAGTCATTGAGGTACCTCCAAAGTCAGATCAAGTTATTGAAGCGGCAAGCTAGATGGGTTGAATTCCTTAAGGGATTCAATTTTGTAATAAAATATAAATAAGGAAAGAGCAATATAGTTGCCGATGCTCTTTCAAGAAGATATGCACTCCTAAATGAACTGTAGACAGATTATTTAGGTTAGCCAGCATCAAGGAGCAGTATTTTAGGGATCCACACTTTGGACCTGTACTTGTGCAATGTGTCGATGGAAGAACAGTGGACGAGTACCATGTGGAAGATAGCTACTTGTTTTGAGGTGAAAAATTATGCATGCTGACTTATTCACTGCGGGACCTATTGATTAGGGAAGCCCACAATAGAGGGTTGTTTGGACATTTCGGGGAGAAAAGGACGTATGAATTGTTAAGTGGTCAATTCTTTTAGTCGAGAATGCGATAAGATGTGCACTGAATTGTTGAAAGCTGTGCTGCATACAAAAGGGTTAAGTGCTAAGATGAAAAAGGGAAAGTAATGCCTTTACCTACTCCGACGAAACCATGGATTAAGTTGAGCATAGACTTTGTCCTCGAACTATTACGAATTGCCTGAGGCAAAGATTTTGTAATGGTTGTAGTGGACCGATTCAGCAAGATGGCGCACTTTGTGTCTTATGCCAAAACTAACGATGTTTCGGCTATTGTTTTTCTTTTCTTGCAGGAGATTGTGTAGATACATGGTGTGCCGAGAAGTGTAATCTCCTACAAAGACCCGAAGTTCTTGAGCCAATTCTAGAGGACCTTGTGGTTTCGGATGGAGACCAAACTATTATTCAGTACTTCCTATTACCCTCAAACCGACGGCTAAATAGAGGTGGTTAATCATACTTTGGGATCACTACTTCGAGCTATAGTGGGCAAGAACTTGGCTAATTGGGATGTTTGCTTGCCAGTGGTCGAATTTGCCTACAATCAGACAATGCATGACACCACCAAGTAGACTCCTTTCGAAGTAGTCTATGGTTTCAATCCTAAGTTGCCCCTCAATTACACTCCTATACCTGTACCCTCATAAGAGGACCCTAACACATCAGTTAGAGCATAATCTCTTCAGTACATCTATAATATAGTTACTCAGTACATTAACTAAGCTGCTTATAGAATGTGAGAGAAAACCAAGGGTAGGACAGCTAAACAATTCTAGCACTATACCTTAACAAGGAATGGTTTTCAAGCAAGAGGAGAAACAAATTATCTGCTAGAACTGAAGGATCGTTCAAAATTCTCTAGAAGATTAATGATAACACTTATAGATTGGAGCTACCCAAGGACTATAGGGTTTCTGACACCTTCAATGTTGCCGACCTCAATTCATATCACCCCAACGGAAAGTTGATCAAAGACTCTTCGGATTTGATCCTAAATCCAAATCAACTCTAAAGGAATGATAGGAATCGAGCTATTGGGCCTTTGATTCACAGTCGAGCCTGAAGACTGGAGGGCCTGGTAAGGCAGATTCTTCCACTCTAACCAACTCCCACCGAAGCTGAGTACTTCTTTACCGAGTCACTTTTTATGTCATGACGAATCATTACTCATCTCTCTATAGTACGTCGAGTTGTAGATTACTCACTCACGACTAATGACTTGGCATCTCTCTTCTTGAGAAGTCGAGATAAAGAGACTCTAAACTGATTAAGCCACCCCTGCTCGAACAAGCAATCTGACCATACTTTTTGTCCGCATCTTCTAATAGCATCACCAATACAGCATCGTTATGTGTATATAATCATGTGTAGAATCCATCACACCAATGATTGTTTTCCTTGAATATTTATTTTTACCAATTTATATCTTGTATATTACTGTAAGCCCTAAAGCCAAGCTAAGCCACCGTAGGGTTGAGCTTAAAACCCAAGGTTTAGGGCGATCGGCTAAAGGATCCGATCAAACTCAAATTATAAACTATTGAGAGAAATATTAGTAAAAATGACCCCGTAAACTTAAATTTAAGAAAATAAGTAGTAAAATAGGAGACTATAAAATTTTTAAATTTTAAGCATAACAATTGCTAATTACCGAAAAGGCAAAAAGTGTAATCTAATAACTAATAAATTACTAGAAATAGATTATATGCATACTAAAAATTTTAGAATGACCAAAATAATAATTAGGAATGTTCACGTGTACCCCACATGTATTTACGTGTAGATAAAAATACGCGTAATTACCTAAATTGGCTAAAAACTAAGAAAATAATTAAAGAAAAATATAAAATAATTATGGAAAAATCAGAAAAAATCAGAAGATGATAAGCTGAACCAAGATCAGGTCGTGGCAGGTTCAAATTAGAAAAAAAGAAAAATTAGCCAATGAAAATTAGACAACTAAAAAGCCAAAAATTAAGGAATTGGGGCAAAGTCCTATCAAATTAATGCATATTAATTACTACAATTATCTATAAATAAGGGAAAAATTTCCAGAAGTCATTTGGTCAGTTTAGGATCTAAGAAAAATTGAAACATTAAAAAAATCGAGAGAAAATCTAGAAAAAAAAAAAAGAAAACTGTGCAGATTAGGTAAGTGAACTAAACCTACCACTCATCATCACCTGGGATTGAACCACCACCACCACCCTACTCTAGAACCACCGCCTGGATCGGCCGACAACCTTGGACCGGGTTTGGACGGTCAGAAAGTTTCGAACCGGTTAGTCATTTATTCACCCCGATTTTTGTATAATTTTGTAAAATTAGTTATTTTGTCCAGAAAATTATGAAACTTGTTATTCTGAGGTTTTATTGTATGTAGATTTAGGGAAAAATATTGATTTAGTTTAATTATGTCTGGAAATATAAGGTCCTTAACAAATTGTTCAAAACCGAGCATGATTAAACCGGAAAATAAATAGGCTTAGGAATGTAGTTTGGAGCTCAAATTTTTTCCGTAGGATTCTCATATGATGTAGAACAGTACTATGAATCCATTTTTATAAAATTAATTTTCAAAATTTTTAAGTTAATTTTTAGCCCTAAAATGATGGAAAAATTGGATCATTTAGGGTTAATTAGGTGATTAGGATGTTAATTACTAATTGGGATATTAATTATATGTTTAGGGATGTTAATCTCTGAAGTATAACCCTAATCCTAGCCTTTGGGTATTAAGTATGGTTAATTAGGGAAATTAGGTAAGTAATATAAGAAATTAGTAATATGTGAAAGTGTAAATTAATAAATCTAAAAAAAATAAGGTTATTTAGATAATATTATAATAGAAATCAGAAAAATAATAAATCTGAAATAACATTAAATTTTAAGTAAATATCTCAAAATGTAAGATTTTTACACATCGGGAATAAATCTGATACCTCAATTAAGGTTAGCGTGTACCGAATAGTTTAGAATACCAAATTACGACCCAATAGGATATTTGAATACCCGAGCGTAATGGGATTAATGTCACACTGGGATTCGAGTCTATTTAAGACTTAGGAATTAAAACTAGAAACTAGTTTAGGAGTCGAACCCCGAAATAGAGTACAACGAATCATTAGTATGTTATAGGTATATATGGGGAAAATAAGTTACATTATGAATTAGAATAAGAATCCACAAAATATAAGTGCTAAAAAGACCTATTTGTATTATAGGACACCTAGAGACAAATCAACTCGTGACTAAAGGATCGAGCGATCGGCCGATTTCAAGTAAGTTGGGTTATTACTTATTGTAATAGAGTACTAGTTTTGTAGTGCTCGGAGACTTAGGCTTATGTATGCTTATGATTGTAAGTAGTTTACGCATGTGTTTGATGTGTCTGAATTCGTGCTGAAACTTGCTTTGTGAGTGATTTGTGATTGATTGAATTGGTATGAAATTATTTGAACACCCTAAATGGAATATAATCTTAGTCGACCCCAATAACCAAAAATGTCATGCATTGCAACCCGTTAAGGGATCATAGGATTCTCCAACCAAATACCGACCCCTTCGAAAGAGATAGCGCAGGATTGTAAAATGGTCCCTTCTTCATCCTCAGTTGAACTAAGTGACAGGAGAGGAGGTTGCGGCGGGGGTGAAGTCAATGGTTCAAAGGTAGTCGTGGGAGGAGCGAGGTCTCCATTGCACAAGCCTGGGTTTGGTTGTGAGCTGCTGCATAACATGGAACTCCTCAACCCGGATTGGAGCGGATGAAATTTCTCTAATTTCACAACGGACCGGACTACGTTGTGTGATGATACTTGATTGATGCATTGCATGAAAATAATTATTTGATAACCCTGTTTGTGCTTGTATGCATTCATGAGTCTCCAATTCAACTTACTGAGTTGTAGTTGCTCATGCCCTTATAGATCCTTTTGCAGGTTCTGATTTGTGATCATTTCAAGTATTATGCCACCCTACAATTACCCAGAGGTTAGTCCTTTTGAAGCCAGGGGTGTGAGGATCAAGTTACTTAGCATAATGTGTAACTAGACTGACCTTGTAGTTAAAGGTTAAAGACTGATAGTTATTCTGTAAATTAGTAAACTGTGTTGATTATGTAAAACTTCCTAGGATGCTCTGTGGACTTACTTATAATTATCTGTGTCCATTAGAAATTGTAATATTTATCATAATTGTAGTATAATTATTAATCGAACTGTTTACTTCAAAGCGAGGAGTCGTCGACGCCTTGTGTAGATTATGTCTATAGTAGGCACTGTGAGGCCAGTTACTATCATAGAATGGTTTACACGGCAGGACTGTTGTGACTCTGCAACTTCGGGGCGTAACAATTACTTCATTAGAAAATGCCTTTTTTGTCTTTTCCCTTTTTGGGTATCCTAAATTCTAAGGTATAAATACCCTTTGTATTTTGTAGCTGTAATCATAATAAGTTGATTATCATTAATACACTTGAGCATTTTCCTTCCTTGTATAAACACTACTTATTTACTCTCGGCATCACTCTTATCCTAACCCTTAAGTAAGGCTAGGTGGCAAGTAATCCCACTAGATCATTTCGTACATTATATCAAGTTGTGCCATGAGTCCTGGGAAATTACATTGGTACGTTATATCTATCGAAGCTGTTTATAGGTTTTTTCCTACTCTTCATTTGTATTTGTCCTTTCGCACATTCTCCATCACTTTCTTTTTCAGCTTTCTACAAGCTTAAACCCATCTAACGATCGGCTTTGTCTATTCTCGGTCACGGTTTGCATCACATCCTGATCTAATGGTATCCAGCCCTTAAATCTAACTTTGAAAAATAATGAGAACCTTACGATTCATCTAATAATTTGTCAATGGTTGGTATAAGAAATTTATCCATTACAGTGGCTTGATTAAGGGCTCTATAGTCAATACAAAAATGCCAAGTTCCATCCTTCTTCTTAACCAATAGCATTGGTGAAGAGAAGGGACTTGTACTTAGGCAAATCACTCTTGAGTCCAACATTTCCCTTACTAGCTTCTCTATTTTAGATTTTTGAAAATAAGGATAGCAATAAGGGCACACATTGATTAGTTTGGTTTCATCTTTAAGATGAATATGGTGTTGGACATCCCTTAATGGTGGCAATGATGACGAAGCTATAAAGACTTATTGAAATCTACTTAATATAGATTCAATCTTTATATTGCAGGTAGTATCATTAGAAGAAACCTCTTTTTGTCCACCAAACTATAAAAAAAATAAAATAAAATAAAAGACTCCTTGTTGCTATCAACTTGTGCAGTTGAGGAGAGTGAATAAGATTTGAGGGAATAAAATTTGTGCTACACAAAGTCTCCTTTATATTATCAATAAAGAATTTCATAGTGAGATCACTATAGTTCATACTAACAGGTCCTAAAGTGGATAACCATTGCACCCCTAACACCACGTCAGCCCCTTATATTAGTAATATGTAACAATCTACTAAAATAGAATGTTTTTGCACTTGCAACTGCAACCCTCTACAAATTTCTTGGCACTCGAGGAACTCATCATTACCAATCATTACTTTGAATTTGGGAGTAGCTAATACATTCAACTTAAGCTGTTGCACAACCTCTAGTTGGATGAAATTATGAGGCTTCCCGTATCCAACAAAATATTCACTGATTTCCCTTTAATATTTTCTTCCATCCAAAACATTTTTGGAGCAAAGGCTCATGATAAAGCACCATAGCTAATTTTAACATTTTCTTCCTCATCTTCTGCAATCCAATGTTGATCCACTTGACCTTCACCCTCATTCATATCATCCTCATTTTCATCTAGGCTTATCATAACCATAAATTTTGCTTTACAAACATGTCATTTATGAAACTTTTCACCACAATTGTATCATAACCCTTTTTCTCTTCTAGGTAGCAACTTTGAAGTAGACATCTTTCGGACTGGTATGGATGTGTAATAGTAGACTGTTCGGGCATTTAACTAGATTCAATGTAAATTTAAAAGATTTCAAATTTACTTACAAATAAAAATTTTACATTTTGTGCTACATATATGGTGGGTTTGATTTATTAAGTATAACGATAATGTAAGAGTTTGCGGAAAATCTCCAAATTTCTTCCAAACCATTTTCTGACCAACTTCTATAATTCTTTTCTAAATAGCTCTTTGAGTTCGTAATTAATTGATGAGAAAAAAATACGTTGAGTAGATCAATTTATTAGATTGAGGCTATATCGAACGTTGACATGTACATAAAAAAACGAAGGAAATGTTGTTTTTCACTTTATTTTTCTTATCACTGCTTTATTATTTACAAACATGTTGGTATACAATCCTAATCTAATTAAGCCTTATATTCGAAGTCATTGAAATGTCCTGAACAATATTTTCAAGCAAACTTGCATGCATGAAATTCTGTTTCATATCCTAGATCGACCATTGGGAGTTTTTTAACTCTTGGATTTCTTATTGAACTCTTGATTAATTGGGGTGGTAAGGCCTATTACTCTTTATTTTTAATTTAACAACCCTTTATTTTTTAACAGATGACCAGGATTTGTTTGCTCATTTACAAATTGATGGAAAATAATTCAATAATTGTTTATTTTCTAAAACTAAGCATTGTAATATCTGTTATGTTAAATTACTAAAAATATTTATCTTTTAACGGAATGATAGATTAGTCCATATAAATCACTAAATTTTTGAAGAATTTAAGTTAGTAGATTGACGTGTTTAATCTGTCAACCAATAATGAACTAGATGAAAAATTATAAGCTTTTTATGAAATGAATATTGATGGAGCGATAGGTTTCTTAAATGGTTTTTAATATTACCATTTCTACATGAGGAGTCAATAAAGCTTGATACACACAACTCTCAACAATAATGTTAGGATGGCAACGCCTTATTATTGTCCTTTCAATTATTAATACATATTTGCACTTTCATTGTGATATTGCGATATACATATACACTGATCGATTAATTAATTATTTGGGGAAATTACATCATTTGGTTCGTCATGGTTCATAATCTTCACATTTGTTGATGACGAATCATCATATGACCTGTTATGGCAACTATTTCAAGATTTAAGCTTTATGGCTCTCTCCCGCCGAAAAAAATGTTTTTTTTATTTGTTTTTCGGAGGCACCAACCTCTGTTGCGTTTCGTTAGCCACATATCTAACACATGGACAGCCGTGGACGGTGTGCCAGGTTGCCTACTCATGGCATCACATGCTACGTCAAAGTTTGTGAGGTTTACTAATGTGTATAGCCAGTAAATACTAAGTAAGATATTCGCGTTGGGAGAAGATATGAGTTTGATTCCTGTTATCCACCCTTCATTAATACGTTCACTTGAAGAGAATTAAAATTACAATACTTTTTTATTCTTTATTACGATATTTATTTGGTTTTTTGTTACGGAATTTAATTAAGAAATCACGACTCTTTATTACTATTATTATTATCACTGCCACTACTGCTACTATGGCTACAATCGCTACTATTGGCTACCACATTGTTGCTGCCATCATCGCTACCACTGCTACTGCCACTCTCGCTATTGCTGTCACCATCGCCACGACCATAGCAATCGCCGCCGCCGCCGCCGCCGCCGCCGCCACCACCGTCATCGCCATCGCCATTATTGTCGCCCATCGACCGCCATAGCTATTACCACCACTACTATTATCATTATTATCACCACTGCCATTGCCATTGCTGCCATAACTATTGAAACCATCGCTACTATTGCCACCTATTATTTTATGATTAGTTAAAAAAGAAAATAGATCAAAGATAATTTAATCATTAAAATTATATAATATATATATTCTTAAATTGTTTATAAATTCATTTAAACAAAATAATATATATTATACCCTTATTCCATTCTTTAAGGAATTTTAATTTTATTCTCTCTTATTCTATTATTTGAAATAAACAAGCTATAAAATTACGATATAAAAACAAGTCACCATACACAGAATGGTTATATGAGAGATGAGACTATCTCTATGTATGCAGTACTTTTAATAAAAAGTGTGTTTTTATGCATATGTAGTTATATGTGAAAAGATGAAGTAGTGATTTAAAATTTTTAAGCTGCATCTATATTTATAACCAGTATTTTAACAATTCGTGAGCTGTCAAATCATCTATAAATGAGAGTATATTTACTTTGTGCAGTGAGCTCAAATATTTTTCTAAGGTTTCGGTTAATCTGATCCAGAGTTGCGGAAAATAAAAAGAAAAACAGAAATATAGATAAAGATATAAAATAATAGTAGCAAAAAAATTAATTATTTCATGCTCCCTATAAAGTTTGTCAAAAGAGTAGGACTCGTGCTCAAAAAAAGTTATTCCCATTTGAATTTTTATTCTTGTATGTACTATTACCGTTATCACGCGGGATACTTATTATATTCCACCCACACGTATTACTAGCATTTATTTGATTTGAGTTGGCAATCGTCGGGTCGGATTCATAACTCGGTGTCGCTAGTTGTCTAGGCCAACAATTGTAACTGGACTCGCAGTCGCAGGGCTCACGATTCTGTCAAAGAGGTTTAACTGCTTAGTTTCGTACATATCCTTTTTTAATGAGGGGAAACACACCTATTACTCTTGCAATTACAACATCACCTCACATTTCTAGCACATACACACATAAGCACAAGCATAAACATAAACATATAAGCACAAACACACATTCACACGTACGCATAAACACAGACACACATGACTACCCCTTTCTTTTCCTTTCTTATAAATGTATGTATACACACACACATACGTACTTTTACACCAAGACAAATGCACATAGACACACAGAGAGGCTATAAGAAACAATCTCTCTCAAGATATTATGTTAATATTTTCCCTATCCCTCTTAAAATATCTCAAATGTTTCATGTATTATTAAATTTTCAATTCCTTATATATGTAGTGCAATAAGTGTAATACCTGAGGACAAAAAATAGAAGTAAATAAATAATAGAAGTTTTAATAAAATCAAAAGGGTAATTAAGTTTTATGGGAAAGGATATTAAGGTCTTAAGCCTTGGATTAATGAAGGGTGATATTGGAAATTTAAAGAAAGGGTTAAAATAAAACCCTAATCTAATTAGTGCATAATTGGACTCTTTGCACACTAAAAGTTTAGACTTCTCTCTTACAATTATTAAAAGCCCTCAAGAGCAAGATAGATTTGTAGTTTGTAGTTTTCTTTCTTTTAAAAACTAAGATTTTATTTCAATCGTTTAAGGTTGTGAGTAATTAGTTAAGGAAAAGCAAGAAACTTTGAAGGATCGTCAAGATTAAGGCAATTCTTGTGTATTCCTTAGAATCCCCAAATTTTTTGAATTCTTGACAAATTTTGATTTTGCCATCTTAATTAAAAATGTTACGGAAATGGATTTTTGAAGGGTTTTGTTGATTTGAATCAAGGGTTTATGATGTAGAGTTGTAGAGTGTTGTTGTTAGGTTTAGAAAGGCATTTGAGTAGAAGAAGAAAAAAAAAAATTTCAACCAGAAAGTGACATGACCGTATCCTTAGTCGTATCCCATGTAGTAGGTGATGTGGGCTAGTAAACTAAAAGGTGAAACGACCGTATCCCTGATTGTGTCCCTTGTAGCAGGTGATGTGCGCTGATAGATCAGAGAATTACGCGATCAAAAGACATGACTGTATCCCTAATCATGTTTCTTACAGTAATGAAGTGTATCTCAGTAAGTTATACAGTCAAAAAGACATGATCGTGTCCTTGACCATGTCATAGGCTTTGCTCTTTTAAACTAAGTTAAGTTAAGTTTTTCCTTTTCTTTTTGTTTTATTCCTTTGTTACTTCTAAGATAAACCCTTTTAATATATTATTAAGTGAATTTAAGGAGATTTAAATAGTCAAAAAGTGAGTTTTAGCAAAAAGATAATGTTTATTTAATATTTAAAGGAGTTTGATGAGTATTTATTATTTCTAGGATTTAAAGTTAGACTTAATTTGTCGGTAACGGGTTTCAAAAACTAAGGTACATGATACATGCTTGTTGTATCTGAATAGCAAAGATTAAATGAATGAAATGTATATCCGACTAAAATGTCTCTGTATTGCTCGTGTTTGGCTTGTCTTAGGGGCCCGTAGTGGCAAATCTCCAAGGAGTAACCCTAACGATTTGTGTGACATGTTGTCCCATTTGGAGTCTCACATAGAAATGATTTAGGATAGATTTAGGTTATTGTAGAGGGGCCCAAAAAGATATGCCCAATGTTAGGTTTTAAAAAGGCTTAAAGAAGTACGCCCAAATGTTAGGTTGTAATACGATTGAGATGTGAATGAGTCATGAGAACCATTACTGTGTGTCATGTGTTTGACTTAAAAGTAAAGATAATTAAATGAATTAAGTGATTTACTTGTTTATGCATGTGAATATGTACTATTTGATCACACGCATGTAGTTGTGTGTTACGTATCAGCCTTCGACTCATTATATTATTTCTTTTCCCCAGCTACAGGTTAGAATGATGTTTATAAAGATTATAGTTATGGAGAATATGCTGATTATGGGAATGCTAAAGTTAAAGATTGGAATGATAGTTATTACTACTCGGATGTTGGTTTTGGAGATTATTATCATAATGATGGCCATCAGTTTTAAGAGTAGTAATAAGGATTGAAATAAATCTATGGATGAGACTTGTTTTATCTTTTAATTTCTATTTGTATTAGTTATTTGATTTTGTTTACGTTATTTTCGCTACGAAAAACAAAAAAGTTCTTCAATCCTATTAATACTTGTGAAGTACAAGCTATAGAGTTTGAATTTTATGAAATGGGGTTTTTTTTTATATACCAATGTTGGTGGTTATAAATGTTAAGTTTGAAATATTCATTGTGGTATTTAGAGCTTAACACGTTATTAGAGGACTTGGGACACGTGGCGGTTTATGGTGTTCCAGGTTCTAAAGTGTTACAATAAGCATTAGTATATTATATATTGTGTTACTTGTATAATCCCTTCTTTTTGAAATTCTTAACAAATGAAGTGAATAATAGAGAGAAATATATAGTTTAAGAGTTAAAGGGAAATTAAGGTAATGGTTCCTATAGTGTTTTGTTTATCTCACTTCCAATGGAATACTTAAAAATGATTGAAAAATTTTGTAAGAAAATTATGTGCTAAAGTCATTTTCATTATCACTTTGAGAAAAACTATCATGTTAGTTATGCATAAGTCTTTAATGTCCTTGCAATGAGCTATCTATTAACCAATCCGTAGTTGTAAGGGTTCATTATATGTATTACGTACATATATCTCTATGTCTACGCCTTTTACATGAATAAGAAGGGATTGAAGTTGCAATAGAACAAAGTAAAAGGGTGATGTAGAGAGGGACAAGGGAGGCTAGATAAGTAATCTTAGTAGCCTTAATGTTAAGTGACAAGATGTATATTAAGAGGGCTAGGTTCAAAAGCTCCCCCTTAAGTGGTATACACATCTATTTTATAGTAAACCACAAGTAATTATTGCCATTAGATTTATGCACTATCAATGGCTAAGATTAATTAGGGTTTAATAACCTTAATGGGCTAAAGAGAGAAAAATAAAACTTAATTATATATCATAAGTTAAGTGACATTTAAGCATCTTGAGAAGGTTAAAAATATGTAGTTTTTTTTTAACAAACCTTATCTTGAGCCAATGAATCTAAAACTCTCTAAATTATCCAAAATTAGGTCTAATTGTTTAGATCCTATCACTAATCCAAATAATTAGCCTAAGTATAATATTATTAATTTGATTAGATAATCAAATTATATTATAATAATTTCCTTATCTACATTTCACCCTTGCCAAAGAATTCTTTTTGTTAGAGTAGAAAGGGTTCTTGGATATTCATCAACTACCTTTGGTGTAAAGTTACTACTTGATGCATATGTTATTTAGAACTCGCATTAGCACACAATGTTCCTATGTTGCTTAAAATTGAGCACGACTTAATATACAAGATGCATATGTCAGGTATATTATCTTTCACTATGTTGTTGATTCTCATATATATTATTTTGTAAATGATTTATCCATGCAACAATTCACTCGTACGTGTTGCAAAATCATAATAGAACCAACAAAGTGATTTCTTTTTTCTTTTTCTTTTAATAGTGTCATATTGAGAGAACCAAATTATATATTCTTCTTATTCTCTCTTTAAAGAGAGAGAAAAAATAAAGACTAAGAAGTTATATGTTTTCATAAAAAGTATCGTATTTACCTTTTATGTAATAAAATAAGTAACATTTCATTTCCAAAAATAATAATGCAATATGATTAGATCAAAATGCATTAACTTACCCTGATTAATAGCATTGAATTTAATGGGTTGTGATAATAACTATTTAAACACAACAAAATTGAGAATGAGTAACATTGCAAAGAAATAAATATTGTAACAAATGAGCTTTATTTAAGTTTATATCTCATGTAATAAGCATTTATGTATTGTGAGTTAGATTGCATTATTTAGCAATCAAGTGTGCACATAATAAGGTTTGTAAGGTGGAATCACATGATTAAAGAACATACCAAAATATGGAATTATAGAGAGTAAACAATATATCATTACACAATCATTAAGTATGGTAGACATAATTTTGAGCCTATATCACATAAAGTAAGGGAAATACTTATCATTGTGCCTTTTTAATGAATTATGAACATATTATGTGTCTTTAGTGATTGACCGAGTATATATATTTGAGTTCTAAGACTAAATTTAGAATGATTGCTTCACTTTAGGAGATAGACCAATTTGGATATTTTATTTTCAGTATTCATACTAATATAATTGCTACTATCTACTAGTAAAGATAACAAAGGTTACTAATAAATAGTCATAAATCTTATAGAATTAGATTAATAAAATGTTAATGATTCCTTAAGCCTAACAAGTGTCATGGGATTTCTCTGCTACTAGATAGCAAAAATAATAATAAATGTCGCAAATTTATTTGAGATAAGCATCATGTATCCAATTTTTTTTTTTTTCTAAAATATAAATGTAGTAGTTATAATATGCTAAGGCTTAGTTTATTAATGTTTGTTGAGGAGATTATTTTATTGCTTAACAATGAAAAGCAATAATATTTTATAAAGATTTAATTGAGAAGAGTTACACATGCTAATAAAAGTGCTCATTACAAGACAATATGATAATTATAACATTTCAAGTCTTTGCTTAGATGACTATTGCTCGTCATAAGGATCATACTTTTAATTGACAATAAAAACTATGAGTTTAAAGGCATAAAGAGTATAAAGTTTCAATTACAGTAATTAAGCATCGTAGTGCAAACCAAGCATCGCTATAGCAGGCAAGCATCGCAACATAGATTATGCATTGTTGCAACAAGCAAGCATTGTAGCATAAACTTTGCATTGATGCAGCAAGCAAACATATTATGATTTGACGAAGCAAGTGAGCATTACTACATAGATCATGCATTATTGCATCATAGGATTGTGCAAACTGTGCATAGTCACAGTAAGTAAGCGTCACCACACAGACCATTCATTATTGCAGCAAGGAAGCTTCATTGTAAAAGAAAAGTAAAATAGAACTTCTTAAAATTAAATATCCTTTACGAAATGATTTGCTTTCTTTAAGATTGTAATATCCATTACATACCAAAAAGCTAGGCCTTTTCATGAATGCATATATTAGTGATATAACTAACTTATATTTTGTCTTATATAAAATAACATGAGTGGAATTTTCTTTTTCTTTTTGTCTAGCAAAAATTATTATATGAGATTTAACATTTAATGCTAGCAATAATTTGAGTTAGGGATTAATCTATCAAAGTAAACTTCAATTGAGTTTCCAATATCATAGTGCAATTATAACATGTATCTAAGTCTCATCCATAATAGATCAAAAAGAGAATTTGCCCCTGATGAAAAAACTACATAAATGTGGATAAGGAAAGTGAAAATAAATATTAATATCACATTTTTCTCAAATGCAATAGTATATAATTTCAATTAATATTAATTACTTTAGTTATATAATTTTCCATAACATGCAACTAAAGATATGGAGATTTGATAATGTTATTAGAGAAGTAATTATTTCAATGTAAAACTCATCTATTCTATACTTTATGGATTTATGGAAAAGTTAAGAATTTTCTTTGCAAAATATAAATATATTATTTATGTTAAGAGATTTCATATGAATAATTGTAGATAATAATTTTCTTAGATCAATATTTTTAAGACAATACTAAATGAAGTTTCATATCTACATCAATAATACAGAAGGCAATGTTGGAGTTAGAGATTGAAATTACATTTGGAACCTCCTAATATCATTATTAAACACCTCATATTCAATATTCTTAAGGCATTTCAATTGCTAGGTTTATATCAAATAAACAAATATAAAGATATTAAAGAAAAATAAAGGATGCAAGGTTTTTTTTAACATTCTTTTTGTAACAATCTATAATCAAATATAACTATTCACAATAATGTCCTTTCATAAGAATGAAGAATGTATATTTATAAGACTAATACCATCATTTTTTTTAGTATAATTTGGACACTTATACAATGCACTTATTAAAATGGCCTATAGTTATAAGCTCTTAACATTTAAGAAACTTTTTTTTTGCTTCTAATAAAAGCGAAGGTAACTTGTGTTTATGTATATGTATATAGGTTGGTAGATAGATGAAATTGATTAAGAGGTTTGTAGATTTGATTATTTATATATAATAGTATATAAGTGTATAATTTGTGAGATGCAAGCACTCAATTATTGTAATGATCTTAATGAAAACAAAAAAGGAGAATAAAATATTGTCTTCATGAAAACAAAAAGATATCCTTTATTTGCTAAAAAGAAATAGAAGATATATTGGCTTCTTCTATACGGTCTTAAGTCATTTTGAAGCCTAAATCTTATACATTTCTATTCAAATTATTTCAACTTTTATATGTAATACAATTATTGGAGGAGAGGGGAGTCGGGTATGTTAATGATCATGATATTAAACTACAACAACCATAGCATAGAAGTTGTAGAACTAATAAAGTATTCACTAAACTCAAGGAAAACATCAAATATTAAATCATTTTTCCTTTTCATTGAAACGTGTTTGCTTTACCTTACAATGCACTCAAGGAGACATAGTTTCTGCATAGATAAGAAACCACAAAGATAAAAAATAAATAAATAAACAATAGTTACACACTCCTGTGGAAATTCTACCTAATATATGAATGTTACTTGACCATGTAAAGAGTAATAGTTACCCATGAATGGTTGCCAATTAAACAAGACTATAGAGACTATGAAAACAATGGCCTTGATAAAGATCAAATAACACGACAAAAACTTATACAACATTGTTTGGAATAAGGTCACTTAAATAGAAATCCTTCAATAGTAATAATCAATTTTTGAAATCAAATCTTAATGTCTTACTTCAAAATGTAAGTATAAACAATCAAGAGAATAGCATCTACTTTTAGGCTAACAAATAGACAAATAATTTTATTTCAAATAGATATAGTACAAATAACATGCGATAATGCATTCAATTAGAATAGAAGCAAAGGAAACTAATTGGTTAGAAAATAGAAGATTTTGTGTTCTTGAATATTTTCTTTTTTGTTATATGTCTCATATTAGTTTAACTTGTGTAATTATTCCACTTTACATTTACACTTAGGAGAGTTGTACGACTTAAAAAAAAAATGGATTAAAAAAAAGATTTTAATCGAGTTTATTCCTACCTTAAGCAATCATATAGATACATGTGTGCGTATATATATATATATATATATATATATATACATACACACACACATATACACTTATACATTTAAAAAAAAAAAGAGTCATACACCAAAAAAATGCATACAGACAATTTATTTTCCTTTTGGCTATGTCAAATTAATTTACTAAACATAGGAGTCTGACATTTATGGTAAGAAAACATAATAAAATAATAAGAGGTAAAAGTAGAATGGTGATAAATTATAAGAGGTTAAATGATAATATGGAAGATGATTCATATGACATAACAAAACACAGTTAATGAATAGCATACAAGGAAGATGAAAAGCTACTAAAAGAAATCAAGACAAGAATAGAAAGGTTACTACCACTAAAATTATCATTAGACAAAGATTATCTAAGAATAGAAATAGACAGCTGTCAAAAAGGATGGAAAGCTGTTTTAAATGCTAAACCCCATAAATATGTAGCTAAAGAGACAGAATAAATATGTAAATATAGT
Organism: Lumnitzera littorea; assembly: GCA_024138015.1. Taxonomy (NCBI): domain Eukaryota; kingdom Viridiplantae; phylum Streptophyta; class Magnoliopsida; order Myrtales; family Combretaceae; genus Lumnitzera; species Lumnitzera littorea. The sequence continues at coordinate 11,798,243 of JAMXBB010000012.1, read as the reverse complement.
AGCGGAAATTTTAAGGAGGAATAATTTATTAACAATATAGACACAAAATTATTAGTAGTAACCTATGGATTAAATAGTTTTTAACTATTCATAATAAATAAAAAAGAAATATTAATAAGAACAGATTGTAAAGCAATTGTAAAATTTTATAATAATATAAATAATAAGAAAATTAATACTAGAAAATAGTGTAGATTCTTAAGCAGAATAATTAGTAGTGGATATAAAGTAGTTTATGAGCATATTAAAGGAAATGATAGTAGTACAGCCAACACATTAAGTAGACTACAATTTAACCTAATTTTGTAGGTACGGAAGAAGTTTAGATTGGACCAATAAAGCTTAAAATCTTTCCTTCTGGATCTAGTTTAAAATTCAGAAAGTCGGATAATATATAACTTAATGAAGTGGAAAGTATAATTGTAGACAATTTATAAGCTGTAGCCAGTATACAACAAAAACTTACGAGTATAAATACTTTAGTACACTATTTTAATCAAAAGAGAAAGCCTAGTAGATATAATTCTTATGTTGCATAATAGTAGATAGAATGGAACTTATAAATCTTAGAGTGAAGTCCAAAGGATAACTCAAGATTTTTCAAATTCATTATTTAAAGGATTTGTAACATTAGAAAGTGTTTTTAATTTTGCTAGATGACATATAGGACAAATGATTTATAATATTAGAAAGTGCTTTTAATTTTGCTAGATAACATATAAAACATACTTATTATATAAAACCTATAGTTAAATAGATTGCAGCATCATCATCATCATATATAGAAAGAGAAGTTTGATGTTAATTAAAACTCCTTGGCAACAAGAATATTCTCTGACTAATAATGTAGAAAGTTATTCTCACTTAATTAGAAAGTATATTACACATTCATTGTAATTTTGTAGACGTTGTGAAGTATGAAAATAGTAGCAAGTCTAAATGAAGTAGTCCATGATAAAGAGAAAATGAATAATGAATTAATACATACATGTAGGCTTTTTAATGAAAAATTACAAGTAACTTAGAAAGAATTAGTTTCTTTAAAGCTAAAGCAAAGTGTAAATATAGGAATGGAAAAAAATAAATACTTACAAAAGAAAAGCATGAAAGTATGATACAGTCTTTTAGAAAGATTTAAACAAATTGTTAGAATATTACGAAAAAATGTAGAGACCCTTAAAAAGAACTGGTGAAATTTTTCCGAGTAGAATGATCTTTAAATCAAATGAATTTGTATCCAATTTTCCTCCTAAATCAAGAGATCTAGTTAAGAGATCTTTTATAGAAAATTTTTACAACAAAATGCAAAAGGTTCAAAACTTTTTAGAAAGGATGTATTATTCTCAAGAAGGAATAATGGGAATAACTATTAGAAAGAGGATGGTATTTGTAAAAAATGGAGAATGTTAGTTTACATTTTACGTAACTGATATTTTCTTACTAAGTATTTCTTCTAAAAAAAATTTAGAAATTATAGGATACACCATTCAAGAATTAATAGATTTAAGAATAATAAAGAAAATTGTTTTTGAAATTGATAATCCATACACAGTTTTTCAAAGTAAAAAGCTCCAAATTGTAATTTTTGAGTACATGAGAAATCCAAAAAGGGTCAGTACTATAGATATTGAATTTATTTCAGCACCACCAGAGTTTAGCTAATTGTTAATAATACTAAGTAAGCACCATATATATATTAATTAGTAAACATAATATGATAGATAGGATAGAAGATATAGAAGATGAAAATCCTAATTCATATTGTATCAAGCCTTTTGTTGGATAATTTCACAAACATAGAAGTTATATTTTATATTAAAAACTTTTCTTTGATGAAGAGAGTCCTTTTGTTCTTATAGGAGAAACTTCCATTTCTAAAATCTTTATCCAAATACTTGAAATTCTTCCCATCGAAAAAAGAAAGAAAACAAGGCATTGGAAGAAATTTGAAGATGAAGAAATATCATATTCCCTATAAGATAATGAAGCTTACCATGCCCTTGTGGACATAAAAGATTTTAACCCATTGGAATCTTCTTTCTGAAGAGGCATATGACAAATAAGATTTGTCGGGAACAAAAGGACAATAATACGTAAACTTTCTATCTATTTTCAATTTAGCTTTTTATCCTTTGTCAGCTAACAGGACAATTATTTATATCGTTTTTATTATCTTTGTTAGAAAAAGGACAATAGGTATAAAGTTTATTTGTACAATTTTGTTTTAGATAATTTTGCACTTCTTTTAGTTTCTAATATAAGGGTATGTCTGATCTATTGGAAAATTTTGTAAAAATTATAAATAAGCATGTAACCTTACAAGCAAATGACATGTACACATTGTATACGAGTTTCCTTAAAATAAAAAGCTCTCTTTTCATATACTTTCCCTCTCTCACTCAAGAACACTCATAGGGGTTAGAGAAAATCTGAAAAGAATGAGTAGCTAATGGGGAATTCTTGACTAAAAACATTTTCTTTTCTTCCTTCATCATCCCAAGTATGCTCCAGGGTTGCCTCATCATGAGGATCTTCCCTATCAGAACATGATGATTTCCTTCTTCTATGCTCTGGAGTTGCCTCATTATTAGGATCTTCTCCATTAGAAAAAGGATGATCATGTAATTAATCATTTTTTGTAAATACCTTACTCACCATTTTTAGGTAAGGAACTCTATCTTCCAAACACATGTATTATTATACCCTGAAGCGATAAAGTTGCAACAGTTCTACCATGTAAATTAATCTAAGATTGTAATTAACGTCATAGTCACTATCGTAGATATGATCTATACAAGGCGTCTACAACTACCCATGAGATATTTACGCATCATAATAGTCCAAAATAAGTAAAATATTACACGATCAACATATGTATCTAGGGGTTATTAACAATACTAAAAAAAAACACCTTATTGATCATCCAATTTAGTCCTCACTTTCCAAAGTTCTTCAATACCACTAGATAGTTATAACATGGCATTTGAATTGTTACCTAAAAGAAAATCTATAAGGATATAAGCAATCAATAGCTCAATAAGTAGGGATGGAGACACAAGACGATACAATAAACATAAGTAAGGTTTTGAAACAATTAATTAAATGTAATGCAACACGCAAATGCCATCACATAATATTGTTTGGTCTATTGTGAAATTCAAGAAATTTCACCCACTCTAATGAGGGTTTAAGGAGTTTTAGCACATATGCAACAACTCACGACCAAACTCAGGTTTATGTAATGGAGGCACTACTCCTCTTATGACTATCCTTCGAATTATTGCCCTTGTCCTTATTGCAACCTCTTCTTTTGTCACTTAGTTCGACTAAGAATAAAGAAGGGACTATTATACTGCAACATTATCTCTTTTGAAGGTATCGGTATTTGGTTGGAGAATCCTAATCGTCCTTAAAAAGGTTATAACGCATGTTTAATTGAGGTGTTTAGGTTGAATATAATTAAGTCCAATTTAGAATGATCAAATAATTTCACTCAGCACAAACCACAACAAACCATCACAGCAAAACATCATTATACATCCAAAAATTCAGAGACACACAAGCATGTACACAAACATTTATCTACAAGCACAATCAATTATAATCCTAAGCCTTCGAGTACCATAATATAATACTGTAAAATACAGTAACATATTAATCCCAATTTACCTGAAATCCCCAGTTTGCTCACTTAAGCTTGATGTAGGGTTGAATCGTCACCGCTTGCTTCTATAAATACCCTTTTAATATTTATACCCTTATTATATATAAGCTTCAAATAATTGTTTTACCTAATTATCGAAGTTTTATATTATTTACTACTGAATTAATCCTAAACTAGTTTCTGATTCAGTTTTTAAATCAGTTCTTGAATCAAGTTCTAATAGCTTCTACTTGCAGTTTTTATTCATAAATCTTAGGAACTCCTCTTGATCTAATATGTGAAATTTATCTAGCTATATTTGGATATCTCAAGTCTCTTATTTAACTCCTAATTAGTATTTTAATCTGATATATACTGTAAACTCTGCTCTTAATCTAACTCTAAAATTTGCTCCTGATGTGAGAATAACCTATATTTTTCACATAATAACCTATATTTGGGTATCTCAAGTCTTCTATTTAGTTCCTAATTAGTATTTTGGTCTAGTCTATACTGTACACTCTACTCTTAATCTAACTCCCGAATTTGCTCCCGATATAAGAATAACCTACATTTTTCATATAATTTTCTAAATTTATATTCTAAATTAGATTTATATTATATTCTTGATATTATAATATTATCAATTTAACCTAATATTTTCTACTCATTTAATTTTCCATATTCACATTTTATTCATTATTACATAATCTACAAATAAAAGACATATCTAACATCCCCAACATTACAATTATCATCTTTCATCATCAACTAACATTTCAAGATGATTAAATGTGTAGAATTTATATCAAATTAACATTAAATCATAACATAAACTTAAGAAATTGACTTTTATTTATGATTTTAAGACCCAAAAATTAAGTAAAAATTTGGAAATTTAATTTCAAGAAAAGCTTTTCATAGCAATATAATATATATCTAAGATAGTACATGTCACGCCCCGAAGCGGCAGAGTCGTAACAGCCCCCGCCGTGTAAACCATCCTAAGATAGAAGTTGGCCTTACAACCGCTATCTTAGACCTGATCTACACAAGGCGTCCACGACTAACCCGCTTTGAAGTAGACAATTTGGAATTTAAATAAATCATTTATCTAAGAAAGCGAGGAAAGATATATATATATATATATATATTATAATACAATTATTGCAATTAAGGTTTACAATATTTCTCTGTAATATATTTCCTAGTTATTACATTATTCAAAAATGAAAAGTTCTAAAGTAAAAGCTTAAACCTTAAAAATATATGTTTATTCTTCACATGTTTTTCCTCACTCCCCAGGATCCAGCAGTTGCTAGCTTTAGAGTAGTTGTTGCCGCTTCTTGGCCAGCACCTGCACAACGTCTATAGGGATGTGAGCAACCACAGCTCAGTAAGTTAGGACGGAGGACTTAAAACTATACCATACACACAACAAGGTTTTCAATCACTTATTAGGTGCAATGCATGTGCAAGCAAATGCCATCGCACGACGTTGTCCGGCCCGTCGTGAGATTAGAGAAATTGTGCCCGCTCTAATCCGGGTTGAGGAGTTGCCGTTAATGCAACAGCTCACGACCAAACCCAGGCTTGTGTAATGGAGACCTTGCTCCTCCTGCGACTACCTTCGAACCACTGCCTTCACCTTCGCCGCGACCTCCTTTCCTGTCACTTAGTTCGACTGAGGATGAAGAAGGGACCATTTTGCAATCCTGCGCTATCCCTTCCGAAGGGGTCAGTATTTGGCCGGAGAGTCCTAAATCCCTTAACGGGTTGCCATGCATGTTCGATTATGATTACTGGTCGTATATTTAATTAAGTCCAGTTTAGGGTGATCAATCATTACATACAATTCATACATTATGTGCTAGAGCAACAAAGAGAATCATAGCATCACCCATAATCAAGCACATGCACACATTCAACTATCTAACAAGCACAACCAAGCATAATCTTAAGCCTCCAAAATACAGTATCGTATTAATCCCAACTTACCTCGACTCCTCGCTCACTCACTCGAGGTCCGATTTGCTCAAGCCATCGCTGATCATCCCTATAATACGAACGTAGTTTCAGCTTTTCATATAAATATTATAAGTTCATTTTATCATATAACACTTATTGTTAGGTTTTGTTTAAGGTTTAATATGCCTAATTATCTAGGTATTAAATTTTTTACAATTATTCTAGGTTTGGGGTTAGGTTCAGGTTCGGTTTTCGCATCGATTTCTAAATTAGGTTTTAGTTCGATTTCTAAATACTAAACATATTCGAATCCTAATGTGAAATTAATCACATTAAGCTCGAGTATCCAAATATCCTATTAGGTCTTAATTTAGTATTCTAAGCTATTCGGTACACGCTAACCTTAATTGAAGTATCGGATTTATTCCCGATGTGTAAAAATCTTACATTTTGAGATATTTACTTAAAATTAAATATTATTTCAGATTTATTATTTTTCTGATTTCAATTATAATATTATATAAATAACTTTATTTTTTTAGATTTATTAATTTACATTTTTACATATTCCTAATTTCTTATATTCTTTACCTAATTTCCCTAATTAACCATACTTAGTACCTAAAGGCTAGGATTAGGGTTCCATTGTAGAGATTAACTTCCCTAAACATCTAATTAAGATCCAAATCAGTAATTAACATCCTAATCACTTAATTAATCCTAAATTACCCAATTTTACCATCATTTTAGGGCTAAAAATTAACTTAAAATTTTCGAAAATTAATTTAAAAAAAATGGCTTCATAGCACTGTTCTACATCATATGAGAATCCTACAGAAAAATTTTGAGCCCCAAACTACATCCCTAAGCCTATTTAATTTCCGGTTTAATCATGCTCGGTTTTGAACAATTTGTTAAGGACCCTATATCTCCAGACATAATTAAACTAAATCAATATTTTTCCCTAAATCTACATATAATAAAACCTCAGAATAACAAGTTTCATAATTTTTTGGGCAAAATAACTAATTTTACAAAATTATACAAAAATCGGGGTGAATAAATGACTAACCGGTTCGAAGCTTTCTGGTCGTCCAAACTCGGTCCAAGGCTGTCGGCCAGTCCAGGCGGTGGTCCTAGTGTAGGGTGGTGGTGGTGGTTCGGTCCTAGGTGGTGGTGGTGGTTCAGTCCTAGGTGGTGGTGCGTGGTGGTTTTAGTTCACCTTGCTAATCTGCACAGTTTTCTTTTTTTTTTTTTATTTTCTGGAATTTCTCTTGAATTTTTTTGTGTTTCGATTTTTCTCAGATTACAAACTAGCCAAATGACTTCTGGAAATTTTTTCCTTATTTATAGATAATTGTAGAATTTAATGTGCATTAATTTGATGGGATTTTGCCCCAATTCCTTGATTTTAGGCTTTTTGTTTGTCCAATTCCTATTGGTTATTTTTTTTCTTTTTCTGTCACGACCTAATCTTGTTGCAGTTATCCTCTTCTGATTTTTTTATAATTATTTTGTATTTTTCTTTAATTATTTACTTAGTTTTCGGCCAATTTTAGTAATTACGCGTATTTTTATCTACGCGTAAATATATGTAGGGTACACGTGAACATTCCTAAATTTTATTTTGGTCATTCTAAAATTTTTAGTATACATATAATCTATCTCTACTAATTTATTAGTTATTATATTACACTTTTTACCTTTTTAGTAATTAGCAATTATTATACTTAAAATTTGAAAATTTTATAGTCTCCCATTTTATTTCTTATTTTCTTAAATTTAATTTTACGAGATCATTTTTACTAATATTCTTCCCAATAGTTTATAATTTGGGTTTGATCGGATCTTTTAACCGATCGCCCTAAACCTTGAGTTCTAAATTCAATCCTACGGTTACTTGGCTGAACTTTGGGGCTTACAGTACACATAAAATTTTGGGCTAAAAAGTACATTATTAAGATTATTTGAAACAAAAGCAAAAATCAGCTTAGGTTTAGTAGTTTTTTTAGGATAGCATATCCAAAGACCTAATTTTATCAATTAATATTTTTTCCTAAATCTATATACAAAAATAACTCAGACTACCAATTTTCATAATTTTATACATTAATTTGATATTTTTAATAAATTAGACAAAATCGAATAGGAAATTAGACTCACTTGAACTACTAGCTTGCAGCCACCTTCAACCACCCTAAGGTTATCGGCACAACCAGGCACGGGGTCCATTATGTGGTGGTGGGTTTGGTTTTATCCTAGGAGCCAGTTGGGTGTGGGTTATCCTTTAATGCTTTAATTACACTATTTTTTTGTTTATTTTTCTAAAAATATTATCTCTTCTTTTCTATCCTCTTCTTAATTTCTTCTACTCACCAAGCTAACTAAAATGAATTTTGAAGGGGGCTCCTTGAATTTATAGAGGTGTTTAGAATTTTTCTTGAATTTTTTTATTACTAAGTGTCCTTTCTTTTTCTCTTTTTTCACTTTCTAAATGGCCTAAATCTATTTGTTGATTTTCCAACTGTAATACTTAGCTTGCCACGCCTAATATCTAGCTATACTTTTCACAATTTTTCTTGATTTTTTTATTAATTTTCCTTAATTAATTTAGTATTATCTTAACGTATATTAGGAATTTTAAATAATTTTGGATATTTTTACCTATACATACTTACATATATAGTAAAAATAAATACTCCTAAATATAATTTATATTATTTTATGATTTTTAATGTGCATATAATTTATCTTTGTTGATTAGTTAATTGTCGAAACTCATTTTACATATTTTTGATAAATAATGAGTAATATATGTATAACTTAACATTATAATATTTAATTATTTTATTATTTATTCTCTTAAATTCAAACTTACATTGTCGCTTTTACTAATATTCTTAATTTCGTTGTAAATTTTTGAGTTTGATAGGATAATTTACTCGATTGCCCTAACTGTACCTATCGACTCCCAAACACATGATTATAAGGCTTATAGGTATCTCAATAGACGAAATATTCGCTTAGGCTAAGATTGAGTGATGTATAGGCTATTTAGGGGAAGCTGGTGAGGAATGAGGTTGAGGAAGATAGATAAAATGTCTTCAAGACACTAGTCTCCTTAGTCATTGTTGAAAAAAAAAATAAAAATAAAAACCTCCATAGGGTAACAACGGTTATAACTTAATCGTTTTCCTAAGGAGTCTAAAAAATGTCCAAAGTTATCTCCCTATGAAGCTAAAATTTTGAGTAAGAGAAGTACCATTAGTTATTATTGCAAAAATATACCTTCTTGTTTTTGTCACTAGCATTTACAAGCATTAACTCCTTCGCTTTACAACTCAAGGAGGAAAGGGGATGCCTCGATCCACTTTGCTATCAAAGCAAAGGTTTATCAAGTTAAGGTTTATCATTTATTTTATAGTTGTAGCTTTGTAGTTTCAACCATAAAAAAGTTTAAATATCTTAATTTAGAACTATATAAAGAAAGAAATATAATTAGAAATTCTGAGTTTATACATAATTGTTACTTTACTAATATTTATCAACATTGTTTTGCATAATGAAAATAGACAGCTTAATAGTTTAATAGCTCTTTATGTTAGTACTATATCATTCTTAAAAGCATAATATAAGAAAAATTATAATATCTAAGAAAGAATATTAGAACATATAAAGAATAAGAATAACATTATACTAGAACTAATAAAAAACTTAAACTTTATAAAAGATCAGAATAACAAAATAGAAAAATATTAAAAAAAAAAACCAGAAGTTAGAACTTTAGAATTCTCATAAAGTAATCCTTAAAAAACTTGAAGAAAAATTTATAGAATTAGAAAATAGAAACAAGAAAATACTATAAAATTAGAAAAGATTTAAATAAGTTAGAAGAGATATCTATGGAAAATAAACAAAATTTACAAAAAGTAGAAGGAATAGTCTTAGAAATAGAAAGATACTTAAAAAGTTTATGATTTTAAAAGAAAATAATGACAATAAAGAAAGTTTAGTATACAATAAAAAAATTTTAGAAAATACTGTAGGATTTACAAAAACTGAACCAGTATAAATATCAGTTAAAAAAATAGTAAGAAGGTTAAATACTTTGATAGCCCTAGTTATAAAATTATATTATAAATTAGAAAACTTAGAAAATTTAATCAAAGAAAAAAGAAAAAATAGAATATTTTAAAGATTTAGAATTAATAACTAAAAAACTAGAAAATATTAATATAGAAAGTACAAAGGAGAAAGCAAAGAAAATTACCCCAAGATCATTTATATTTCCAGTGCCTCTTAATTATAAAAAGAAAAATGATAACTAGAATAGAAACAATACTCTTTACAGGTAGATCTAGAACAATGAATGAACAAGCAAGTAGTAGTAATAATTCTAGTCTCTTAGGAAGAACACATGGTACTAGTAACAGGGAAGTAGTTTTAGAAGATATAATAGATATAGACAGAGATATAGACATAGACATAGACATAGACATAGACATAGAAATCTTTAATAACCAATGAATTTATTTATTAAATCTAAGAGTCTTGTATAAAATAAGAAGATTTCAAAGAATAACAGGTATAATTAGAATAAATGGAGAAGAAGCAGTTCCAATAATAGATCAACCTTTAAATATCATTTTAATAACTAGGTAGATTTATAACCAATTAATTACACCTGATTATAGGTTGGTACATTGAGGATTAATAGTCATAAGCATTAAAGCGTTAGGTAGAAAAAAATTAGGCACTAAGGTCTTAATTGCATTAGTAAACAAAAGGTGGTGAGATCTTACAAAAGTGATTATAACTACCATAGAAGTAGACATGAATGAAAATTAAGGCATATTTTATATTTTTCTAGATTTTTTAATGTCTTCAAAAGACTTTGCCTAATATATAGAAATAGGTGTACAAACTAAAAGATATGATATAATAGGTTGTAATAACCTAATATTACAAATAGGACTTATAGGAAGATTAATAAATAATGTAAGTACAAAATTCAAAATAAATATTAATGGAATTATAGAAAGTATGAAGAGTAAAAGTATAAAGCTAATAAAACTAATAGAATATAGTCCAAGAACTTTAGTATGAGAAATTTGAAATATTAGTAAATTTTGTGAAAATACTAAAAACATTATATCTCTAAAAAATTTTATGACATATGAAAATAGTGAAGGAAATGTAAAAATTAGATTTAGTTTATATGTTCATAGAAATATAGTAGATAGTGATACCAACTCATTATAAAGTGAAATAAAAAGAAATGATAGAAATATAGAAACAAATTTAATAGATTTAGAAGTAAATGATATAGATAATATCATAATATTAAAACATGAAGAAGAATTTTTAAATGAATATGAAAAATTATTAGGATATAAAGATATTATAGAAGAAAGTAATGAAGAAGATTTTGAGGAAGAATATAAAGTAGAAAAACTTAAAAAATGGACAAAAGAAGTACTTACAAAGCTAGAATTTCAAATGGTGGTATTAGGCTTATTAGATAAGAAAATTTTAGACAAATATGGAGATAAAGATGATTAAATCAGTATAGTTGAATTAAATGTTAGTATAATAAGTAGTAAAGTAGACAAAAAATTAATGGAACAAAGTAGTGCAAGTAATATAATAAGTTAAGTCCTAGAAGTCTATAGTTAGGTAATGTACCAAAAGCACCATATACAATTTATGATACAGGAATGGAAAATAGATACGTTAGTTAAGGTAAAAGATTAGATTTTATACAAGATCCTAAGAAGTATATAGATGGTAGTAGAATATTAAATCTTCCAATACATGATCATTAATTGTGGCCAGAAGAAATAGCTAAGTAGAAGAATTTAGTAGTATAAGATTATCTTAGATAAGTTTTTGATTATACAGTAGATGAAATGTTTAGATATTTAAAAACAAACTTAGGTCCAACTGATAGGATAGATATTTAAAAACAGACTTAGGTCAAACTGGTAGGATAGTATGGGAAGGGTATAAAGAACAATTTCTATGGAAATTTCAAGAACTTAGAAGTTATGGAGCTAATTCAGACAATTTTGTTAATATAATATAAGAACTATTAAGTAATAGCATAGCAGCAAGATAGTATTAGAAAATTAGAACAGTTACAACTTAAAGATTAGATGAATGTTATATTTTTCTTAAGAGATTATTATTATTATACATAATTAATAGTTTGTTTTTTTGACAAGGCAATTATAAAAAAGTTAATGTTAAATTTACTAGGCCTTTTAGGAAAAGAAATTAAAAAAAAGGGAATAGTGATATGGAAATGTCAGAAGAAAGCTATGTATATAATATAACTGTAGCAATAAGATTTATTGTAAATAAGTTAGCAGATAAATGTACATTCATGGAAATACAAAACAATTAAAAGGAGATTATTCTTTTTGTAAAAATATATACATAACATAATAATACAAACCTAAAAGAGAAAAATAAATACCTAAAAGAGATAATAGAAATAAAAAGAATACAAAGAAATACTATTTTAGAAAAACGTCAGCTAGAAAACTATTCCTTATTAAAGATAGACATGTTAGAAAATTTAATAAGAATAGAAATAATAAAAATAAAATAACCTCTTATACTTGTGGAGAAATAGGACATTTATGTAAAGATTGAATAAAACAAAATTCTTTGCATAATAAAAATTCAATTTTGGTAGAATGTATGAATGAAGATTTAGTAGAAGTAGATAATGGCAAAAGTGAGATAGAATCTATTTATAGTATAGTAAGTAATGCAGATCAAGTAGAAAATTTGGATAGCTTTGAGGAAAGTGTAAATAAATTCATAGAATCAATTTCAAAGATTAATTTAGAACAAGAAATTTTTGAATATATGAATAATAGTTTAGAATGCTAATATGATTGGCAAAATAATAAAGGTAATTTTAACAAGCCGTATGCATATTATAAAAAGTATCATAGTATGAATCTTAGATACCAATATCAATCTTGTTATATAGAATGTTGTAAATTTTGTCTAGAAAGGATAGGAGTAGAAATCCAAGAAAATATTACACAAACTAGGAGATGCAATAAAAATTGCCAAGAGGGAAAAATAGAAAGATCAATAGAGAGAAAATTAAGAATTTTAGAAATAGAAGATAGATTAGAAAAACAACTGGCTATATTAGAAGACAAAATGGATAAATTAGTATAAGAAGTTCCCATAATGATTAAACCATTAAGTAAAGATCTAACAAGTATTAGAGTTCTTACAAAGATAAGTATAAGAAAACGGTAAAGGCCAATAGTAGCATTAATAAATACAGGATTTAGTAAAGTAGCTATAGATAGTAAGATTATTTGTAAACAGTTCATAGAAGATATTGAACCCTAACTATTTGAATAGATGGATGGGAAAATATTTTGTTATAATAAATGTATTAAAAACAATAAGGTAAAAATTAAGAAAAATTTACAAGAATATACAAAGGATTATGATATAAGTTTTGTATACATAAGGAACTTAAATATATATACGTACATATGTGTATGTAGAACTTATTTTTCAAATTAAGCAACCAAACTCGACTTAGAATTGATCTACGAACTAAATTGGAAAACAAAATCAAAACTAGGCATAAGCCTTTTACTCAATTTCATATGGATATCTTAAGTATGTTTTGATAGATAGTGATTTAAAAATGATTTTCAATTAGAGTTTATCCAACATTTGAAAATTATATTCTTTAAATACCAAATATGGATGCATTATGTAGTTTAAAAAAAAATTAAAAAATAGCGGAATAAAATCAATCCCAAACACTCCAACACCATCGTTATGTGTAGAGATAGTGAATTCAACACACTAACCTAACAATTTATTTTTTTTAATAAATCAATAATCTTGAGATTGCATTTACTCTCTTCTATGAATATGGTGTGATATAAAGGATTAATCAAAGTAGGGGACACAATGTGCATACTTGATTTGTACATATCAAAATAGCGATGGGATAATGTTTGACAATTCTATATAATCACTCCCTTCCCTAATAGAGTTGCCAAAATATAGCTGTAAGGGTTTGTTATATGTATCACATACGTACAGCTTTGTATCCATGTGCATCACATGAATAAGAAGGGATTGATGTTGCAATAAAGCAAAGCAAAAGGGTAATGTAGAGAGGGACAAGAAAGGTGAGATAAGCAATCTTAGCAAGGTTGATGTTTAGTGGCAGGATGTATATTAAGAGGACAAGGTTCAAAAGCTCCCCCATAAGTGGTATGCACATGTTTTTTATAGTCGGTCACAAGTAATTATCGTCATTAGATTTTATGACTATATTAATTAGGGTCTAGCAACCTTAAAGGGCTAAAGAGAGAAGGATAAAACCCAATTATATATCATGAGCCTAGTGGCTTTTAAGCTTACTGAGAAAGGTTAAAAATATCTAAGACATTTTTAATGAACATTATCTTAAGCTTACCAATCTAAAACTCTCTAAATCATCTCAAATTAGGTCTAATTATTTAGATCATGTCATTAATACAAAAATTAGCCTAAGTATAATATTATTAATTTGATTAGCCAATAAAATGATATTATAATAATTTTCTCATCTACACAATCAAACTCTGATATTGCAACTTACTTGAACAAATATATCTTTGAAGAAAACTTAACTGATACTATTTTGTGTAAGCCATTAAATAGGAGCAAATTAGGTAGTAGATAATTCATTACAAGTTGGGGATGCCAAGAAGACTTACATGTTCAATACAAATAGCTCTTTAAAGGGGTAGAAAAAACGATGAAGTATATATTTTACTACACAATTTTCCATACTTATTTCCAAAAGTAGAAGTACTTTATGGTAACGATATTGGAATCAACGAATTATTAAAAAAATTGCTATCTCTATCTCCATTAATTCTTGAACTTGATATTACTCCTCATTCGAATCTCCTACTTTAACATCTCAAGATTTCAATAAGGATGAGAGAATAATTACTTCAAAAAGTAGGAGAAGCATCACATAAAAGGAGACTAAAGGTGATTGTAATGCAAGTTATAGAGGTATTTAAAAATCTCTTTAATATATGAAAAATATTGATGTTGATAAATGACATTGTTATCAATATTTTAATGACTTTATTCTATACAAAAATTATTTTCTTTGTACAACTATAGTAAAAGTAGTTTATTTATTTTAGACAAGTTTGGATTTTATTGTAAATAGAGTAGTATCCCCATCTATTTGTAGTATTTAAGTAATGATATAATAGAGTTTTTTGCACTTTATGTCAAATGGCTATATAATTTTAATATGTTATGAAATACGTTTTTAATATGTTACCTAAATTGCATTTTATTTAGGCAATTAATGTGCAAGACTAAGGAAATGGAGAAATTATTCACTTTCATTTAAAAAAAAAAAAAGGTTGCATTAGTTCACAAGTCACAAACCCATAATTTGAAACCAACTAACTTGTTAATTCTTTGAAACTAGTGCAAAATCAAGGGATCCATATTGATCTTGATTCTCCCTTAGGAAAAAATATTAGGGTAATGTTACAATTTACACGTTAACTTTGTCGCTTATAATTATATACATAAAGTTTCAACTTGTTTAATTATTTATCTAATTGAATATTTAGTTGTCATGATTTATATCTCAATTAATTTCAATTCATACTGTTAGTTTAGCTGGCACAATCTGCTAAAGGAATTACCACCAACTGCCTTAGGGGGTTCATGTAACCGCGGTAGAGTTGTAGATAGCCACAGACGATTATTAATAGGTTGTGCGACCTACATTTTTAAAATAGGCTACGACTCACAGTTTCGTAGGGGGTAGGCAACGGCCACCTATAGGAGATTGGGCAAACCTCTTAAGGTTATAGGTAGTTATACCTCTGACTAATTGTACCGAATGGACTAACGATATGAATTGGATTTAATTAAGGTGTAGATGATAATAATTAAATTTTCAATTAGGTATATAATTACACAAGTTAAAACTTTAGATATATAATTGTAAAAAGTGACAAAGTCGAGGTGTAAACCATGATATTGACAAAAAAAATATTCATTATATATTATACATCACGTGTGCATAATATGTGATATATATTATTCCCTGGAATTGTTTCTCTCCTTTGGGTTTGTTACTAATTATACCAATTTAGAAAAATTTTAAGCTATTCCAAGTTGGATCAATTATAAAAAATATATTTGGGTCGTAAGTAATTATTTATCGAATACTAGAATAATAAAATTAATTTGCAAAGAAACCAAATGATAGCAACGTTGAAAATTAACGTTAATAACATAGACAACTAACCTTGACAAATCAACTCAATTAAATAGTGGTCAATCAATACTAATTCAACTTACTTAAGATAAACCTGGTAGCCAGTAAGCCACCACATATTCTAGTGGAAAGTCTTATCCAGAAGAAAATAAATTAGCTAATTTGCCATAGGAATTCTAGTCTGACTTGAAAACTATACCCACTAAGTATAGGTCCTAAACCTTGACCTTATGAATGACTACCTACCTACTAAAACATATTGAATGACAAATGCCTTGTGATCTTGAGAACGCAGAGTGGGGTCAACCAAGAGTTGTCAGAATAAATTAAGCTTACCTCAGATGCACGACGTTCATTAAGCGACTTTAACTGATAATTGAAAAAAGATGGAAATTTAATAGCAAAACTAATAGAGTTGAGGCATGATCCACAAAGTTTGCTAAAAATTGCTTGAAGGCAGCGTTTATGTTGGTCCGTACGGGGATGGTACAAGGCAGCCTGAAGTGTCTGTGCCAATCTGTATTGAGCTAGGTGGTGGTGGTGTCGTCAAAGTTTTATAACCAGGCATATATGTTTTATTAATAAGAGGGCGAGATATTGGGGTCCCGTGGTGATGGAAAGCTCGTAGGGAAGCGCAGTGCACTAAGTAGCCTGGAGACGAGTGATTTACAGACTATTAAGAAAAAGAGCTAATTATAAGGAACAGATCGAAGTATGTGCATGCATGTACAAATTTAACTCGAGTTAGAGATTTGTTGGTTTGGTGGCTTGAATTTGTACAACACTCGGAATTTCAGAGAAAAAATGAATAAAAGGTTAACTAGTTAACGATGTTACGATGCCTCTTATTACTTGTTATTATTATTATTATTTTTTTCAAATTGTAGAGGCGAGTAGGCGAGCTCCTAAGGGATATGGGCTTGTGGCCACCGATGGATTTTTTATTCTACCACAATTGAGGTCTAACATATGCCCCATATGCGTTGTACTTAATGACAACTAAACGTGACCCAATGGACAAAAATACACAACACTAATTTATTAAAAAAATAATAATACAAGTTAACGGTTTGTAAAAACATAAAACCACATCTTAATTTTGTGGAATTTCCTATACATCGAGTTTCATTTTAGCTTTGGAGAGCTTTTAAGATTTTATTTTCTATTTTAATGAGACTGTTTCCATGCTTTATATCCCATAATTGATTTATGTTTTTTTACATTTAGACTATTAAATTAGTTAAATTTAAATTATTAAATTCACAACTAATTTAATAGTCTAAATTTTAAAAAATAAAAATTAAAAATATTGAACGAATCCGTAAAAAATAACAAATAAAAAAATCCCCTTCCTCCGGTCCCCTTAGGTGGAAAAGGACACGCAGATATAGGAGCCATCTTTGCCCCTATTCTTGTATTTGAGGGAGAGAAAAGGCCAGAACCACAAAAATGCTTGCATCATGCCATTTCATTGGGAGCAAAAATATTATTGATTCTTAAAACTTGTAACTTTGCACTTCAAGCTCATGTAACAAAAGTCCGATTCTCGGGGCTAAAATACAGAAACAACTGCCACCAAAACCTACCACCACCGGCAAAAGCATGCATTGCCACGTACTCCTTTGGATTGGAGTACGTTTAATATATATATATATATATATATATATATTTCTAGTTTGGTGATTAAGGTGATCACCTTTGAAGTGAGTCACCAGTATGCAATTAAAATTTATTCACACGAAAACATTTAATTGGTTAGAGATCGAGAATGGTTTAAGTAGTAGTAATATATTATGTATTTTAATGAGTTATAGATAAATACTAATAAAACTTAAATATATAAAAACATAGATCAACTATTATCAATATATATATGTATATATCATTTATAGTTGTTCATCACTCATCAAAACACATAATAAGGTATTAATAATAAATCTTTTTTTTTTTCTGTCGATAGAAATTCGATCACCTAAATCATTATTTTTTCACATGAATTTCTTGGTCAATTAAATACACAAGAGGCAACTTCCATTAGGCATCACAAACTTTGTATCGGTTTGATTTGGAAAGTGGTAATATGATTATGAAATTATTGGTTATGTATAGATATAAGTCGAACAAGTCCAATGTGGTTTGAACTTTGATCTCTTCAAAATCGATGAAGAAGACGTTCATCTCAATGTCAAATTGTAATTTATTCTTATCTTTCCCTTTTCTTTTCCTTATCGCTTTTTACCGTGCATATTTTCCATGTTGCCGAACATTTTATTTTTGGCGATAATGTTGTATAACATTTGAGCTTCTGGTTCATAACTAATGCTAACAGTTGTTTTAAGTATAATTCGTTAGTTTATTTGATGAAATCGGGTTTCATATAGTCCAATATACTAACGTTTTAATAGGAGCTTGTGAATGAAGGTATCAAATCTTCCTCTTTTTTTTTTTTTTAGATATCCTGCCTCTCAATAATTATTGTCAGAACTTTCAAAAAATGGGATCCTTAAATTGTCACATTAGTATTTTAAGAATCTAAATCATTTAAGAACCCATCTAATTTCTCTCTGAATTTCTTAAAAAAGAGACCTTTAAGATTTTATTTATATCATTTATCAGAGCCATAATACAATTTATTTTTCAAAAAAACTAGCACTAATGACAAAATAAAATAGAAAAGAGTAGCGAAAGGGTCCTCTAATAAGGATTCTAAATTTGTTAAGGATGGACTGCCAATGTATAAGGAACCAAAAAGAAGATCCTTCACAGGGGAAAATGGGTCAAGAACTCTCGATTATAAACATATTCTTGATTATAACATTAGGCTAAAGCGTATAAAATAAAATTTCCGAAATAGTAGAGAGAGAAGGTGTTCCTTAGAGACAAGAAATTAGAACAGCTTGTTGAGCAAGTCCATACACAGTCTCTCTAAATGCAAACAATGTATGTTGGAAACAACAAGTCTCAATTACATATTCTACAGAATGTTATTTCGCGCGAAAATGCGTCTCTAGCTCAAATATGTGTGTTGCTTAAGTCATTTAGGGCGTACTTGTCTTATGTAGCCTAAATCAATTCCGTTGGTAACATATTTAGTTACAATTTATGCTCAATTTTCATTTTGCCATGGATTATGATTCTTGGGATTGTTTTTATATTGTAATGATTTAATAGTTAATACTCATTTTGTAAGTTCTTTATACGAGCAAATTTTTGCACAAATTTTATCAATTAGTCTCTCTCGTTTGGTCAAAAGTCTCTACAAAATCATCCTTTTCTTCTGCATCCCTAATATGGTTTAGAAACTTGCAAATTGCTTGATTGGAACCTAAGAGAATAAATCCCTTAATGATATATTTTGAGATACTAGGGATACAAAAAAAGTCATGAGGAAAGCATTAATTTCTCTAAAGAAAGCGATTTATATTGTACCTCTAATCATTATTTCAGTTTCTATATTAATTTATTATAAATCCACATTTCTAACAAAAGTAACAAGTCGTAATGAGTAATTATAGTAGAAAAGGTACCGATGATTGAAAACAAATACTAAAAAGGATTCAACTGCATATAAGTATATAATATTGTATGACCCCTACTTTTCTCAAAAGTTCACACTTAATGTCCCTAAAATACATGTGAACCTAGTTTTCACTGCCGATAAAGCCCCACTTATAATGCAAGCTAATATGGTACTTATGTGGAAATTTATTCAATTATTTAATTAATAAAGTTAAAAAGTAATTAAAAACATAAATAAACTAAAAAATAAAAAAGAAACTGGAATATTGAAAGAAAAGAAAAACAAGAAATTAATAAGTTTAAAAAATTAAAGAAACCATCATAGCTCATCCCCTTAAACCATAATTTTCAACCTTCTCGGTGGTTTGCACCCTTTAGGAGATCAGGAATACTAAGAATTTAACAAAAAATCAACCAAAAAAACTTGTCATTTTCCTCGAAATCCAATCTTTTAATTAAAGTTTGTCTTTTCTTGTGATTTTCCAATTCTTTTTTTTGGAATTTTTCTACCTTCTAAATTATGTTGTCTCTTTCTTATTTGTCTTTGTGTTTCCAATTTGTTACATCATCAATAATTCATGCATTATTTGTTTTACTTGAGAGTAATCTTTTCAGATCTAAAAAGATTCTTCACTTGGAACCTTTGCTTCTCGTTTTCTTCTTTGCGCTTGATTTTCATCCATTTCAAGATCAACATTCGTGCCTTCCCTTTGTTTATTAATGTCCATACTCTTATTGTTAGTTTTTTTTTTTTCTATTTTTCTAGTTAGATGTTGGGTATCTTAATCGAGTTTGTTCATCTTTTCTTTTGCTTTGTTTTGTGCATCTATAGCAAAGCTCATTTTCTTCTTCGCGATCAGAATGGGGTTTTGTTCAGTCTTTTTCTATCATCATCTTTATTTTCAGTTTTTCTTTACTTTATTTTATGTTTATTAATTACTTTTTAACATTTCTAATTAACTAACTGAATTAACTGCTATGAAAGCCTCATATCAGCTTATTTTACACCTAATAGCTTAATCAACAGTGAAAATGAGGTGCAGGCATATTCCAAGAGTGCCAAGTGTAGAATTTAAAAAAAAAGGTGAAACTCTGTACAATTTTGAAAGTTTTGAGAGGGAATCGGCGTAATTTACCATTATTTATTTTTCACAAAGTAAAGACATATTTTTATTATTTGTGATAGAGTTTCTCATGTCGCATGATTTTTTTTTTTTTTTTCTAAACTAAGATTTATAGCATTCAAATTCTAGCCACAAAACAAACAATACGTTTATGAAGAAAATTCATGTAGAAACTATGGACGAAATGAAGTCGACACGACGCAAGAATGATTTAGGAAAATGCCATCCTTGTACCCCTTCCTAGTTGCTACCAACTTTGATTGTGACACGGCGGAGAGCATGAAACGACCGTTGCATATACAATAATTGCAAGCATAGAGGAAAGCCAAAAAAAAAAAAAAAAAAGAAGAAGAAGAAGAAGAAAAGAAGTAAGTTGAGCACCGGAGAATTCTCTATATGATTTCCGATTTTTCCCTACCATTATAGAAATCAGAAAATAATGATTTAATTTGGGACGCTTACTAAGATATAAAATTAGAAAAGGGTTATAATTTACATATTCTATTTCTCTAAGGAGTATAGTCCGTCAATAAAAGCTCTCAGATACTTATCGACGATTCCACGGATATTAAATCACATGTTAAAATCATCTTTATACACATAACATGGGTCATTGATATCCGGTCACATCAAATCAACACCTCCAGTTTCCTTCCAAATCGTTGAAGTGCGGCTTATTATTGGGTCCATGTATGCTTTGTCCATCACAGGGGAAGATATGATTAAATTATATATGCACTTGGAAATGTCAAAGCACCTCCACTTGCACTGGACTGCAGTAAGAGTGGAGAGCTTTGCGTGGTCTTCTCTCGACGGTACGACTTCGGAGAACCTCTGTGATTTGTTTTCCATAATACATAGTCAACAGTAATGAACAACATATAAATATATGACTCCTAAATAGAATCTCCAAGATTACGTAAGGCAAATGTGTAATTAGCATAGATTGAAAACAATATATGATACGTTTTCTCATTGAGATAAGCTTAACTATAGATAATGATGCTCACAAAATCGTCCAGAACAAGTACACTGAGGCCGGTCGGTGTCAAACAATATGGTGAACACAAAAGGATGGAACGGTGAACCCCCCGGCTCATGAGTCTGGTTCTCGGAACCATGAACACTGGACCAATGAAATATGATAACCCTAAATAATTTTTTTAATAAACAAATTCAATTTAAAACATAAATTAAATTTTGAACTAAAAAAGATAAAGGTCCAAGAACCAAGTAACCTTTAAACCATTTTGTATAAAGGTTAGTGAGAATGTGCATGCATTTATATATAGTTACATCTAACTTAATTTGTAGCATTACCATGTGAGACAAAAAATTTAGAAGTCATGATGAAGAAGGTCAAAAAAACAAAATATAATCCCATATTACTAAAGAAACGTGATTTTCTTTAAGTAAGGGTCTCAAATACCAAATCAAATATGTTTTAAGATATATTTATTATTTGTCTTGTTAATAGTAATATATAAATACCTCTTAACAAGGAAAAAGAAAATTCCTATTAACATGGGGTTAATTTAAATTTTCAATGTTATGCAATTTTTCAATTGTACATTTTATTTTATATCATCTATTTTTACTTAATTTTTCTCTTTTCTTTTGGCAATCAGTTTAGATCTACCAATCTTACGTGTTCAAACTCATGACCTATCAATTCGATGGGTCTAAGCATAGTTTTAAACCATGCAAGTGTCATAGATCAATTTAGAAGGGCCTAACCTCATGAGGTTCATTTAAACCCAAATCAGATAATCTAGAATGAGAAGATCTAAAAGGTTCCAAAGTAAGCGATAAGTATGATAGGTGGATACGTTTAATGTAAAGGAAAGTAGGATTCAATTGTAACTGTTAAATCAAATCGATCTTGGCCATCCATCTTGAGAGGCCTCTTGTATATGTAGGAGAGATCTCCTTAGTTGTAATCATCCAATTATTTGAGTGAATACTATTTACATCAAAGTTTCTCTCTCTATTTTCTCTCTCTAAATTTTATGAGTGTGTTACAGGTTGATTTAGCCTTTCCTAGTGTGGTCAAGAACGATAAATACCGTACGAGATCGAGTGAGGGAATTTGCTTGTAACAAACAGTATCAAAGCTAGAGAAAGAGACTACAAAAAAGATGTCATTTGGAGGAGACAACAACACTTCGATAATTGAGGAGTTGGTTGACCAAGATGACAATTACTTCACCAAGCAAAGGATTAGGTCTGAAGACTTGCTAAAATCTCTCTTTAATAGGATGGATAGGATAGAGCTGAGCATTATTGAAGCTAAGGAACAATTTAATGATTCACAAGGCAGCCTTGAAGAGATAGAGGAAGAGCTTTGAGGCAAGTTGCAAAGGGCATTGAATTAAGCAATTGAAGAGCTTAAGCAATGTGATGAGGCTATTGAAGGGAAGAATGAAGTACTCCAAAGTTGAGTCACGATTTTGAAAACTAAGGAGGAAACGTATGAAGCTAAGACATATGTTGTAATGGTGGCCATACACTAAGAGATTGAGGATCTTAAGAACCAACTAGCAGCATATCAGGCAATAGTGGCAATTGAAGTGACCATCCAATATGCTCATAAGGTCGATGTGCCTAAGCTTAAATCTTTCAATGGGACAAAATTTGCTTAAGAGGTAGACAACTTCTTATAGGGGATGGAACAATATTTTGATGCTATAGGGATCTTGGATGACTTTGGAAAGGTACATACTACTATTATGGGTTCAACCCTGAACTCCCAGTGGACTAAACACCCCTCCTAAGCTTAGATGATGACCAGTTAACTACAAAAGAGTCGAGGTTATTAGAGCCATGCACCAAAAGGTTATAAAGCAGTTAAGTTGAGCTACTACCAAGCTTGAGAGACCAGGCCAAGGATAAAAGAAAAGAGAATTTCAACGAGGTGATCTAATCTAGATCCACCTTAGTAAAGAACAGTTCCTTAACTTGACGAAGAGCAAGTTATCTTCTAAGGATGATAGACTTTTTAAAGTGCTTGAAAAGATCAATCTTAATACCTACAAGATTGAACTACCTATCTTAATGCCTACAAGATTGAACTACTTGAAGAGTACAGAGTCTCAGACTCCTTTAACATTACTGATCTCCATCCATATACTCTTGAAGACGAGCAACATAGAGTCGAGCTAGATTTGGTCTCTAATCTCAAATAGCCCGAAGGGGATGATAGGGATCATGGACCAATCATGTGCTCTCGAGCTCGAGGACTTACTTAGATGGTTCACCGAGCTGTCCGAGGTGAGTTAAACATTGAAGAGAAGTACATTTAACAAGAATCAGCTCCTTGGACCGATCATACGTAGCTAAGCTAGAAAACTTTAGGGACTCACTTTGAGAATACTAGTTTAAAGCCCCATCCAAGATGAGAATTCTTACCCCGACCTCTATTTTTTCCTCCTTTGTCGTCTTGACTACTGAGCCTTCACTTACGCCAAGCCTATTGAACAATTATACCATGATAGAATATCCGAACAAACAGCCCTAAGACTGTCCAAGCCGAACTCCTAAGTTGACCATACCGACCACAGCCTAAGTTAATTACTCTACAACGAATGGTTGATCAAGCTTCGACCTGATCTAAATCAGGTCGACCCTTGATTATAAACTCTCTCTTTTCTTCTTTTCGTCCACTTTGCACCATATTCTTAACATCTAGCCACTGAACGACATGTGTCTTTTAATACAATATTTTAGAAAGATTCTTTACTTTCCATATTAAATATTCTTTGTTTCTTTTACCCTTTTTAGTATGTATTATATAACCTAATTGTAAGAATACCATTTTTGTTTTTTCATACACATAAAATAACCCCAGTGGGCAGGATATATAAAGCCCTACTTAATTGTACGCATACTTTAACTTCATTATTTAAAATTTGTTCAAGTTTCTCCTTAAGTAACCCTAATGTTTTCATTACCCTTCAATTCTTATCTCTTTCCTTTAGTAAGGAGTAATGTTGAGTGATCCTTCAATTTGGATCGATGAGCCATATCCAGTGGATTATAGGCTGAGTAAGATCGATTTGTATGTCATATCTGGTTGGTAGCTACCCAAACTTTACTAGCTTTTCCTTGTTTCCTTTTATTTTGCTTCGTTGTAATGTCTCTCCATATATCCAACCCCGGAGATGCATTAGCATTCCTTAGTTCGACCTGTCAGGTTACTTTGCTCTCCTCATCATCTAGGAAGTTGCTGAGGTGACTAGCCGATGTGCTGAGTCGAGCTCTCCACAACATACTTGCACAAGTATCAAATTAGAATATTGCCGACTTGATCTGTGCTAAGCCCGAGTTGACAATTCTTCGAAGTTTACCTCCCGAAGCTGACCCTACAATGAGTTGCCACCTAAACCAACCCTTTCCTAGTCCTGAATATCCAAGTTGCTAAATTGTTGACATCAACCTGGCCTGTTCAAAACTTATTGTGCCCAGTTAGTAGTGTCATTAGGACCACAGAATAAGCCAATAACGCACATATTGCTTTTTTCTAACATCCATACTATTATTTTTGCCACCAAATATTTTTTTTACCTGATTACAATGTTACCCTATAAATTATTCCCTTTTCTCTTACTAGTAGGAATCATTTTTTGTAATTTACTCTAACATAAGATTTACCTTAATTGGATCATATAAATACTAACGTATTGTAATAGCCACAACAAAGAATACAATCTTGACTTTTCAAACACATTTTCATGAGCTAAGCATCTTTCTTGCTTACTCTCAACTACTCTTATTTAGCCCATTGAGCGTAGACTAATGGCAAGTGACCTCTGACCTCTAACCATACTTTTGCATCGTATCAAGTGCAACTTGAACTCATGTGAGGTATTAGTGCATCATATCTACTATCGGTACACGAAAACCCCTGTTCAACCTTTGACTTTTATTTGCCCTTTAGACTGTCTCGAGGTTTGAACCTATCCTCTTAGTTCATGCAATGCCGAACATTATGTGTTCATCTATGTCGAATCGTATCAAAATCCGCCCATGATATAAGCAATTTAGGTTCTAGCCCCATCGATCCAATTTTAGGGCAAATTTCAGTTTGGAGTTGGCTCATGCTTGGATGTAGTTCTAAGGATAGATTTTATGATGGAATGTAACTAATAGGAAATTGCCTGTTGCAAGCAATATACACTTTATGTTTTTTGCAAGTATACTTAGTCCCCTACCTTAATCTTAAAAAAATAGAAAAGGTGCTTTTTTATTATCCTTGAAAATATAATAAAAAATGGTTTAGCATTTCTCTTTTGAGTTATTTTACCTAAAGCAAAACAATAAAGCAAAGTCTAAAGTCTTTTTTTTTTTTTCAAAAGATTTGAGATTTTAAGTGCTTAATTTTAATAATATGGGGTCTAAGTACATATCGGAGCAAATTTAAGAACATATAGTTGCAATCGACTCTTGTATAATTACCTATTTCAATTAATTATGCTTTTACTATACTAAGTCAAACATTTTTACGGATAAGGGTGCAAGAAGTGCCTGTAATTTTAGATTTTGATAATTTAGTGTTTGAACTTTTATTTCATTTCAATTTAATATTTATTTTTTCAATTTATTTTTAATTTAATGTCTCTATTAACATAAAATTAACGCCATAACACCTTTTTTTTACATTTTAGTATTTATACTTTAATTTTGATTGTATTTTAATGTCTATAATTTAATATTGAAGTATTTTAGCATTTGATCACATATAATATGTAAAAAAAATAAATAATTTTTAATTTTTATTAATTAATAAATTATTCTGAAAACTAAAAATAATTATTTTTGTATTGGTAATTTCAACTATATATAACTTTTGCTCACAATGTTCTATTTTAGCAAACTTTATATTATTCGGAAGCTAGATATACTTGTATTTAAAAATAAGATCAACTATACATCTTCTAAAATTGGATGAACCACACAAGATTCAAAATGATCACACTATGCAAAACACTTGCCATTTGATCTCAAAACATAAATTTTCTAACTTTTTAAATAATATTCATCAACACAGTATAACATTTTATTATATCCTACACTATTTGGATACTAATTTTTCAAATTTTCGTTTTCATAACTTGCAAGCGTTTGATGTATTACTATAACCTTATAACTATTGGAAAGTTCGTATTACAAACTGTTTAAAAGTTGTTAACTTGACTTCATATTATAAATTTATAAATTTCTCTTTTGTTAAACAAACTCGTTTGAGTCTTTTATTTTTTGTATTTCCTGAAAATTAATATGATTTTTAAGATTACAAATCTTTATAAAATATAAAGAAACATATTTGCAACATATAAAATCTATTTGAAATAAAAATAAATAAATTCATAAAAGTAAGATAAACTGTAATGCATGAAAAATTACAAAATTTAGGATACAACTACAACCTATGTGGACTACTAAAAAAAAATAAAAGAGAAATACGAAAAACATAAGAACTATGAAAATAAAAGATTATAAAAGAAAAGTTTGAAGGAACTATGAAATTTTCCTTTAGTCATTTTCTTTTTTCTTCATAATAATTCATTAGTTCTAAAATATTAAGAAAATAAAAATTTAGACAAGTATATCTAAAAAATAAATGATTTTCACTTGTATAACTTTGGATCAAAATAGCTTTAGGTTGCTTATAACATGAGTTTTCCAATGAGTATATAGTTGCAATCATGCAATATTTGGTTTGTAAGTTACATGTTTACAAAATTATAAAAGTTAGTATGAAGATACTACCGAATAAATAAGACAAGATTACAATATAAAGATATATTGTTTGACAAGTCTTAATATTAATATTTTTGCCTACTTGATTTACAAGTTATGGTTATTTTAAAATTTTACTTGATTCAATATTTGGACCACATATCAAATCTTATTTCCAAATAAAAATTGTTATAAAGCTTTAACAATATAAGATTTGCTAAATTTTAATATCATATATAAAAGTTATGCATGGTTGAAATTATTGAATATAAAAAAATTTCTTTAATTTAAAAAATCATCAACTAAGAAAAATAAAAAATTAATTTTGAATAGATTAATAAGTGAACAAATACTAAAATATATTAAAACAAAAGTACAAACACTAGAAGATAGCCATAACTTTTCGTTAATTTTACTATTAATAGAGACACTAAAATGAAACCAAATTGAAGAAAGAAGTTAAATTATAAAAAAAAAGTTTAGACATTAAATTGCCAAAACTGAAAGTACCATACTTTTATTTTCTTTATCCCAACATTTTTATTACTATCCATTTCTGTCCTTGTTTCTCCCTTTTGTTTTGTTTTATTTTATTTTATTTTTTCAATTGAATTCTCACATTTTGAAAATGGAGAATAAATCCTTCCGCTAACTTCGCATTAGAGTTTGGGACATATCACTTGTTGATCGCCACAAAGTAATTAATTATATTTAATTAAATTATATAATAAAATAGTACAAAAAATAAAATAAAATTAATATAAGAAAAGAAATGAGAGGCAACACCACCATGACTATCCCCAATTATGGTGCATGCCTCTCTGTTTTTTTTTTTCTTTTCAATTTTTTGTTAATTTTTATCATATAATTCAATGAATTTTTTTTTTTTTCATTGAAAGAGTTTGTTAAATTAGATAGTATAAGCTAATAAGAAAGTAACACCTGCAACTCTTAATAGAAAATCTAAGAAAATTAAAATAAGTACTTGTTTATTCCATTTTCTAAAGTTCGAGGACCCAAGCAAATGGAGAAAGAAGAAAATATTAAGAATTTAGACAGGAAAACAATGAAAAAAAGTAGATAAATTTGTACATTTTCTTTCTCTATTTTGAAAATGATATGCTTATGATAAGATTAGAACCTCAAGTAACCATCTAATTGAAAAGGTTCAAGTGAACGGATTCAATATTATTTCAGTTTCAATTTCAATTTCGCTTTAGACAGGGATTGAAGCCACCAAGTGGATCATTTAATCAAATATGGGTTAGGCGATGAAGAATTAAAAGTCATGACGTTCTGCCATTCCAAAATAACAAATTGCTTACATTAAATCGGTATATTAAATAACAAAATAAAACCACATTAGAACTATTTGCTTAAGCTTAAATTAATGGTTTGGATCTACATTTTTTCATACTATCGTAAGAAGTTTAACTATTTCACTTGATAAGCTTTCAGAGGTAGTGAAGAATAATGTAAAACCACGTTAATTTTACATCAAACCAGGACTGATAAGCTCAAATCGGATTCAAGATTAGAAGACATTTCCTTGTTTTTGTTTCTTTGCAATGGGTAACAAAGAGTTTAATAAATCTATTAAGTGTTTTAAAAAGTACCCTCAAGACATTTGTTAAGATACAGTGAGAGAGCTCAAGTGTATGTAGTAATTTTCCCCTTCTGGTGTAATCCCGCTTCTGTTGTTGGATAACGGGAACCTTTGTGAATGTTAGATATAATGTTGACCTAGGCTGATAAACTTTTATAACTCTCCCGCTTATCTATAATATTAGAGAAGATAGAGTTTTTATAACCGTTTCTAGTGTTTTTTTATAATTTTTTGTCATATTATTACATAATTATCTTTAAATTATTTATATCTATATTATTTAAGTATCTTAAGTAACTGTCATTCTACTACACTTTAGAAACTATACTATAAAATATTATTTTATAATCACTTCATCTATCTATAATATCTCACCAACTACAATTCGACTCCACTATTCATAATGCATTACTCTTTACTTCTTTTTATAGTTTATAATTGGAGGAAAGATGGTGCAAGTACTATCGATAATAAGAATCTTTTTCTTTTTTTCTTTTTATGTACACGTAATTATCTATATTATTAAAATTACGATAAGTTTAAGTAACCATTAGTTGTGTCTTATCTTTAAAATTACTTATATACTCTCTATCTAATATTATTTAATAAAAAAAACAAAAACAAAATAACATTTTAAATTTATATACAAATTATAATATATATAAATTTATCAACTTATTTAATTTATCTTTTCTAACAATCTTCTCTCTCTCCCTCTCTCTTCCCTACATGAATCCCTCGTAAATCTCTCTATCTTTCACCCATGTTCACGGAAAAGGGAAGCAAAACGTGATCCTAACCAATCCCTAATGATCTATGTCGAAGTTATTTTGGTGAAATCACCTAGTGTTTTAATAGTTTATATGTTTTTCATATATTACGCCTGTGACTTAGAAAATGGGGCACAAGAACAATACGTAGATGACTTCAGTTTCTTTTATCTATTTTTTTTTTTTTAAACTAACCTAAATCTCATATCTTTCGATTCAAACAAATTTTGGCGTTTCTTTTTCCCTAAAATGTTTTTTAATTTGCCAAAGTTTCCTAACAGGTTCTCACGGTGGAAAAAATGAAGTCATATGATAAGTGTACCCATGTCAACCCATTTATTTAGTTACATATTAATTATTTTTTTTAATGTTACATAATAATTATAAACTTGATTTTGTACAAATTTTTATTTTTTCAATTCCTTTCCAAATTACCAACATAATGTACAATACATTTTTATACCTTATATTAGATTGGTGCACATTTATAATGTATTATCGCAACTGTATTCTTTGTTTTTCTTTATAAATTTTTAAAGCTATTCTTGCAATTTTTTTTCCCAAAATCATCTATTTTTACTATCATTTAATTCAATATTTATTTTATATTTCAAATTTGATTATAAAATTAAATTTAATTTTGGTACATGTAGTGCAAATGCTACATCTGCCAATATAAATATATGTTTATGGTTTAGTTTGTATCTGGACTTTGTCCATATTTTTTGGGGTTGGTCTATTCCATTCTCATTAATTTCAAACAATTTATTTAACCTTTAAGTAAATTATGATACTTATAATATATAATAATTAATGACATTTTTTATGAATATTATATATGTATTCCATTTTATTCCAATTATGTTAAAAGCAAGCATGATATTGGAACGGAATTGACAATTTCTTGAAAATTTACAAACATGAAAATGGATTCATCATTCATTTTCTTATTTCATTCAATTTTAATCCATTTTATTTTAGACCATTTCCACATAACATAAAAGAATGACTGTTATTTTAACTTTCTAAAAGAAATAAATAAAAAAACTTTACATGAATAAAAATGCCAATGGGCACCATCAATACATTTATTAAAAAGCAAGTTAAATAAATTGTGTACCTTTTAACAATTCGCTTTCCATTAAAGGGTGTAATCTTCTTAAGAAATGCATCAAAGTTTTTCCTTTATAAAATCTTCTTATTCTTTTCTTTTTCCCTAACTACTATTTATATTATTATTGTTGAAAAGTGGTGAGTCAAACCATCTATGTTATTGGGAAATTAATAATTCGTACTATTAGATTTCAATAGTTATGGCTTTTATGGAATTTTCAGTAAGTACATTTAGGTATTTTGTGGAAAATAAGAAAAGCTGCATTAATTATTACACTTGACGAGAATATTAAATACTCATAATAGATAAACACTAATAAAATTAAAACTTACTATAGAACTAATGGATAACTTTGAAAAAAGTTACCACAGTATTTATAAGTATTTTTATATTATATTAGTAATTGCCCACCATTTATACATAAATGGTTTTGAGTAATAACTTATTGATATTTGCTTACCATTTATACATAAAAGGTCTTGAGTAATAACCCATCGAATTGGTTCTTAGAATTAGTCAGGAAAAAATGAGATTTTTTTTGCCCTTTTTTTATTTTTTATTTTGTGGTAATGTTATATTTACTTGTTATGGTAATTGTGGTTTTTTTTTTTTGTAACTGCGATAAAAAGTTCATACTTACTAACTTTTTTATGACATTTTAATAATAGTACATTTACCCTTTTTTTTATTTTTTTTTTATAACTATGATAAACATATGATAAAAAAAATTGATACTTATAAACGTTTTTGATAATATAAGAAAATACACCTGTCGACGAGCGGCTGAGTCGCATATTCTCAATTGGTCCGGTGGTAAGTACCGTCCCATTGAATTGAATCTTTTCCCGTGGGGAACACGGCAAGGCTCTTTTTCCCCTTCATGCCGCCCAGTGTATTTATCGTAGAGAACATGTCGATTGTCGAATTTTCCGAACCTAAGGTTAAGGAAATCTCGCCAATCACAGATTCTCATTGAAAAAACACGCAATTAGCAAGTCTGGGTCTTAGTGACGAGACACTACCAGAGAATAGAAAAAAGAAAAACCAGTCACGCAAAGCATCATTAGTTATTGAAACACTGATGATTTCACTTTTCGGAATCAATAGTCCTAACCACTAATCATTTCACGACCTTACGTGCCTCCTCCATATTTATTAATTCTTCTTGAATCGTCGAATATCTTACCAAACGCAAAGTTCATCATATTTTTAACATCCGCATCTTCAGAGTCTCTTGCGCCTGCATGACAGTGGCAAGGATTCCCATTTCAGCAACACAGTCACGATCGCCTCAACAGTGAGCTGCCTTACTGCCGCCATCACCACCAATCATACCACCAGCACCTCCCATTGTTCTCGCTTTGCTAAATAATATAGAGTTTCGTGTATTAAATTAATTAAGCAAGGATAGATTATCCCTAACACATTTTTAACTAAAATTAATTATTTGTCCTTTTTGGTACAAACTATTCACGAGTATTATGGATCACAAATTGGCAAGTTACTAGAATATTAAAAAGAAAAAATATTTCATTGATTGGAAAAAATAATAATTAATAAGCCTGAAAATCTGGAAAAGCTACAAATTTTGAACTTTTTCTATAATATTCTATCTAGGAACAAATACTGCTGTACATATGTGGAGGAGCAAGTGGATGAGTTACATAAGCTGCAATGCAATTTGTTTTAGGGTAGGAAAAAGCTCTGATTTCATAAATCAATAGAGTGTTTTGGTGATAATTGATTTAGAGTTAATATTTTAATTTAAAAAAAAATAGAATTATATTAGAACGTGGACAATTCCTTCTTCCATTTCTTTAGGAAATGCAGATGCAATAAAACAGTTCCAGAGGTGAAGTAAAGGGGAAAACAGAACATAGCTAAAGGATATCCCATTCACTTCTGGATATATGAAAAATCGAAGCTACATATGGTTTAAATATTTTTATTAACTTATCTCACGTTTGATTCATAATGATGGTTTGAAATGGAATAAAATAACAAAGGATTAGAATGAAAAGAGAAGAGGAATGAAAAATCCTTTCCTACGCTTAAAAATGTCTATGGAGTGGAATGGAATAATATGAAATTGAATACGTATATTATAATAATTATAAAAAATACTTATAATTATCGAATGATATAACTATATTGAAGGTTAAAAAATAATTTAATTAAGAATAAATAAAGAAAGAACGAAATCACCGATTGCAGCTTTTAAATGCGCTTTCAAATATGAGGAAAGGGAATAAAACCTGAAATTGAGATTCTATTTCGATACATTCCCATATAGGTTAGGGGTTGGGTCAATCTTGGCCTAGAATCAGTCAAGAGCCTAGTTTCTCTTGAAGCGGCCATTTTTTTAAAATTTTTTTTGGAAAAAAATATATTCTTTTATCTTTATTTTTAATTAAAAAAAAACTACTTATAAATTACATGAATTTAAATTTTTATTATTTTACCTTATTAATTATTAGATACTAAGATTAATAATTTACACTTTTTATAATGTACAATTATTATTGTATGTCTACAATTGGTGAATTAACCAAGGAAAATATTTTTATAAACAACATCTCAAGGAAAATTTACCAATATAATTAATGTGGGACTAAACTTATGATAGATAACACTCATTGCGATCTTTTAATATTTCAGAGGAAACTTTAAAAAACAATATAATCTATGTGAGAGTAATTTAAGTATTATAAACAGAGCATCATTTATCTCATATCTATAATTCATTTTTCATTTTATATATAGTATAAATATTTTCCTTATGATTTTTAATTGTATAAAATTATAAATACACTAATATTTTCACAGATTATTAAAATATATTAATTTATAAAAGTATTTACTCTCTCAAAATTTAGACAAGATTATATGAAACCAGTAATATCTTATACCTTAAACTTTTTTAGTTATTAAAGTAATATATTTTATACTAAAACTATATACTTTTGTCAACATTAAATATGAGGTTTTAATTATTATTTTTCTTATAAACTCATATATATTATCCAATCTTTATATCAACTTATAAATATAAATAATAATATATATTTAATTTTATTTTATATATTAATTAAAGGAAATACTTACGTTTAATTTATCTAAATTTATCTTTTTTTTTATTAATTTCTAGGTTAAAGCCGGTAATTCAAGCACATTGAATCGGGCCAACCCACCAAACCTAACCAATTAGGCTACAATTTTGACTTATGACTCACAAGTTTGAGTCGATTCAGTGAACCGATAGACTTATTCCAGTTCTAGTTCACAAATTGAACCTAGCTCTTCTCTAGTTTTATTTCCACATATCAAACATAAAATTATATAATGATAAATTAATGGTTTATTCTAGAAAAGAAAGCTTGGGAAGAAAAAAGTGTACTTAAAGGTAAATTGCATAGAGATTTTAATACCAAAAAAATGTATTAAAGAGAGATTTTGAGAGAAAAATAATAGAAAAAAATTTATATTTGATTGCATTGACATTAACTAGTCAACAACAGTACAACGTCCTGAAGCAAATGAACAGTTCTTTTCTCTTTCGCAATATACAAAGTGAGGAAAAACAAACATAAACCAGCTGAGCTTCAATACAACACTACCCCCATAAGCTACAAGCTGGTTTCTCGTCTAAGAAAAAAAAAAAAAAAAGAGCCTTCCACACCAAACAATTAATTTAATTTACCATACAAATATTTGAAATAACAACCAAAAAGAGATGTCAATTTGAAGAGGAAACTCCGGGAAGTATCTGCATACAATCCCTCTGAAAAATCTCCTCCTAAAATCCATTTCATGGCATTAAGTTTTCCAGGCTTCACATGCTGCCATATAAGAAGATTTGGTCACGGACACCGACTGGGGATACGAAAAGTTCCTTCAGCTAAAGAGAAACTTTTCAGCTTTGGTTTGCCAAATCATTGGTGCCAATAAAAGTCCCATGGAAGCCATAAGGGACTCTAGAAGGAATCTGAATTGATGCCTCCAATTCAAGTGTTGTGGCATTAACAATCTGTAGCTCAGATTTCCACTCCTTTTCATCATGGACGAGTGCCAAAATGTACCCATCATCTTCCTTTCCTGAACTAGGACTTGTAGCAAGAAACTGTGGCTCACCACCATACCGATCGTCACCATACATGTACTTCCTTACCTCCCCTGTTTCAAGGTCCACTTTAGCAAATCCTGATACCTTAGGCCATGGCTCGGCAAGCGCTAGATACGCGAATCGGGTTTTCCTTCCTAGCAGGTTTCGGTTCACCATCCCTGCCTCCAAGTTCACTTGCTCTGTTTCTCTGATGATCGGCTGGCGCGTGAACTTGCCGTTCCGGAGGTTTAGCCTGATTTCTGATAGAACACTCTTTAAATTCTCCTCACATTCATTGAAAATGGAGTCTGGAGGAGTCATACAGGAACCGATTACGACGACTTCATCGGTTTCAGGCTCCTCCCAGGCATTCCATAAGTGGAAGCAGAAGCAATCAGGAACGTTGATCCATTTAATATTATTAGCATCGGTTGCATTTTTGTCCAGAATCCCGAACCTGGACATTTTGTTCTTATCATAGATCACGGGCGAACCACCTCGTATCATTTCGGGCAATTTAAACACCACCTGCTGATCAGGAATCACCACAAAGTTCTCGGTGATCGCGAAATCGTGCATCATGGTGGGTTCAGCCAAGGGGATTTCAACATCTGGTGATTTCTTTCCATCACGCGAAAAATGGAAGTATTTGAGGTACGGTTTTTGGACGACGTCATAGCTCAGAGCGAAAAGCTCTCCGGTGGTCGGGTCGATTTTAGGGTGGGCAATCATGGCAGAGTCCAGTTGGTTGTTAAAGCTATAACGACCAACTGTCTCAAGATCACCTGATTGAGTGACACGGACATGGTATGGCAAATCATCCTCGGACATCGCGAGGAGTCTGT
The DNA here is from genome assembly GCA_024138015.1 of Lumnitzera littorea. NCBI lineage: Eukaryota > Viridiplantae > Streptophyta > Magnoliopsida > Myrtales > Combretaceae > Lumnitzera > Lumnitzera littorea. Next base: position 11,762,514 of record JAMXBB010000012.1, on the reverse strand, counting down.
TATTGAAATACACGAGTCCTGCGTTGGCCACACCTATCCCATGAGTGTGATCAATCAGGTGCAGTAAGCCACGAGCATAAAACAGCATGAGCCTAGCGATGCCAAAGTGACCATGAAGCTCGCCAATGGCCTTGGGGAAGATGGGTCTTCCCAAGGCACGCTCCTGGACAAGCCTATGCGTCTGGGTGAACCGACAGGCATAGCTCGCAGAACCATCCTGGAACCTGACTGCATGGATCATGCCATCCCCATCAAACAGATGGTGCCCAGCCACAGGCTCATATAGAGGATTTGCACCGTTTCTGACGTAGGCACCCTGAATGCAATCCGGGATCTTGCCGGTTACCGGAAGGGAGTGGTGGACGGGTTGTTCCGGTACAGGGGAGAAATTTCCTCCAATTTGAACTCTGGGGTCAGCTGTTTTGGGGAGAGGGTGCTGGCGTTCGTGTGATATGAGGGCGTTCTCGACGGCGTCTAAGGCCGTGGCGAGAGTCTTTTGAAGGAAGTTCCATTGATGGGAGGGTGAAGAGGATTTTTCGGTATCCTTGGTGGGATTGACAACGGTTTTTTGGGGCGGAAGGAATGGCAAGTTCTGTTTTGGGAAGTTAAGTTTAGTTGGTGTAGATGTTGGTGCTTGTAAAGAGCAAGTTGTTACTATGTTGGGCTTTTTCCTAGGCCTATTTGAGGCCATTGAATTATAAAAACAGCCAACATCTGTCCTAATCCATGTGTTTGCCGTTGTCACTGGTGCTGGTGCCGGTGAAGCCATCTTTTGTCAAAATATTTTTGCAAGTTGAATTTGTAAGACTTAAGTTCTTGGTATTGGCGTTTGAAAATTATAAGAAGGAAAGCCTATAGAAAGTTTTTTTGTGTATTTGTGTGTTGTTGCTGAGTGAGAGAAAGTTTTTGTGTATTTGTAGAAGAGAGTGAGTGAGATGGGGCGGTATATATAGGGGAGAGGAAAGTGTTGGAATAAGGACATTTGGGAGAGACCACGTGTTATGTAGAAAGAAGAGAGTTGCTTTTGGTCAATTTATTAATGCAGGCTCTATTATTTATTACTATAATGGGTGCAAGGGAACCACAACTATGTAACTTTTAAAATAAGGTCGTAGAAGTTTCTTTCCTTAAATTAGAAACAAAAGATAGATGGGGATGGCATGGCAACCAAATCCCAGTATTATCTATGGAAGTTAGCTTTTTAACAGGGAGGTTACATATCAAAAAATAGACATATTTGAGTTAAATTTACATTGAGGATAAAACTTTTTAACGGGTTATATAAAAATGAAACTTTTAAATAGAGAGTGAAACAAAAAATAGATGGTGATGGCTCTAATATAATAATGTCATATTTTAATGTCATGTATGCTTTGTATATAAACTATTTGTTCTCTAGTGTAACATTTTAATCCTCTATTTAAACGTGATGACATCCTTTATTAGCAACGATTTAATAACATACATCTTTTATTTGCACTAATTTAATAACATTCATCCCCTAAAATGTAATTTACACATTTCTTATATGTTCTCTCATATATGCATGTTAATTCATAGGCATCTTATTTCTTGCACTTTCTTATCTATATAGGTTTATTTATTTATTTTTTATGAATTCTATATTAACTTTACAATTCCTTTGCCATAATCAATGAAATGGTGAACAAGAACTTGTATCCATAAGATTACTTACACCCCATTGTTGCTACTCGATCCTCATTGGGTGGTCTATAACCTATAAAAGGGAAAAGTATAGAGTTATGGGGGTATTAGAGTTGGATCCAATTTAGCCATTTCAACCCTGAAGTTAGAATTAAGTGAAGGATTTGGCTAATAATAGAGATAGAGTGTACTCAAAATGACAGGGTTTCCATCCTCAACCAAGAAACTAGATGTTGTATTTAGAGGAGGATTATTAAGCTAGATGAGGAATGTGATAAATACTCTAAGATCCCTCCCTTTTACTCTAGATAGGATAAAATAGGGGATTATGAGATTGTTGACTTGCTTTATCTAATGAGCTCTTCTTGCCTATCTTCATTTAACTTATGAGCTAAGCTAACCAATTAGAGATTGGGCTAGTTGAGTTGGGCCTAAAGGCCCATGTTCTAGACAACTTGCAAGTGTTGATTTGGTAGGCCTAGACTTTGAAACCCCCATCCAAAGTAGCCTAGTAACACCTATTCATACACTATTATAGCTTGTATAACAAGTTATTAATAAAAGTATGTGATATTTCATTTGCGGTTTGTGCCTTTATCCCTTTTACATATAGTTTGCTTTGTGCTTGTTCTTGTAAATTACATTATAAATATTTAGGTTCCGCATTGACTACTCTTATATTATGATTATGCTTGTTTGTTACTACAGAAGTAGCACAGTAAATACCATATGGTTTTACTGTATTACCGAAAGCTCGTGATTGTGATAAAACCCTAAAAAATAATAGTTTGCACAACAAGTAAGTCGAATGGACCTTAAGGTTATTTAGTTTTATTATTACTTACAAGTAGAAAAACTAAAAATACAAGAAACATTAATTAGTCATTGCATGTGAATACGTGAAAGGTAAATATATTAATACTTTATATGAGATGAAAAATCATTTTCTTTCCTTAATAGGTTGGCTTCTCCTTCAATCCTTCCGAGTCAGTTCACGAAAAAGCGAGATGGAATCGTTTGATAACCACTGTTTGCAGTGGAAGGGCATGTGTGAACATACATACTAACTCTACCCCGCGTTCAGCCCTCTATAGGGACACCTCCACCAACACATATGCACAACGTGGCCTCATTGCCTTATGTTTCTCATGGTTTCGACCTGAAAATTCACGTCATACGATGATGCCCCACACGCTTAACATCACCATCAGTTTTTATAAGTACCCATCACATATTATAGCAGCCAAAGCACTTCAATTTCCCCATTGTTCATTAGATTTTTTTCTTTTGGCCTTCAATCAACGGTAGAACATTTCATCTATTATATGTAATATGTCTATATGTTCTGCTTTTATACGCGAGCATCTATTTCGCTTTACGAAAGATTTTCTACATTAAATTTAAACTATTCTATCTATTTTATGCAATAGATCCCCATATTATAATAATAAAAAAAGGTAAAATAAATTTATTAATATTGATGTTAAAACACTTTATAACATGATATGATAGAAACCTTTTGTAAGTTTTTCTTATTAAAAAACTAGAATTAAAAGAGGTAATCAAATTTAGAATAGATTAGACATGGTAATAATGATCCAACTCTCTTGATATGAATCTTATCTAAGAATCTTGATACTTCAATTAACATAGTTGTTGATTGAAAATTCAATTCAATTAAATTTGAGACGGTTTTAACAGAATAGCAGTATAAAGCTTGGTAGGATTGTCCTTTTCGTGGCATTGTTAACATCGATATATATGGGACATGTCCCCAATCAATTTTTCAACACAACCTTTAATAGAAAAAGGACATAAAATCAGAAGTTTTAATGGTAACTTGTATAACTTAGTCACATTTTTTCCTTATGATATTACTTCCACGGGATAAAAATACAGTAATTAAATGAAAAAAAAAAAAAAACAGAAAGACCCATAGAATGGTCAAAATTCAAGATTTGGATGGACATGAATATGGCTAAGTATCATAATGGTCAGATTTATGTACTTATTTTAATATGTTGCTATATGAGGAATTGGAACAAACACGTCAGTTGTTGAACTATTGAATCGCTGACCTGTTCTTCAATAATTCCCCAACTTTTTGCATAGCTTTTTGGTTAGGCATGCACGAGTAATAATCAGTCAAACACTCAAACTCAGCATCCTTTTTTGTGGCTATAATTTGAGGTGACATTGCCTTAAACTGAAATAAAATGTGATTGAAGATTGAAATCCACATTTCTAGATATGGTATTTTAATTAAAATGCCCTACTGTTATCTCTTGACATATGATTTTTATTCCATTGCACCGTTACCCAGCTAATTGCTTCGAAACCCTATGGAGATTTGATTCTTGTGATTGTCGATAAGCCAGCAAGCTAATAAATGCTACAAATTCACCGGTTCGCTTTTGAGAATGATTTGGGTATGGAAAATCCATGCCAACTTGCTTAGGGAATAATGAGTCTATAATATTAACATGTAGGATGGTTTTGATATCTCATATGATCTAAAAGACACGTTATTTCATAATAACAAAATTTAAGACAATCTCGATGGATTAAAGAACATGTTATGCAAAAAATTTTAAGGAGTTATTGTCAATGGGATGGAGATAAGTTACTTTAGGTGATTATCTGGAAGGTAAGCGCAATTTAATTAGGATTATATTTCTCCCATATTGTTGTCGTTTGAATTTAGCCAATAAAAATTCTGTAAACTACACAATCAGTCACTCAAGATTTCGATCGGCTGAAAAATTTGATCAAGTTTAAATTATAAGTAAAGCTATAAATATTAGTAAAATGATTCCGTAAGTTTGAATTTAAGAAAATAAGTAATAAAATGAAAGAATATAAAAATTTCAAATTTTAAGTATATAACTCGTTATTTATCGAAAATGCGTAAAATGCATTCCAATAATTAATGAATCGCTAGAGATAAATTATATATATATTAAAAGTCATAAAACGACCTAAATAATATTTAAGAATATTTTTTTATACTATATATGAATTTACATGTATGTAGAAATACGCGTAATTATTTAAAATATGTGAAATGTACTAAAATAATAAGAAATAAATAAAGAAAATTCATAATTAATTAAGGAAAAATCAGGAAAAATGTAGAAAAATGAAAAAAAGTCCAGAAGTGGGGCGTGACAATCTGATATTGAAAAAAAAAATCAACCAATTAAAATGCAACAAATAAAAAGTGAAAAATAGAAGAGATAAGGTAATTATCTTGTCTCATTAATACACAATAATCACCCTAAAGCTCTATAAATAGTAAGAAAAATTCAGAAGCTTATTTAGTCAGTTTGGAGAGTGAGAAAATTAGGGAGAGATGAAATTGAGAGAAAAATTAGGGTTAGAAAAAAAGATAGGAAAAACTGTGCAAATAAGGCCTTAAAGGGGAACCCATAACAGACGAGCACCTAGGAGTGGACGACCACCACCACCATACGGTGGTGGCATCGCCCCAGCGGTGGCCAGAACCACCCAGACTAGCCGACAAGGCCACAGCGGCCGACGATGGCTGGAGCCACCCAGACCGATAAGTTCGATTTCCAGCCCGATTTTGTATAATTTTATAAAAAATAGTAAATATTCTTAGAAAATTATGAATTTTGTTATTCTAGAATATTTTTGTATGTAGTTTTTAGGAAAAATATTACTTTGATGAAAATATGTCCCGTAATATATGGTCCTTAAGAAATCATACAAAATCGAGCATGTTTCGATTTAGAAATAAATGGCCTTATGAGTATAGTTTTGAACCCAAAATTTTTGTGTAGACTACTTAGATGATATAGAACTGTGCTATGAAGCTCGTTTTCAAAAATTAATTTTCAAAATTTTTAGATAATTTTTAGGCTTTAAAATGAGGCGTAAAATGGGTAATTTAAGGTTAATTAAGTAATTAAATGATTAATTACTGATTTAGTGAATAATTATATGTTTTAGGATGTTGAAATTTGATGAAGTACGATCCTTGTAATATTTAGGGTGTTAGATGTAATTATTAGGTTAATTATGTAGCAAATGAGTAATAGGGAAAAATAGTAAATTTTAAGATAATTTTGTAAATTAGGGTTAGGAGTAAAATCTGATTTAGAATGAATTTAGACATTTTGAAATGATAATTGATGTTTAAAGATGGTAATTAGAGTGATAGAAATATTAAAAGTGTATTATATACATAATAGGTGATAATACATAATGTGTAATTATTGGAAATATAATAAATAGAAAATATTAGGATAAAAATTGATATTATATAAATAATAGGGATATATAATAAAATTGATAGAAGACTTGAATTTATGTAATTATATGAAAATTGTAAAAATTTCTCACATCAAGAGTAAATTCAGTACACTAATAAGGATTTAAGTGTACCGGATAAAATAAAATACTGACTAGGAGTAATGATGATATTTAGGAGATCGGGAAGTAATGTGATTAATTTCACATTATGAGTTGAAATGAATTTCTAGGGTTTGAGTATAAAACAATACTTAGAAATCAAACTAGAACTTAATTTAGAAATCAATACAGAAACCGATATAGAAACCGAACCCAAACCCGAACCCGAACCCGAACCCGAACCTAACCTCAAACCTAGAATAATTGTAAAAGACTTAAGACCTAGATAATTAGGCATATTAAACCTTAAACAAAACATAACAATAAGAGTTATAAGATAAAATGAACCTATAATAGTTATATGAAAAACTGAAACCACGTTTGTATTATAGAGATGATCGGTGATCGCTTGAGCAAGTCGGACCTCAAGTGAGTGAGTGAAGAGTCGAGGTAAGTTGGGATTAATACATTGCTGTATTTTGGAAGCTCAAAATTATACTTGGTTATACTTGTTAGATAGTTAGTTGTTTGCATGTGCTAGATTATGAGTGATGCTATGATTCTGTTTGTTGTTCTAGCATATATTGTATGATTTGTATGAAATGAATGATCTCCTTAAACTGGACTTAATCAAAGATACGGTTTGTAATCATAATCGAACTTTCATGGCAACCCATTAAGGGAAACCTAGGATTCTCTAGCCAAATACTGACCCTTTCGAAAGGGATAGCGCATGATTGCAAATGGTCCCTTCTTCATCCTCAGTCGAATTAAGTGATAGGTAAGGAGGTCGAGGCGAGGGTGAAGTCAATGGTTCGAAGGTAGTCGCGAGAGGAGTAAGGTCTCCATTACGCAAGACTGGGTTTAGTCGTGAGCTGTTGCATTAACTGTAACTCCTCAACCCGGATTACAGTGGGCACAATTTCTCTAATCTTATGATGGGCTGGACAACGTCGTGCGATGGCATTTGCTTGAACATGCATTGCACTTAATAAGTTGGTTGATAATATTGTTGTATTTATAGTATAATTTTAAATCCTCCATTCTAACTTACTGAGCTATGATTGCTTATATCCCTATAGACGTCGTGCGGATGCTGGCTAAGAAGTAGTATATAACTACTTCGAAGCTAGCAACTGCTGGATCCTGAGGAGTGAGGAAAAACATTTGAAGAACAAATATATATTTTTAAGGTCTAAGCTTTTACTTTAGAACTTTTTATTTTTGAATAATGTAATAATTAGGAAAAATATTACGGAAAAATATTGTAAACTTTAATTATAATAACTGAATTATAATGAATATATATATTTCCTCACTTTCTTAGGTAAATAATTTATTGAAATTACAAACTGTTTACTTCAAAATGAGTTATGCCTTGTATAGATCAGGTCTAAGATAGCGGTTATAAGGCCAACTTCTATCTTAAAATGGTTTACACGACGGGGCTGTTACGATTTTACCGCTTCGAGACATGACAGATTCTTTGCTTTAGGCTTTTTAGTTAGGCATATATTTGGAACCAAAGGATATGGTTAGTGAATGCTAAAGGGTTGTCAATCGTGATTACTTCGATACTTAAATTAGCAGTTGCGAGATTCAAAGAGCAAGGAAGCAAAAGGGTAGTGCATGTATGCATAAAAGGTCTTACTTGAGGGATTTGATCCATGTTTATAGGTTTTAAGGAAGGAATCTAGCTAGATTTGTATCTTGCTAAATTAGATAAGTGCTTTTAAATAGATACGGCTTAAGACTCCTAAAGGTGATGTGGCACCTCAATTATTCCCATGAAGTATAAATACCATGGTGTTATCTAGTGTTCAATCTCCAAGCTTCTTAGATGGACCATCACTGTCGATGCCGTGGGTTAAGTCCATAAGAGGGAAACCAAGATTTTAACCCAATCTTTAGTAGGTCAATTGAGTAAGCAAACCTAATCACGTATTGGATAAGTCCTTTAGAGTGAAGATGTAGATTGAGATGGACCAGTTATGGGTTAGGTTAAGTCGACCCATTGTCCTCAAAGGCCAAAACGAACTTTAAGAGCCCATGTTCCATAATCGCTCATCAATACGTATCAACCTATAAAAATATGACATAGTTTTTTATTGCTTTAAATGAAGTCGCATATTTTTGAATCAAAAAATTTTTGAATAGTAATACTTTGATTTAGTTTAGTTCGGTTTGATTCATGGATCAACCTATAATTTGTAGTTTTAGAAAAATTGAATACATGGCACATAATCTCACATCATAGGTTTTAACTTTTTCTAATAGCAGTGTACATTGGTACAATATAATAGCTTGATTGAATCAATTTTCACACAATTAAATAATTTCAACTATTTATAAAGTTAACATGTGATAGAAATTATAGGTTAATTATGTTACAATAAAAGGATTTTTCAATTATACATTAAATTATTTCTTATAACATGGTCTTTTTTTTCCTGTTATTGATATGAATTATCCCACCAAATCAATAAAAAAAAATATTTGGTTTGATCTAGATTGAGAGTTTCTAAACAAAAATGGGAAATTTTGTTTTTGTTCAATTTATGATTAGTTTAATTTGGCTAGGTTCTTTTACCTACCCTTAGTTGTGTCCTCCATTTTACATGATAACTGTAAGAAAAGAAAATCTCTTTTTTAATAATTTCATATTTATTTGAATAAATAATACAATTTTCTTAGCCTAAAGTTGATTGCAGCTTTCTCTAATTAAAGTAATAGAGAATTTTATTTCAATTTTATTTGATTCACTTAATAAAATTGAAATAAAATTGTTATTTCTCCCTTGTAAGCAATTGCTATATTCCATTAATGGAATTATTATTCTATAAAACTTTTATTATTATCAAATAAGGAGTTTGCGATTCCTTTTTAAGACCAAAGGAATATCTATTTCTTGGTTTTTCTTCCATCAATCCATATTTCATCCATGAGACCTTGGTTAACAATCAAGTCATAACTTAAGGTAAGAATATTATTTGTGTGCAACCAAATAACATAAAAAATAATATTCATTATCCCTCTATTCTTTTTGTTGATAATTACACTTTTTTCTTACCTTATTTTATTTCATTAAACAAACATACCATCAAATATTAAAGTTACCTTTCTTAAGTTATAGGGATAAATTCACTGTATGTTTCTCTATTTTCGATTTTTAACAATTTAGTATATAAACTTAAATTATTTACGATATAATGTCTATATTTTTTGTTTGGAAGCAATTTAACACCTATACTTTTATTTTGATTGGCGAGTTAGTGTCTATATTTTCGCTAAATTATAATCCAATTGAAAGTATAAATACAAAATCGCGGAAAGTGAAAATGTACGCAATATATTATCAAAAATTGTTAGTTTTAATCTCGATTCCTTCCTCGAAGAATAAGGAATATCCACGTTGATGATGCGTTTCAAGTGCACACACCGAAAGCGGAATTCGATTCAAGACCTATTTATAATATTGTTGATTGATACAACACAAATTATTGTCCATTAGCTGACTTCTAGAAATTGCGAGTTAGGCCAAACTTAAAAAGGCAAACGAAAGAAAAAATAACTTTAATTTTTCCAAGTAAAATGTCGAAGATGCATGGACAAAATGCTGATCTAGGATAAGACAAACCTGACAAGTGGGAAACAAATTTTTTTATCTATTAAGAAATTGAGATCAAAATATTAGGAAATAAAAAAGTTTAAAATGGTGCAAACTGCGAGGGTTTACCACTCATGAGGGCGACAAGAGAGAGCCAGGTGCCCCCTTTTGAACGCATTTGCAAAATCTGTGTGCTGATAGTCATTTCCTCGCTCCCCCTTTCCATTTCTGCTCAAGAAAAAATGTTGTTTTACCCTTTATCAATTCAGATCTTAAACTAAAATGTTAATATACGCAGGTTTAGGACAGTAAAATATTACCTCCTTTATAAATTTTCTAAACAAATATGGATTTTATTATTTTTTAACTCGTCGTGAATAATTATCTATCCATTCCCTTTCGAAACAATTACTGAAGAACATTTTAATGAATTTGTTTCCCTCAATTATGTTTCAAAATATTTTATTTGATTATTAAATAATTTAATTATGTTGCGGTCGTCAGTTTTCTTCTTCTTTTTCTTATTTTAGTTGTAGATTCGGTTTTTTCTTTAATTTTCTTATCAACCATGAGAGAGAGGGGCTAAGATTTGTTTAATATTTGATGTGGCTTTCAACTTTCCAATCATGTTTTATTCAACAACCATATCTCTCCTTCCATGTTCTTTGATATATATAACATATTTTAATTCATGGGGTTATTACAATAATCTCCTTGAATGTCATAAACAAACTCGAAAACCGCTTTAAAAGTGCAAAACTATGCTTTTATTTTTCAGTAGATATAGGACTAAAGTTGCATATGTGGACAACTGCCGTCGGATAGTGGCAATAAAATAAAAGCAAAATTCTTTTTATAAATATACACGTTTGCTTGCTAGATGAAAGGATGTAATTAGACGGTGGCACGGGGAAGGTTCTAACTCACAAATCGCATCAAACTAGCACACTGATTCATACATCCAACTCGTGTTTTGAAATTTCAAACAGCCGATGGACTTAAGTTAGGTCCATGGCATGGGTCTAGGGGCTCTTAACCAACAATTCACTTATCTATAGAATTTTTACATCAGTTAATTGAAGTTCAATCGACCATTTATTCACATTAACTTGCATCTCACGGTCCTTTAATTGATTAGACAAAACTCAGGCTTCTTTTATAAGTTATAAAATCCCATATCTAATTCTTCTTTCCCCTCTAAGACTTATCAACCAATTTCTTATTAGCAAAACCACCAATTTATAACATTAGCTTTCCTCAAAGGTTTGAAAATTTGTTACTCTAATCCATTATCCACCAATTAATTAATAAGAAACCCTAGATTTTCAAGTCATTCAAATTATTCCTTTTTAATGCTTCAAACTTAAATTCAAAACGGTGGAAAAAGGACTTATCGGTTGCTAAAAATCTAGAGGACACTTGTTCTACCCTTTGTCCTTTGGAATGGCTTGTTTTACATTATCCTATCATCAATAGAAGTTTTGATTCTTAACAAAAAGAACTATTCGAAGTGGTAGCGGTTACCTAGGATTAATCACCTTTAGGTTCTTGTAAGGAATTACTTTGAGCCATTTCCATCAAGGGCTTGCAAGAAGTTTGGAGGGTGAAGGGTTCTCTCTCCTCAAGCTCTTCTTGGAAAAGATTGATAAAACAAATTGACAAAGGGATTATGCAATAAGGTTCTTTAAAACACACACACACACAGAAAGAGAGAGAGAGATAGAGAATCTTAGGAGTGTAGTCTTTTTATTTTTCACTTTATTTTATGGGCATTTTACTTCAAAAGAGGTTGTGAAGCAATTTATTGTCCCTTTTTGAGGGAAGCTAAAAGAGAAGAATCATATTCTCAAATTTTCTTTTCTTAAATTTCATGGATGTAGTAATGATTTACTCTTTTTTAAAATCACCCTTAGGATATTAATTAGCATAATTTTCAATTCTAACATACTAGATTTTGGTTAATTAATGTCTTCTTTAGGTTTAATTAACATTATATCCATGATGTCAGACTAATTTACACTTGGTGATATCATTCATGGGATTTTAATTAGCATACCAGATTTTTGTTGATTTAACTCTTCTCTGGATTTTATTAGCATAATTTCCCTTCTGTCGTCCTGTATCTTAGTTCTCTCCCCTGGCTCTTCCTAAATACAAAGTTTGAAGGGATTAAACTTTAGTTTATATAACTCCTTAGATTTAATGTAACTGAACAAGACTATTATAGGTTAGAACCACTGAAACTATAAAATGGTCTATTATTAGACACTGTAGTTCGTATTGCTTAAAATTATGTTTCAATTGAGAGAGAAAAGGGAAGAAAGGAAATAAAGAGGAAACAATTTCTCTCTAATCCTTTCCCCTTATTTAGAAAAATAAGGGAAAATGGAGAAAAGGAAATTTTAGTACAAATTTTTCTATAGGTCCAAAAAAAAAAAAAATCCCTCTTATTAGTGGATAATTTTGGACATTAAGTTCCCCAAACCCATTCAAACCTCTATGAACCATAGGTTGACTTACCTATCCTTAGCATGGCTTATTGGAACTCTAAGCTCAATTCTAGTTTAGTATTTTCACCTAGATCGAGCTTTATCGGGCAACCAACCTAATATAGGTTAGGGCATCGGTTTCTCAACTTAATCCTACTTGCGACATCCATGCTTAAGGTCATCGAGGAATGGAAATTTGACCACGAAGATTGGACGACAGACAATCATGGGCATGCCATGGACATATCGACCTGTGAGAGCTATCAATCTGTTATTATGATACCATTAAATCGGGCTAACGAGGTACGTTATTTAACAATTGACATTGACGTAGTACTGATAAGGTTATTTTGTTTCAAATAAAATAGATAAATAGGAAAAAGTAAATCTATAAAAATTTAGAAAACAATTTGAAAAAGGAAAAAAGAAAAACAAAATAAATATAAATATAATTATATAAAGTAAAAAAAAAAATAGAAAAGGAACATAATGTTAAATAATTAAAATTGGCTAGGTGTGGCCTATTGATCACTCCTAGGCCTTAGGATGTCCAAAAGAAATTTTTTAAAAAAGATTCACTATTTTTTATTTTTTAATATTTTATTTATTTAATATTATATTTTATTTTTATTTTTAGATTTTCTTTACTATTATAACTTTCCTTATTTTTTTTTGTTGTTTTTCTTTATTAATATTTTGATTTTTCAGTTTTTCTTAGACTTTTATAATTTTATTCACTTAATGGAATAGCCTATATCAGTACCATGTATCAAATAACATACGATGTGAGCTTAATTTAACAATATTATAATAATAAGTTGACAAAATCCTTTATTTAAATCATCATGTTGATATTTTATTTTAATTAGTTGCAAGTTATATCCGTTACTAATCACAAATATCGATCCTTTTTAGTGAAATTTTCCCCACGTAGTATAGGCATGTGAAATTTTACAAGATTACGGATTTTGTACAATCGGAAGTACCACAAACATATTGACGAAGCTGAATTCCACGTACAAGTTCGAGCACTCTTTGGACCTAGTAAATATCTTCAAGGTGCTTATAAGGACATGTACATCCAATCAATGTCAGTTAAAGCATTGATAGATTGGAGGGCCACGTAGCGGTCGGTTACTGTATGCATGTGATGCTGAAATGGGGGTACATGGGGATAATAACCCAGCAGGTTTGACCACTTCATACGACGGTTGGTCATTCATGTACCTCTTGCAACCCAACTTCATTATTTTATTCATTTCTCCACCTATAGCTTCAATTTAGGTTTTATGCAAATTTAAGTTAAATGTATTTTAACAAGAAAACAATGATTTTTTTATAATCATATCCTTATTTTATAACAATCGATTTTGCTTTTTATCTCATTTTTTATTTATTATCCTTTAAATTTGAATCATTACACTAATTATGAATTCAATAATAAAAATCTGAAAAATTCTAAGTTAATTATAAGATAGAAGGTTATACCAATCTAGTCAAATTAAGAGATAAAAGCTTATAAGCTTTTGGTGCACCCCTTTTTTTTTTCTACACAATTAGATTTACTACTTTCATATTCATCTTTTTCTTTTAGGAGTGTGTTTTCTTGTAGGAGTACATCATTGGAACTCAATAAAATGGATTTTTATTTGATTGTAATGAGTGAAGAAAAAAAAGGTAAGAAAGGAAAAAAGATTTACTAGGTATTATATAAATATTAATAAAATATTGATACCGATTATAATAGAAAAAATAATTATCAAATCAATTATCATGCGTTATTTTCAAACATCATATATATATTAAAACCTTATTGATATTTACACACTATATATGCATGACATATAGTATGCATTATCCATTAAATCTCTTCTCTTGAGAAATGCATCATCAAGTGATGGTTGATATCCTTAGAATGAGGAACTTTCGGTGTTAATATTTAACATTTTTCCATGCTAAGGAAAATAGTTATGTTTCATAGCCACTTATTAAATTTAGGGGAAATTGAATAAATCCCTCCTAAACTTTGACTCGATTGCAGATTATCCCCCTAAACTTTTAAAATATAGTTTTTGGTCCCAAAATTTTCATAAATTGATAAACAACCCTTTAGATTGAAAATAATCTCTTAAACTTTGATTTTAGTGTATAAACACCTCTTAAACTATGTATTATTTAGAGAGTATTTATATATCAAAATCAAAATTTATGGAGTCTTTATACATCGAAATCAAAATTTAAGAGATGTTCATATATTAAAATCAAAGTTTAAGGAAGTTATAGGAGTTATTAGAGTTATTTACCAATTTATAAAAGTTTAAGAAACTAAAAATCACACTTTGAAAGTTTAAGGGAAAAATCTGCACCTGAGTCAAAATTTAAGGGGATTATATGTATTTTCCCCTTATAAATTTAAAGTTTTTTACATAAAATTTGTGCATTCATAAAAGTGTGTATGAAATTCGACACGAAATTAAGAACACTACAAATAGCAGATGCTCTTTTCTTTTCCGGTCTCTACATTTTGAAAAAGTGAATTTCCTTTCATAACACCTTTTAAATTTAGGATTTCTTACATAAAATCTTTATATCTCATATTTGATTCTTTACCATTTGTAGTGTTTTTATTTTCTTCATTGAATTTCATACATACTTGTATGAATTCTCACTCCATTTTTATTTTTAACAAGATACAAATAGAGAACAACATTATTTTTGTCTCTAACTTTGAGAAACCATAACCATTGATTATCAACCATTGCGATCACCTTGCATCTTCATGATAGGGAGCTTCTATAGCCCCATTGTGATCAATCAAATATTGTAAGGTCTTAATATTTATTACCAGTCTGAATTAGATCATAAGGGAATTTCAATCCAATCATATTGAAATATATTTCTATTGACCAATCTGAATTGCCTCTCAAATCCATAATTTCCTCAAAAGGTCCAATATACACGCATTATTGGACCTTTTGAATAAGAGTCTAGAAAGCTGTATGCTTTGAAAGAAATTTGTACAGTTTAAGAAGGGGTTTTGATTACATATAAAAGAAATAGCAAACGAGAAAAAAAAAAAAACAATAAAACACGTTGTTGTTAATACTTCTTCTTGGTCTCTCTTTGACAACATGAAAAAAAGAAAAAAAAAAAAAAAAAAAAACAAGAGCTCTATCTCCCTTATCTATTTATCCAAGAGATGAAAGGACAGAAACCTTTAATGTCCCCAGTAACAAAAATTAGGGCCTCGCAATCACCAATCAATATGTTTGAATATTTCAATTTTTTTTTTAATTCCCTTCCCTTTTTTCCTTTTTGAATACAACATGTTATGAAATTGATAGTAATGAGAAAAATATGATAGGACCCTTTATTACTATTTCTTATTTTGTTTTTTGTTATCTTTATCTCGCGCTTCATTATACCATTCATTTACATTTTTTTAATTTTGAACCAATTACAAATTGAACCAATTAATTTAATGGTTAGATTTAAAGGAATATAAATAAAAAATTTGATAGAGGGTAAGACTACTCCTATAAAAAAATA
This sequence comes from Lumnitzera littorea, assembly GCA_024138015.1. NCBI lineage: Eukaryota > Viridiplantae > Streptophyta > Magnoliopsida > Myrtales > Combretaceae > Lumnitzera > Lumnitzera littorea. The sequence continues at coordinate 11,746,830 of JAMXBB010000012.1, read as the reverse complement.
AGGACGAGATTATAAATATACTTTTATACTTGTTCAATTGCTACCAAAAGCTTTGAAATATAGTATTAAAAATGTTTTAGTTGAGCAAAATTATAAGTTATACATATTATTCAAACCTATAGAAAAAGAATTTTTCTACGATTCTGTTTTTTTTTTTTTCTTATAGGACTAGTATTGTCATCAATTTTACCTTTGATTTGATCAATTTTAAATCTGAACCATTGAATAAACTATGATTCAATAGTTCGGATTTTAAAACATGAAAATGAATGATAAGATAATAGGTAAAATTGATCCCCTCATAATAAAGGATAGGACAATCAAATCTCCTACAGAAGAAATAGATGCAAGTTACACCATCTTTAAGTTTTCTAGATTTATCAAGTTGGTTTAGCAATAAGATGATGAAGCAATTATTATGTGAAAACACAACAGTGCCGAATCTATCCGATCTACGAGAGGTAAGTTTTCATTTTTCATACTTGAAGCATTTTGTGTGCCATCCAATATCACAAGATGACCCCACAATTTCATATATAATACTTTTAATTAATAGTCATTATTTGCAATTTTAGAGGGAGACCATGTGAAATTAAACAGCAATAGTTCAAATTTCAACGTCATTATAGGAAATACACTTACGTTCATTCACACATTCGCACATTAATGGTGCATTAATGCACTAATTTCCATGGATTCCATATTAGATGTCCCTAGGTCAGGACTAACTAAGGATCTCAAAAAAAAAAAAAAAAAAAAGCCTTTTAAAAAATAATACTATGTTAAAAGATATATATATTTGAGCATATGAAGCATTATGTATAGATATAGTTAACTAAGAGGGAGAAACTTTACATCTTTTAACACACTAATTTTTTTGGATAGATTTTCGATCTCTATATTAAAAGCTATAGATTTTCTTATTAAAAATGATAAACAATTATATAAAAACAAGATTCACAATATATTACTACCAATAGATGCGCCCACTATGTGTGCCTAAATGAAAAAGTGTTGTAAAAGCAAAACAATTTTAAAGTGAAAATAAGAGAGGAAAAAACATTTTTGGAAATCATATTTAATATAGGAAAACAAATACCCTTGAAAATTAGTTATAGTGGGTATCACAGAAATGACTCTGAAGTGAACTCTTGGTGGACTATTAATGGTGCATGGTGGTGGACTTACAAAAAACCCCATGTGGCACAGTTAGTGAAGGCCCTCTAATACTTAAATTAGTAGGGAGAGTATTCAAGTTTTAGTGGACATGAGAGTAAATAAGAGTTTCCAAGAGGTTTTAAAGGGATCCAAAGATTCCAAGATCCGAAGATCCCCTTAACCGATTGCTTCACTCTTATTTATAGGTTAAGTGAATTGACTTATTTGGACATATGGTAAGAGGGGATTAGTTAGTGCAAAATCCAAGGAGGTGGCACTGTCAATATTAGAAAAGACTTCCATCCTTCTATCGGTTGGTAAAGGCTTAAGGGATATACCTATCCCATTGGTAGAAGGTGGTCGCCTTATCATAGTGACTAGCTAGTAGGTCATGTGACAGGCGGTCAATTAGCCTTTAATGAGGAAAAAGAAAGATATGAGGAGAGAAGGATTGGCTTTGATGTATTGGGCAACGAGCTTTTCATAGACTACATTGTTGCGCCTCAAAAAAGTGGAGTCGCAACAATTCTACTATGTGAACCATCCTAAAATAGAAACTGTCCTCATAATTGCTGTCCCAGACCTAGTTCACACCAGACATACTAAACTTTACCATTTTAAAACGTCCAATTCGATACCTGTTTGATATAAACTTATTGAGTAATCTTTTAAAATAATTTATAACAATAAACTTATAATTTGACCTTATAAAAGAGTAATAATAAATTCTATAGGGACCTATTATTTTACATACAGACCAAAATATGGAAAACTACCAAGACCTCTAAGAAGTCTTGTATAGTTTTCCTTAAAAGATAAAAAGTTAATACTAAAGACAATAACTGGTCATTTCTTATTGTATTTCACTCCCCATCGTTGTTTACTAAAGTTTTGGTGTTGAGTAGATACTCGTAAGCCATTAGGAACTTACAAAACAAATTATAGGGGAATAAGCAACAACTTGCTCAGTAAATAGGGATAGAGATAAAAGCATGCACTCAACAAATCACAAGTAAGGTTTTTAACTAAGTTAGTTAGATGCAATGCGTATACAAGCAAATGCCATCACAAGATGTTATTCGGTTCATCATGAAATCAGAGAAATTTCATCTGCTCTAATCCGGGTTAAGGAGATTAATGTTATACACTCGGAGATTAATGTTATACACTCATGGATAAAAACCAAACCGGGGCTTGTGCAATGGAGAACACCCTCTTCCTATGACTACCTTCGAATCACGGCCTTCAACCTTACCGTAATCTTCTCTCCTGTTACTTGTTTCGGCTAAGGGTAGGGAAATGACTATTTTAGCTATTCTCATCGAAGGGAGTTTGTGTTTAGCCCAAGAATCCTAGTCATTATCCCTAATGAGTTGCGATGCATATCAGATTAGATATTAAGCCAAGTTTGATTTAGTTCATCTTTTCAGGGTGATCAACTAAGCTCAAACAATTCAATAATAATATTCACAAAACAACTCCTATCATGCAGCTCAACTCCTATCATGGAGCTGAACTCTTATCATAGCAAATCAAAACCTAACCATGAACGCTGCATACGTACAAATAACTAGCTACAATTATAAGCTAGTACATACCAAAGTCTCCAAATATTCTAAAATAATATCCCAAAATACTGTAAAATATTGATTCCACTTACTTGCTCAAATGCTCACTATGAAAAACTCAGGTCGTCAACAATCTGATCACTGGAGAAACCTATATACATAAAACCTACATTTAGTTTTTTTAATAGTTATGAAAACATTAAGGTTTTATCTAAAATTATTATATATATACATATGTATATATATAAAGCATGTTATCATTTTTCTTATATAATAATATATGATTTTATTATATAAGTCAAGTTAAGTTATTAATTACTAATGATATACGTAATTATACTATTATATATAATATATTGTTTCGATCGTATCGAAACGTACTTTTAATCGATTAAACCACATTTCGATTGCAATAAGGTTATCATAGTACATAAATTTGTAATATTATAGAGATATAAGTTATAGTAATTTACTTAATAATATCTAATATACGCAGTTTTACTACTATTTATATTATATCGTTTCGATTATATTGAAAGGTACTTACTATTGTTTATATTACATTTTAATTACGAAAAAATCGTCATAAGACGATATTTTCCATAATATTACAGAAAACATCAATCTTATTACCTAAAGTGATTTAGTTTTGGTAAAGTCAATATCATGGAGTTCGTATGAGCTCGACTATATGCGTTACATGTTTTGTTTAAAGAATTATCTCTAGAAAGTATTTCTAATTCTAATGTTTAGATAAAGTTGTATAACAACCAATATCATATTGATATCATATTGTGTAATGAAAAATATACATTCATGCAATTTTGTAATAAAGTATAATGAATTATTGATACTTAAATTTTACGAAAGTAATGATATTAAATTCATAAGAATATAAAGTTCAATTTTTAATAGTTCCAGTAAATGATTATTATTAGAGATTTTTTTATTTTATAAATCGATGTTAATGACATCTAAGTCTTGCAATTATTAATATTCTAAGTTTGTAATTTGAAAAAGAACGAAATTATACAGATAAAATACTCGATTTAGAAAAAAATGAAATAACGAACATCTATTTTCTATAACTATTAAATATCAATTAAAAAAAAATAATACTTATAACTATAAAAATTTTCTTCTTGTTTTTCTTTTCCTTTTTTTCCCATCTTCGTCTTCTTCTTCTTTCATATTTTTTTTTTCGTTTTTTATTTTTCTCTCCATTTCTCTCTCTCTTTCTTCCCCTCTCCTCTCCTTCTCTCTCGCCCTATCCCCTCCCAATTGTAAATTATGCCTAGTCAAATGGCTTCAAAGCTATTTATATACAGAAATTTTATCGCTATATGTATGGCGGTTAACCTATTTCCTTTTTTTAAAGTTATATTATATATATTATATTTTATTTAATATTTATCCTAAATTTTAGAATATTCAAGAAATATTCCTTTTCTTTACCATAAATAATTCATAGTCGCGATTTTCTTTTCTCACATATTATTATTTTAGGTAAATTTTAACGTAATTATTAATAAAAATATTAGCAATGTATAATATATAGTTAAGTTATATTAATTATTTGGGATTTATTTATATATATTTTATATGATATTTTACTCACCAATATTAATTATTAAGATTACATAGTTAATTCTAAAAGATTCATCTTAAGCTATATCTAAATTTACGAAACTCTACGTTTTGGTTATTAGATCTAATAAACTTAATATTTCTAAGAAAGTTTTATATTAATGAGCTTAACGTAAAATATTAAGCTATACGGTTATTTTGTTTAAATTTCCTTCTAGTTATAAGAGTTTAACTTAATTCTATGAATGTTATCATAAATCATAATTTATTGATTATGTGTTAAGTATTAAATTTTTTTATTAATTTCTTATTAATTTATATGATTATATATCTATGTCTAGATGTAATTCGGACGTTCCTACACTTATGAATACTTTCAATTAGTCTAACGAAGAAGGGATATTCGGCTAATTAGGTTTATACTAATTCAATTGCTTTTACATATTATCTAGTGTCATTAGTAATATTATTATACGTATTGTTAAGATCCATATTTTTCTGATTACGAGTAACATTAATATAAACTATTTTTCACCTATTGACCTAACTTATAAACATATTTTTCTATAAAAAATATAAACTATTTGAAAGTTAACAAGTCGAAGTCATATGGCATTATGTATTATATATTTTTAGACTTTTAAGTTAATTTACCGGTATAATTATTATTTATACCTAGCATACTCATAAAAATACGTGTATACTTATATAGTAAATTATACTATATTATCTCATTTTATAACTTAATTAATTTATCTCTAAATTCTCGTTGCATTCCGAGCTCGATTTTAGAAGTTTTAAGCAATTTGGTACCATATTAAATAATTATAATTCAATGAGCGAAATTAGGATTTTGGATCACGATTTTGGATCACGATTTTCAAAATCTAACTTCACCGAGTCACTTCAATTAACTTTTCTATCTTAATTGTAAAGTTTAAGTTCAATTGGATAACTTTTCTTGGAAGACTCTAAATCTAGGCTCAATTGTCTTAAATTTGATTTTAGGATTTCATATAGAGTAAATTCTCGCTATTTTAATTCTATTCTTGATATTATTATTATATTATGGATTTCCAAATATACAAGAATTCCTTGATTAAGATTATCAGGTTTCTCGTAAGTTTCTAGACTAATTGGTTTATTTTTTTGAATGCTTTAAATCAACTATTGACCCTAATCGTACAAAGATAAGGTTTTATCCTTTTACTCAGATATTCATATCTTGATTGTCGATTTGTGAGATATTACATGCATTGAATGAGAGGCAAGCTCTTTCGGAAGTTGCTAAAATGTAAAACTCAGGGGCTGTAGAAGAAGACTTCTCATAATGCTTAGGGTTAGACCTAAGCTAAGTAGGTAGATCTGGGGCATACACCAAGCTCATTCCCATCTACGCCAAGAGGGTTCTTATATTGTGCTGGTTGAGCTCTTGAGTAGGCTTGGGCCTTTAAAGCCTTAGGCGGAAGGGTAACCGTTAGCAAAAATAAATAGCCTTACTTCAACTTAGGATATTCAAGTGTGTAGCTACAATAATAAGGCATATGGGAGCAAGATTTGAATGAGTCGTTTTGGTTATTAATGAGTTTTTAATTACATATATTTTATATAGTGATTTTTGATAATTTTCCTTTATATTTTGAGTTTATTTTTAGGAAATGATACTTAATTAAGTAAAATTTTATTTTTTAGGTTTTGAAATGATCTACGTGAGAAAACAAGAATATAGAAACTAGTTTTACTCAAATGAGAGCTAAAATGAGTAAGTTATGAAGGTTTGAAAATCGATACAACTAAACAACATAACTATGTCATTTTTAAGCGAATTTGGAGCCAATTTTCAAATATCACAACCAGTGGCATGGTAAAGGACATGATCGTATCCTTGGTCGTGTCATTCCTAGTTTTGGAAGAAGAAAAAAAGAGAGAGAGAGAAAATGTGAATGGTAGTGAGTTACACAACTAGGGGATATGATCGTATTCCTAGTTGTATCGTTTGCACGGGCTTTATTTTGCCGTCTCCTATATAAAGCCTCTTTAGTTTTTTTTTTTTTTTTTCAGAGATTAATAATTAGATGACTTTTAGAGAGTTTTTCAAACTAAAAACACTCAAGGGAGCAAAGGGCTATCGAGACTTCAAGATTGAATTTTATTTAGATTTGATGATTTTCTCTTCTACAATTATTTATTCTTTAAGTTAAGATTATTATTTTATGATGTGTAGAAAATAGATCTTTGATATCTAGGTCTTGTAAAACCTAGATCTACTTATGTGACACGATTTTCATTAGATTTAATTAATTCTTTATTCTTGTCTTGATTCAACTATACATGCTTCATGATTTAGATTGTTATTTTCACGGGTAATGATCTAGAATTTAATATCTTATAAAAAAATTAAGATATTTTTTATAAGATTAGATCTATACATAGTTAATGAAGATTATTGCAAAATTAGAGATAATTTGCAAGATCTTTTTTAGAATTTTGAATTATAGTGTAGAGAATTCATTATATAATAATACAATCTTAAGTCATGCTATGAGGAAGAGATTTTGATATGTAATTTCAAGATTAGGGTTAATTGGCTTGAGAAAGTGATTGGCTTTAGTAAAGAATTATCCCGGTCAAGAAAGATTAAAGAAGAAATTAGATTATTTTTAAGAAAAATCACATGTTAAATCTAGGAGAAACAAAAATCTAGATATAGCTTTTGAAACTTGAATTAATTTATACTTTTATTACTTTCTTGTTTAAGTTTTTTAATATTTATTAATTAGTTGTTAATTTAGTAGTTGTTACAATTTAATTTGGATTCTTTAAGTTTCTTATACTCGAATTCGTTGATTAGATAATAGATATGTAGTGCTTATTAATAATCAAAGTCCTTGAGAGATCGACACTTAGACTTAATTTGCTTATTACATTTTGATAGTTATGCTTGCTTAACATTAGTTGTCTCTATAAAATACGAGATTATGTAATTTACATCATTGTTTATGTGGGACCACTTAAAAGGATTTTATAAAACAAGTGATATGATGATAATTTAACTATTATTAGAAATTTTCAAGGGTTGAGATGTGGAAGTTAACTTAACATAGGATAATTTCTCATAGGGTTTTGGGATAAGTTTCAAGATTTGTTTGAAAACCTTATAAGGATTTAAGTGAGATTTTGGAATTAAAATAGAACTTGATAGAAACTTGAACCTTATAAAAAAATAATAATAAATTAATATCAATAGCCATGGTGCATGTAGAGATGTAAATGGATAAGACCTTATAGGATACTCTATTGATCCAACTTAACAATGATCATATAAAGTTTTATGTTGGGTCTCAAGTGTCAAATGAAAAACTTATAGGTTTTTCTTGAGTTTTGAGAAATCTAATAAGCTATGAGGTCAAGTTTGGATTTTACAAAACTCATTAGGAACTCACACTAGATGCATTTCTAGTACATGTTTAATAATATAGAAGATGTATATTATAGATTAACTCCCTTATTTATTTGATTTTCTATCCATGGAAATTTTTAGTAGTCTATCATTAGGGGATTGGAAAAAGGAAAAAGAAAAAAAGGAATGGCACAAATTCTTAAATTTTGCAATTAGCTTTTAAAACTTGCTCATAATATATGACTGATTCATTCCACATGTTCATTTTTTCCTTGATTCCAAACCATAATAATAGGTAGTACTTTGATTTTCTAATTTTTTATTTCAAATGCTTACCTCTAATTGCAATTAGACCTATGCAAGGGCTGTAAGCTTCCAAAATTGAGCTTAAGATAACCGAGCTCAGATTTAGGGCTTTTAAGGTAACTTATCCAATTGAGTCCAAACTTTGCAACTAGAATGAAAAAGTTAGTCGAGATATTACAGTGAAGTTAGATTTTAGTAATAATGATCCGAAATCCCAATTTTGCCCTTAGAAATTGGAGTATTTACTAAAGCCCTAAAATGTTCAGAACTCCTAAAATTGAACTTAGATTGCAACGAGAACTTAGAGATAAGTTAATTGAGCTATAAAATGAGATAATGTAGTATAATTTACTATAAAAAAATACACGTAATTTTTTAGTATACCCGGTACAAATAATAATTATACTTGTAAATTAACTTTAAATTTAGTAATTATATATATATTGTGTTGAATTCATAAAGTTAACCTTAGAATGTACCCTAAAAATAAAAGATATGCTAGAAACTTAATTATATGAGTAAAGTTATATATCTCACATGTTATTTATATAGGGAATATACTTATATACTAATTAAATAATCAAATCCTAACATACACTATACATATTTAATTAAATAATTAACAATACTTATCCTAAATACAATGGAGCTTGCTGTAAATCCACGTGGCTGCTGCAGAAGGAGAAGGATTGCTGATTCAAAAGTAAATCAATAGTTTTAGGACACCACATGCTTAGTTAAATAGGGAAAAACAAAAGAAAAAAATAAAAAAAAATCCTTAGGCGGTGAAAGAAGTGTATAAAAATTTTCCTAGCAGCAGAATAACAATATTTGACAGTTTGGAACCAAAAACAACAGAAAGAAAAATCAAGAAAAAATCGTAGAAAATAAAAAAAGAAGAAGAGAAAAACAGAACAATTACCGAGCAAGGCTAGTTCCTAGGGTTCCCTTTAATCTGCCGTTACGCCACTCCACCACCAAGGAGTACCCCCAGCGTCTAGGCGTTCCGACAACCACCCAGCCGCCGCCGGCCATCGGAGCACCCAAGAACACCAAGGTCAAATTTCTGCCCTGTTTTTCAATAATTTCTAAAAAATAGTAAATCCACCCAGAAAATTATGAAAAAAATTACACTTAGGTTATTTTAGACATGCTTTCATGTGATATTTTTATTTTTGAAAAATTCGTAATATTTAATATACTTTATTAAGAAATCTGTAATTCATCCGAATATATATTAGTGAAATAAATATACTATATGATGTTGTTTCTAGCTGAAAATTTTTGTGTAGGATGTGTATGATATATGGGTAATTGCTACGTAGCCCAAATTTTTATTTGAATAATTTTAATATTTATTGAATTTTTAGGCCTGAAATTGGTTCGAAAATAGGCTGAAATTATGAATTTAATAGGAAATTATGAAATTAATTGATGAAATGGACATGTACTGATCTATAATAAATAATAATGGTACTGAGTCAGATTGGAATTAATTGGATGCTAAAAGAATTATAATTGGATAATTTATCAAATTTAGGGGTAAAATCGTCAATACGAAAATATAGGCAATAGGTCGAAAACTTGAAACCGAGTGATAATTGAATTCTCTATATTTTTAGAAGTCCATAGAAATTTTCGGGGAATTATTAGGTAATCCAAACTATTTACTACGAATTTATTAAGTAAAATAGCTTAAATTACAAGTCGGGGTGTATTTGTAATATTAATAGACTAAAATGAGTAAAATACTTAAATAAAACCTATATATAGGATTGCTGGTCGAATTGGGTTAAATAGAGATTTTATTACAATTATTAATATTTTCTGATCGGGATGTACTTTAGGTGTATTAAAATTGAATAATACTTATATTATTACAATATAAGGACAAATTGGATAAAATATAATTTAAAACTGTAAATTTCGCATAATACGGTCATTTTTATATAATTATGTATAATTATATTAAAAATTCAAACTACCCGTTAAAATCCATCTCTAGAAACAGGACTCATAAGATGTGTCGTTAAGTCTATACGAACTCAATGACACTAGTTTTGTTGAAATCGGATAACCTTAAGCAAACTAGTTTATATCTATAACATATTCAAGAATATACACATTTCGGTAACTCTACCGGAATCAAAACGTGGATTAATAAATAAAAGGTACATTTCGATACGATCAAAACGATATATAATACGTAATAGTAAATATGATGTACAATGTTAATAATTAATAATTTAATAACATGACTGTATATTATGGAAATAATATATATATATATATATATGTTTTAGATTAGACCCTAATGTTTTCGTAATTATTACGAAAACTAAATTTAGACCTTTTGTGTAATTAGGACTTTCCAAAGACGGCTGACAATTCAAGTCAGAAATAACGAACGTCTGAACAAGTAAGTTGGGATGGTAGCTTCGCCGCTGTTTGGGTACTATTTTAAAAGTATCCGGAGACCCAAGAGTACTTCTGGTTGTGTTTGTAGTTAGATGATTATGCGCATGCTATGTGTGTGAATGATACTCTGTTGTGACAGGAGTTCAACTCCTTGGTGTGCTGTTCTGCATATTTGCATGGATTCTGTATTGTGTGAACTTATTGGTCACCCTTGATTATTTCTAATGATTATTCGAATAAAGTGTAATTGGTCACGCATAATCACCCGTTAGGGGAAACGATTAAGAGTGTTAAGCCAAACACCGACTTCCTTCGATGAGGATAGCTGAAATGGTCCTTTCCCCATCCTTAGTCGAACTAAGTGATAGGCGAGGAGGTCGCGGCAAGGTTGGGGGCCGTGGTTCGAAGGCGGTCTTAGGAGGGGGGTGTTCTCCATTGCACAAGCCCGGGTTTGGTTTAACTTTAGTCGCGATGAAACTCCTCAATCCGAGTTGGAGCGGATGAAATTTCTCTAACCTCACAGTGGACCGGTTAACACTGTGCGATGTTTTCATTTGAGTGATTGCATTGCATTTCATCATAATTATTAACCTTATTTGTGATTGTATAGTACTCTTCTGACTCCGCCCCACTTACTGAGCTAGTTGTGCTCACACCCCTACAGACTCTTTTGCAGGTACTGAGTGAAGATAAAAGATGTTCCGGTACCAACGTTCTCAGGTTAGTGTGCTGCTGTGTGGGAAAGTGAGGAACGAGGAATTTAATTGAACCTGAGCTTTTGCTTTGTCTTTAAGTTTTGAAGAAAACTAAATGGGAATTCCCTGGGAGCCCACTAGTTTTCTAACTTATTGTATATAAATCGTATAACCTGTGGTTTTTAAAAGACTCTGATTGTAATCCTTACTCTTGGACGTGAAATGTTGTATAATTACTGTTGTAGTACTAAACTACAGATTGTATAGAACAAGTATTTTGTTAAAGCTCTACCACAGGTTTGGATATTAACAGATGTCAGAACAGACGTTTCAAGCTGGTTGAGTTGTGCGCCTTGTGTAAACTGCGTCTACGATAGCAGCTGTGAGGTCAGCTTCTATCTTAGATTAGTTTACACGGCGAGACTGTTATGACTCTTCTTATTCGGGGCGTGATAAGGGCCGGTTTCAAATCGTAAATCGACCCAACCTAAGAGGGCATGGGCTAAAATTACCAATCGAACTGGTGGGTTGTATGAGCCCAAGTGGTTTGAGTTGATGGAACCACTCAACCCAGTAGTTCAACCTGCCCCACTAAAAAAGAAAAAAGACAATAACCAAACCACACTCTTCTAACACCCACCAATCTACTACCCCACCAATATTCCCTTGACCTTTTCTTCTTCCCTTCTTTAAACTTTTCCTCATCTCCTTCAACATACTCAATTATTTCCCCTCAATTATTCCTAACTCATCTCTCTTTCACTCCATTTTTTGCTTACAATGTTTTCACATTCATTTTTCCACATCCCCATTCACTTTCACATGCAACTTTCCAACATCTTGCAATTCAAAATTTTAGATGACAAATCCTTTAATTATTCATGTGTGAATGCATCATAAATTTTAAATAATTCAGCGCATTTTGCATTAAGGAAAATTTGCAGATGTCAGTGTAGGTGAAGCATCTAAAAACTTTCAGAATTCAAACATTGTGAATTCAAAACAATATGCTTTCAAAACTTTAAATTTTAAATGACATGTGCAAACCAATTGACTTGCATATAAATTGTAGTATGGAGGAGTGAACACTTGTTCACCAAAATATTGAAACGCTCTAATTATTCTATCTTCGCATTTCACAACTTTGAAACTCTAGTAGATAAATATTTCATTTAGTAACCATAAGGCTCTAATTATAAATCTTTATTCTACTTTATCGAACCATTCCATTCATCAAAACATTTACATATATTTCACTTTAGTAACTATGAATGTACAATTTTGCTTTATGATAAATAATTTTCATTTTGTGCCATCTTGAAATTATTTTTGTCCCTCAATCATAAATCTTTCTTATACTAAAAAAAAAAAATTACCTCAATATAATGATTTTTGCACTATACTTTCTCCAAAAAAAAGCACAATTCCTCTTTAGGTGAAAAAAATAAGGGTAAGGTTATAAGAACAGATACGTCATCTGAGCTACAACGATTTGACGATATTTAAGTGTACTCAAAGTATAAGTACAACCTCAATGAGGAGATAACACATGAGGTGATAGAAAATGTCGAATGTCGAATGTCGAGGTACAACACCTCTTGACTTTGAAATCGAACCTCAATGCAAAAATTATCGAGGCACACTAACTCTTAGATTCAAACTTTTATGAATGAGTAACCTTATATGACACCCTAAATTCGAACCTCCATGCATGAGTGTCTCTGCACAATCCACTGGATATGAACTTCTAAGGATGAGTTGCCCTGCTATCATGTTGGAAGATGAGGTTTCCATATACGTTATGCATATTATATTCTTAACTTGTGTGTCAATGATAACATTGTAGCTTTATAAGACAATATAGCTCTAATTAAAAATGTGGTAAAAATAATAACGGAGAGACCGTCAGTCCATAAGAAAATGGAAGAACTTTCATTGGAGTACAAGAAGAGACCTTGAAAATTTAAGATGGATGTGTAACATCGCTGGAACTCCATATACAAGTTGTTACATAACATTATTCTTTATAACAAACTACTGTGTGACTTCTCTATGTACAATATACATGAGGTTAACATTCACCTCAACAACTGGGATATATGTATTTAGTTGCTGAAGGTTATGAAAGTTTTTCATAATACAATTAAGACTTTCTCACAGGATTACAAGCCTAATGTTTACTTATTCATTATGTTAGTAGCCAATATACTTGGCGTACTACTTTAGGCCCGTTAAGACTTAAACCTGCATGACGACATTTACTATATTGCATTGAAGTAGTTATCTTATTACAAAGATATTCTCCATATTTATCTTATTGCAACTATTCTAAATACCCGTTGTAAATATGAAGTACTATTAATGTATTAACTTATTATAGTCATATTGATGATCTAACAGATTCCCAAGAGATATACAATTTGGAAGTATAGTAGGATTTATCCGCAATGATAGTTAATATAGAAGAGCTGCTCGCATCTTACCAAAGTCAATATGGTAGCTAGTTATTAATCTTTCCTTCGCCACTCGCTAAGGAACGTTATTACTTATTTATGGATAAGTAGTTACTAGCATAGAAATTGAAGATGTAATAGCTTGGTAGGCCATTGTTTGAGTTGCAGTACTATACAAACACAAATTTTAAGTGCTCTAAAAATATCTTCATCAAAGAATTCAATATCTTAAAGTGGTGACAAAGGCACATAAAGAACTATCCACTCCTATCTTGCATCACATGTGAAGTACTCATTGCTGTAGTGTCGACGGTGGTCGTTGAGTAAGCATTTATTACTGTAGGCCTCATCCTTAATAATCAGCGAGTCCCCTTTTTTGTTGTCAACGTTAAGGCAAGCACTTACACAGAAGAATTGGTATAAGGTGTCTTACGAATGGTAAGAAGCATGTGGGACAATGAGTGAGAAAGATAAATATTTCAACAACTGAAACAAATATAATGAAAGCCTAAACTTAACTGCGGGTCTTACCCTTGAGCACGAATTGTCGAAGCAAGAAGACACCTAATAAGTACTAAAAAATCTTCCCTTCATTTTTATTTTTTTTCCTTCTAAAACTGTTTTGTTACCTAGAAAAATTGTTTTCACAATTACTCTTGAAAACTAAATGTTATGATTTTTCCCAATATCATCGATTAAAATTATTTTTCTTCCAAAAAATTAAATTGGTAATTATGTGTACTTGTTTTTTTTTTTTCTAATTTAAAATTGACCAACATATTAAAGATTTTCTAAAAATCCAAATTGAACTACGGTAATCCGATTTCGACTAGTGAATACATAGGCATTTTTAGGGTGACCGTAAAATCAATTAAAAACATTTTCCTTGGTGCTCCTAAATTCTCCAAAATTGAACTTTTACAAGAATTTTTTGTACAATTGGCACTGTTAAAACTTAATAGTATTTTATTTTATAGTTCCACCCCGCTATTATACTCTAATTAAGGAGATATTTTTTTTTGTAACACACCATGATGATTTGCAATTAATAATGGCTTTGTATTTTATTTCTTTTTTATAGTCTGCAATTCGACAAGCAATGAGAATTATTCATTCTTTACAACTTTTTTTTACTTCGCTTAACATCACTCATTATTTTAATATTGTACTAATATTAACTTTATGTGGGCCAAACATATTATTTTGGAACGAGGTAAAATTTCAATTGAAAATATCAATTAATCATATATGCGGCATTACGTATTATGTTATGCAAATATAGTCTTACATTTTACAATAATCCTTGAATTGAAACACAAGTGCGAGAGAGGACTGGTAAATATTTCCAAGAGCATGGAATTCAAAAATAAGTGTGAAATTAAAAATTGTTAATGTAACTAATAAAATTAAAAAAAAAAAAAAACTAGGGATGTGGTTTAGGGGCAAGTGAACCCACCTAGGACCATGACTAGTCGGGTCTATCATCGTCCGACCTTAAGCCAACCCCATGAATCGGCAATTTCGAAGTGTTTCGACCATGTGAATAGGTTTAGTTGCAATTGTAATGGGTATTACATGCTACGTGCAATACATACGTGGTATGTAAATATTAATAAGGTATTGCCATATATGATGTGTATAAATCATGAATGATAATTAATTTGAAAACTACTTATACAATTATTATAGATGTGAATATTTTATTAGTATTTACACGGTGTACCAATTGAATCTTTTTTCATTAAATTGGTTGTTTTCTTTTCTAATTGAGTCAAAAATAATGTTAGAGTTATAATAAAATATTAGATATTTTATTTTTAGTAAAATTTTCTTTCTTTTTTGTTTTTTTTTTATCTCTTATTACCATTATAGTTATTTAAATAAATTGCATATCCATTGGTGATTTATGAGAAACAGTAACTTAATGTATACTAACAGATAACACACCCGCATTACATGTGCAAAAAGATAAAAAACTTTAGATTGTATATATAGAAGAATGCTAATAACATAAGTTTATAAAATCAAAACTATAATAAATTTTTCCTTATAAAAAATTAGTGAATGTTAGTTAAATAAAAAGTATAATGAATTTTCCAAATAATAGTAATATTGAATAATTAAAATAACGAATAAATAAAACAATAATAATCATAGAAATAAGTATGATAAAAAATAGTAACTGTATAGTAGAAAAGATTTGTGAATAAGTAATGGTAATTAAGAAGTTTGTAGGATTTTTTTTTTCTTGCAACTATTATGATTAAAGTTATAAGATATAAATAGTTAAAAAAGGAATTTTCCTTTAATATAATAGATGATAAAACATGCAAAGAATAGTTTTAAAATGAGGCGATCCGTTCTCTATCTATAAGATTAATCGACCGTTTTTCCTCATATCTCTATGCATAAACACTGGTAAGAGAAAAGAATGAAAATTCCTAACGGTTTTGGCATCTTGAGGAATAATATTTGACTCCTTGCAAGGCGATATCAAACCGGACCATCTATTTTTTTCAACTCGTAAATAAAATCATCTTGACCCCCAGGCCGTATGTTTTCATTTACAATGGAAAGATAAATTTGTGTCACATTTTGTACATGGGAGTGGACTTGGAGCCAAGATTTTTAAACTTGCGAATTTCACCTTAAATTATTAAATAATTATTAAAAACTTAAAATAAATTATGAAAATAAAGTAATGAATAGATTAAACTTATTTTTCTATAAAAAATTCTTAATTTATAACCTAACATGTATATAAGAAGAACAAGTATAGTTAAAACTAAACTTTTTTTCATTTTTTTTTTTGAGGAAATTAACGAATTAAAAGGAACCAAATCTTTTAACTCATTTTAAATTATTGATGGTATAAACTCAAATATATAGTTTTTTTTTTATAAATTATGCTATTAGAACTAAAACCTGAATGAAAATTATGAACATTAAGTAAAAAACTAGGAGAAACAAAAAGAGAAAAAAATTGGAATATAATAAACGAGATGATGTAATATCCTAATAGCAACTTTCTAAAAGTCTAGTTACATTTTTTCATTTTTAGACCATTCAACTTAAATATGTAAAATCGGTAAACTTGATCATATATATTTATCAAGTTTGATATGTAAACTCAGTTAAAAATGTAAATTTATATATGTAAATAATTTTATATCTGAGTTAACTCGAAAAAGTATTATAAAATCGTAAATTTTTATAATCACATAAGTATAATCGCGATTTTGATAATTGTTCCTGAAACGAAACTAAAATTTTGGATTCCACTCTTTTTCCCATGTTTAGAAGTATTTATAGAAGGTAAAGTTGTGAATTTTTTTGTAATCGAAGATTTTGGCTTTCAAGTGTGATTCAATTCCGTGTTTATGGGACTAAAATCGTGATTTTAGCTATCTCATTAATTATCATAAGTTAAAATTACTTATTTAGCTTTCAAATTAATTATAGTATACGAAAATTAATCGTTTTTTTCTTTTCCAAATATTACTGTATAGACATTTTAATCCATCGTCGGTATTTTCAAATATAAGAGAATAATTATTGTTTCGATCCTCACCGTTTTATTTCATTTAGCAGAAATGTAATATCATTATTTCTCCATAATCAACCGAACAAACATCGTTAAGGTGTGGGTGGTGTTCTGTCGCTTCCGGGTTGCAGAAAACTCAAGTGTGAACGCAAATCATTTGATTCAGCACGTGCGATACCCAATGGGGAGCCATATCCATGGCTCTCTTCGCTTTAAAATGGTCTCTCTTCAGTGTATAACTCTCGTGTGCACATGGTGCCACATGCTTTTATTTGAACAAGTTTGGTTTTCCCAAGATTGATATCCAATCATTTGTTAAAATGGTCCATCAGACCGATATTTGGTAAATATCTAAAATTGCCTTATTATTGTGGTAAGGTTAAATAAAAATTGATACGTAACTTACCATGATAAAATAATTATTACTGATGATTTCAAGTATTCTTATGTATTAATTTTTTATATAGTTTTATCAACCATATCATGGTTCACATGGCATACTATATTTACACTATGTTTAGATTGAGGGAAGGGAAGGGAAGGGAAGGAGAGGAGAAGTGAGATTTTCAAGAACTTTTCCTTTGTTTAGAAGAAAAGGTGGGGAAGGGAGCCGAAAGGAGAGATGGGTTTGAAGGTAAAACTTTTTCTTGAGCCATAAAAATCATTCTCTTTAATTATGGAGAGAATTAGAAGGAATTATTTTAAATTTACAATCCTATCCTTAAAATAAAAATATGCTTTAATGTTTTAACAGTTTTTATGATATTTTGTTATAATAAAAATTTATATTATTAACTTTTCCTCCACTCACCTTTTTTCTCATACAAACAAAGGTATATATAATTTGTTTCATTCACATTCTTTCTTTTGAAATTCATTCCTCTCACTTTCTTTCCTCCTAATTACTTCTCTCTTCCCAAACATAATGTTAATGAAACCTTATGAAAGAAGATATAATGTTTATTGAAAAAAATAGAAACACTTAATTTTTATAATACAATTATAAATTCCTCGGAAAAATCAATAAATATACTAAATTAGTACAAGTGCTCTTTCTCGAATCTCTTCCCTCAAGTACATGAATAAGTAAGACTCCAATTAACAAGATTGGCATAATTGAGAGAAGTCGTTTTCTTTTCGAGTCCATATGCATGGAAAACCTTGCTCCTTGCGTTTCGCATGACTTGTCAGGTGATCATGTAGTGCCCGTCACGATATTTATGGTCTGCCAAATTATGAAATGAATCTACATTATTCTTATGATTCAGATATAATTATTAAAGTCCAATGGAATCATCACGATTCACGATGTTGGGTCCGCAGGATCTTGTTCCAACTCTAGTTAAATAATCACTCTCAGTGTAGCATGCAGCCACAGAACAAATGTGTATATAATTAATATATCATATTAATCATTGGATTCCTTGTATTCAAAATTTAAAATTCCGCCGTCTAGATGATCCCAAAAACACTTCTACATCTTGATAAATAAAATTGTGTAGGTGCAAAAGGTAGTTAGTCTAGGTAATAACTAAAAGAGGGAAAGATAAAAATCCACCATATCATAAATAAAAGTAGGATATTATATAGTCTCATTTATTTTATATATCATATTCTCAATGAAAAGTGTTGTTAAAAGTAGGTAAATTAATGGTTTACCTATTATTATTATTTTTTTTTTCCATGATTTGAGTCTTGAATAAGATGTTTTTTATTGTTATTATTACTGTTGTTTTTATATATTTTTTCTGGAAAATTTTTATTAAAAGTCTTAACATGCTTTTGTTTTGCCAATTGTATCCTACATCATTTTAAATGTCTATACTTGAAATCCGAATTGTTTTTGAAAACTGCTAGTTGAGTCCTTCAAAATGCTTTTAAAAGTTATTCTAAAATGTTACTAGTTGTACCCGTTTTGCATTTTATAACTGATGTTTAAGACTTAAGTACACCTTTAAAAAGGTTTAGTATCAATTCACAAAATCATGAAGGTACATATAAATTTATCATATTTCTAAAAATGGATTTCATGTTTTACAGAAAAGTGGATGCATGGAATAGAAAGATGCAAAGTTTGCTTATCCAGATTGGTAAGGACAATGTCAAAAGAAAAATTTTAAACAAGGAGAAAAGATGATAAGAAAATCCATTGAGAATTTGAAATGAACAAATAACATATTTTAAATTTTATCACCAAAATAATATAATCATGAATAGTCTAACGTTTATCAAACACATAATTCTTAACTGGCTTTCTCAATATCCTCTTACAGATTATCATTTTTCATGTCAAAATTATTATTTAAACTTTATGTGTTTTTACAAACTTGAAATTGATAATTATCATAGTTTAATTGAACTTTTACTTGTCAAAATTATGACTTTAATTACCTCAGTTCATTTAAACTTGTACTCTTAGAGTGTTTGTCACATCTTCTTTTTAAATAAGATGGAATTAGCAAATATTATAAGTTCAAGTTAAATTAGTTATGATATTTAATAATTTTAAACTTTACCTATGAAATTTCAATAATGAAAGTTCAATTTGGTATATAATATTTCATAATTTCAAACTTCATGTGAAATTGAAGAAACATACAAATAAGTGTTGGTTGTGATTTTGATATTCTCCTTTTCAATTATTAACAAGTGTATATTTTTTATTATTACTAGTGGTTTGTCGTTCTACATATGACTGTAACTACAATTTTTTTTTTATTTCTTCTCGAGGGAATTATTGATATATACAATTTGGTTTGGCAGTTGAGTAATGATTAATACCGGCCATCATGTGCAGATAGGAAAGCGTGGTTTTTGACTCAAATATTTTTCGTACAAAATCAAATTAGAAAAATCCAAAGTGTAAGCTAAACACATGGATCGACGTGTGATATGGGTCATTAAATATTTCTGAAAATTAAACCATAAGCAATCTATTATTAATTTATATCTATAATATAATTGAATCAGTGCAAAAAAATTTTTGATATAGAGGCAATTGCAAGTTGCAATTTAGATCTCAATCAGTCTAACTCGAGGCAGCAGTGGATAGACTGTTCATCTTTGGTCTTTGTCAGCAATTTGTATTATTATATTATTGGCCATTATTATATATGTACAGTCACGTGAAGAATTATTAATAAAAATAAAGCATCCTAAGGGAGACCCAATAACCGACTTTACCTGAAAAAACTTCCAACAGCCAAGACCAACGAACTTGCCTGCACAAACATTAAATCATTCGCAAGTACTTTTAATTTATTATTGTCGATGCATGTTATAGATGCATGGCATGGGAGGCTACATGCTCCGAGAAAATAAAAAACCCACTACAAAAGCCCATGTTAATGTTATTATTTTTGTTATTTTTTTCTGTGTGCATGGGCGATGCATGCATGCACGCTATGTCGTATTATTAATATATCAGAAGGTCAATGGCTTATGAAGATATGCAGATCTTTGCTTCTCGTTTCAAAGATGTGGAAATGGCGGTCAACCGCGTTGGGAGATAGAGATACAGAGACATGGTCAGTCGTCATATGTAGGTGTCTATGGTCCAATGCAAAGATCAATAGAATGGGTAGCACATGGAAAACTATAATTATTGGAAGTGAACAAATGCAGGCACAACAAATTAATGGAAAGGAGTATCCTTTCGTATCTGAAAACAAATAAAAGTGGCTTCAACAAATTGTATAACTGAAGACACAAATATGTGGAAAAAAAAATTTGTATTAATTGACAGCTGCAAATTACACTATCTTTGAAGATTATTTATAAACCTAGAAACCCAAAATTATCAAGGAAAAATAGAAAATTAGAAAAAAAAATATATATAAGAAATGATTAATGTCATAAATGATATCTAAACTTCTTCAAAATGTGTAATATACTTCTTGTATTTTTAAAGTATTGATTTGCCACCTAATTAAAATTTTCATGGTCATTTTTATTATTTACTTTGTTAAGTTTATTTGCTTATGTAAATATAAAGATAACTAAGGAATTGACCCACAATATGAACGGGCTAACATACTTTTTAAGGTGTATCACAATGCAAGCTATCCACTTTGACCTAAGCGGTAAGAGAGTGCAACTCCTTGCAGGTGGCCTTTGGTTACCCCCTAATTTTGGGGTGGCTAGAAGGTTTAATTCCTAATTCATCCTTATGTTTATGTCAACTAACAAATTTAATAGAGTAAGTTTAGGTAGCAAAAATGACCTAAAAACTTCAATTAAGTGATAAATTGATTTTTCAAAGGTCAAATATCAAATTGCACATTAACAAAGTTTTAGTACCATTTGTGGTATTAACCCTATAATGAACAGAATAAACGAAAATACACTTTCCTAAACTAGCACAAATATTTTTGATAGCTTTGTATCTTCTAAAGATGCACAAGCTTTACCTAAATAATGATAGTAAATGAAAAGTGTTTGCACCGAGTCAAAGTAAACTCAAATATATCCTTATTGATATATTATGGGTTACATAACTCTTCATACACAAAATATTATGACCCTCCAAAACTAAGCTTAATCACCCTTATGCTCCTAATCTATTTTACACTTCTGATCCGAGCTCCCTTTTCATTTTGATCTTGCTAGCTTCTAATGACCCTTATGCTCCTAATAAACTTCTTATGTCTTACAACTCTGCTTCTGACCTTTCTTCTTCCACTTCTAATTATCTAGATGCTCCATATATTACAAGTGTAACTCGTTCCTATCAAGATCTATTTAGTTAGGTATACAAAATAAGCAATGCATAATGTATTGAATATGTGTATTGAGATTGATGGACTACTTGGTTTTCACACCGTATAATTTTGACAAAATTAAAGGATTAGAGAGTTGTAGACATTTTTAAACATAATATATAATATTTTATGAAGCTACATCATGCTTAATTTTTCCCATGGACAAATTTAATGTTTTATTGAAATTTTTGAAATACTAACATTAGCTATAGTATAAAGCTATGTTTTACTATTAAAACAAGTATTTTCCAAATATACAACAAAGTGAGATTATAGATTTCAAAAATCAAAGTCTTTTATTTTTCTCATAAGAACTTGAACTAATAATAGCATGTGATGTAATGTAAATATATAATGCTAATAATAAGTGCTAAGACAGATAAAGGATCCTAATTGTCATATAGAAGCTCGATCTTGTAGATGTAAGGGCTCATGTACAAAGGTCATGTACATGTTGCATGATTATCGTGTTATGACAAAAGGAAAATGCCTTGACTGAAGTAGTGTTCTTTAGGTGATCAAGAGAAAAAGTAGAAGGGAAGAGGAGTAAGCAGTCCTAATAAAGCTCTAACATGTTGGGTGATAGGTAGAGAAATCTAATGGCATCAAACTCCAAGATCGATGGAGAATGAGGTATGTGTTCTCGAGAGAATTGAGTGTTTGACTTATTTGAGTAAGGAATTCAATAGAGTGATAGCATTGATTGGAGATTTCTCCTATCAAAATGATGAAGGAGAATAGGTATTTATAAAGGATGGTTGTTGATCTTATCCGTTAAAATGAGATCATGATCAATGATTACGATTAAACCTTTCTTTTATGGACCTTAAATGGATGCTCTTTAATGGTATTAGCGTACTAGTGGCCTTATTTTCTTGGTGTAAACCAAATTAAGAAATGTTGGATTGAATAGATCAATCGAGTAGGCTCTACTTCAAACTTACCATGTCGAATTTCTATTGATCATCCTGACTATATATAGTCTAGCCTCACTATGCCCTATTACTTTAACTTAAAAAGTCAAATTCATTTTAATTATTAGGCCTAAGGCTCATGATTTGAATTAAACTCTCCACAGACCCTAAATGTTAATTCCCTCTTCTAAGTTTTGTGATCCTTAAACCTATTTATATTCAACTAATTGTGGGTAAAACTATTAGTATAATAACACTTGTACTTAAGTTCTTTTTTTCCTTTAGAAAAACGCTTAAGTAGGATTTATGTAATTCATTGTGCTTAAGCTTAAGTAAAAAATCCCTTCACAATAGTTAACAAATAAAAATTAAACTAATTTAAAACCAACTCAAAGTTAAATTAGACATAAAACAATAATAGATCTATTTATCATATCAATGATTTTTATAAATTGTGTATACTTATCGTTTTTGTTAATATGTATTAGTGTAAGAAATATATGATATTTCATTGATAAATCCTTATATAAACACTACTAATCACATTTGAATTATTATTTAGGTTTAACATGGTTAATTAATGATAATAAAGTACAAGTGGTCAGTCAACTTCCTTTACTTTTAGTTAGCGTTTTATTATATTTATTTTCTTTTATTTTAAGCTACTTTGTAAATTTTTAAAATTTTTTTGAATTGTGAAATTTAAAAATTTGGAAGTTTTGTTGGAAAAAAAAAATATAGTATGTTAACTAAGTAAGTTGACCAAATAACACGTGGCTAGAGAGTTTTAGTACTTAGTAGTAGCTATCTGAACAATTTGACTATTTTATTGGATATCATTTTTATCGGTTAAAATCTCAAAAAATAATTTGAATAGACCATTAAGAGAAAGGTTTAAATAGTATTAATACATTATATAAATCGATGAGTGGTATGTAAGTATAAATAAAAATTTGACAAATAAAAACATAATCACTACTTTTCAAAAAGTATATTATTTCATTGTTACAAGTTAAAATTTACATATACGTCATTCATTGATTCATATAGTTTATTAATACTATAAAAAAAATACTAATTATGTTTTCATGTATTAAAATTTTATTAATACATATATATTATTTATTGATTTACATAGCATTTAGTATCACTTAAGTTTTTCTCCACACCGTTGCTCTTTAAATGCACATAAAAAATCAAAAAGAGTACAAGTTGCTCCACTAATGCTCCAAGACTCTATTTGCACAGAGATATAATCACAAACTGAAAGCACAAAACAATCCACACCCAAGTTGCCTAGGATATTGATCCAATTAGAGGGTACTTTTCAAGGACATATCAACACGATCTACTGATTTTTTAGAGTGACAAAATACCTCTTTTATTTTATTTATTTATTTATTTTTTCTAAGATTATGCAAACCAAATACAACATCGTCGACACGTGGCCTATATTTCTTTAAAGGAGAAACATGATCTTAACCGCGTGAAGTGTGACACTGACATATTGATCAATGCAAGAACAAAAATCCATGAATTCCAATTGGATGAATTGAGACAGTTGGAAGGCTATAGCAAGATGCCAAATGTCCCATGGTGGAAATGACGGGAAAAAAGGGTTAAGAGATAAAAAGAAAGATAGCAATAGATTAGTGGTAATTAGTGTTTCATGCATGACGTGTCCCCACTAGATGGAGAAAAAGATTTAAAAGAGTAAGTCGCATGAAATAATATATAATAAACAAGTATTTATAAAATTTTAATAAATATATAATTACATATTTTTTTAAAAAAAAATTTTAAGAGATAAGTTTATTAAAATTTTATATATCCTATTAATCAATTTAAATAATATATTAATACCTCTAAAACTTTTCTCGTTAAGTTTCTGATTAGGTGGAGGATTCTGAATGCGCCATGTAATGCGATCACTGCTTCTGAATGCACCATGTAATGCGATCACTGCTTGTGTTTTCGTTTAAGGATGTCTTATCATTGAACAACGACGTCGGAATGTCCAAATGTCATAGGCTTAAAAAGGTGTTGGAGGTATACATTTCATTTCCTCCACCGATAATGTCCCTCTTCCTCATATCTGTAAAGCTGACTTTCTTTGCATTAATCATTTTCCAATGTAATATGCCGACAAACGATTGGTTATCTCAAACACCAATATTGAGAAAGTAATAGCAAATCTTGTAAGAAATGGGTAAAATATCATCTAATATGGGACTTTTCTTTCCTCCAGAGGATGATGCAGACATAATGCATGTGAAATGTTTTACCTTCTTTTTTTTTTTTTAAAGAAAAAATGTCAATAAAGATGGTGATGCAAAATGTAAAAAGCACCATGACTGAGCTATACATTCTTTGTGGGATGTAACTAAGAGTAGAGTGGAAGGAATGGCAAAGGGAAGATGTTAGGGAGATTTTGAGGGAAAAAGAAATGGAAACCTGGGAGGGGTTTCGTTGGATGGACTGAGAAGGGGAGAGAGACTAGGAAACTGTAAATTTGCCATTGTTTTTCACTTTTGTTTTTATTTTTTTTTAAAGTTTTTTTTAATAGAGTTTATTTATGATACTCAAAATGGCACCAACTCTTAAAATTGTGGGTAGCCTTTTGTTTATCTATAGTGATAGTTGATTAAATTCCAAACCATGTTTGTGGTTTTTTCCTATAAAATTGAAATTCACTCTATGGAATAATCAAGCAAACACAAGACTTATAAACAATAATCTAACCATGAAGAGGGGTTATCAAATTTCCTATCCACAAAGGATAATATCTAATAGATAAAAGAAGATATCAACATCTCTTTAGCAGTCATGCTATGGTACTCAAACAAATGTACATAGAGGACATGAGCGAAGTATTAATAGAATATTTTGGATGTGAGTTTCGAAGTCTAGCCTTATAAGATTGACTCTAATGACTTGCCTAAAACATGACCTTTAAGCTAATGTTAGCCAATGCAAGGCTAGGTCACCTAGTTCAGCTCCAAATCACTTACTAAGCTTTAGGTTGACTAGCCTAACCCAGGTTGCCTTATGCTAACTTAAGTCAACGGATTCGAGCCAAGGATTCAAATGAAGATAGGCAAGAAAAACTTAATAGATAAGAGAAGTCAAATCCCATGATTCTCTCCATAAAATTTTGAGTAAAAGAAAATATCTTGACATTAGTTGCCTTACTTATCTGGTTAGTCATTTCTTTATAAATACCACATTAAGGCTCCTTGGTAAAAGATCAAAATTCTCTAATTCTAAACACTCATATGCTTTCTCTCTTTATACAAATACTCTCTCAATCCTCTCTCCAACTTACACATTAGAGAGGTTACGTTGGAATTAACTCCAACACCCCTAAAACTAACATTTGCTACATTTTGCAAGTTCTTTACAACTTTACAAGAATCACATATCAATAAGTAGAAAATGAAAAAAAAAAAAAAAGGAATAAACATTATCCTAAAATGTTAGTTTTTGCACTATAAAAATGAAGGAAAAATTAATAAGACTTAGAGGCACATAAATTTGTTGTCTTCTTGATAGCTTATGCCTCTTGGACACAATTTTGCTAAGAATAATCAACACACTCTCTCAAGATGCAATTAACTTCAAGAATAATTATGTCCAACTTTACTATCCTTGTGTACTATACTCTTAAAAATGTGGTTAAGTGTTTTTTAAGGTTTCTCGAACAAGGAAAGAAAGAAAGATGTGTGAATATCAAAGTAAAAAATCAAATGAAAAATAATAACTCAATAGTTTTTTTTTTCTTACCTAATGATAGTTAAGCAACACAAGTCAATTTATTCTCTTAACGAGATATAAGTAGATGTGTAAATAAACTAAACCAATTTACAAACTATTTGAGTTCAACTCAAGTTTTATTCTAACTTGATTTGATAAAAATCAAGGTAAGCTTGAGCTAAAAATACTTAAGTAGTAATTAGTAAATCGAGTTTAACTCGAGTTTTATAATACTAAGCTAGTTAAACTTATGAACTTAATTGAGTTTGATATAATTTTTAATTTTTTAAATATAAGTGAATCTAAAGTTATTTAAAAAAAATTTATAAAAATTTGAGTTTAATTGAGTTAATCAAATTGAAGTTGAATTTACTAAATATATTTTCAAGTTAAGTTTAAGTTTAAGTTCAAAATTTAGGGCTGGATCAAATTCAAGTTTCAATATTTAAATTGAGTTTGAATTTTCAAGTTTCAATTTTTACGTTAAGTTCGAATTTTGACTTGATTCAATTATACTTTTAAATGTAACTTTAAACCTTATCTTGTGTCCCATTACATGAGATGCATTTGATGACAAATCATAAAGATGATAAGATATATATATATCACTTAAATGGCCACATCGATTTAATTAAAAAATTCGCAAATTTAGCATGCGGGAATTCTAGAAAATACATTTCACTCGAATTCCATGTAGTTTGTTCCAACAAAATGTGTTTGATTGATAGATTCTTTTCTTACTCTATGTGGGGACTTCGAATGTCTCATGCATTAGGACTTTGACCAATGTTCACGTTGATGGGATTGTTAGAATAGTGATTTTATTATTTATTTAAATATATAAAATTATAAACTTATATAATTATATTTTTAACTCATAATTTTAATAACTACAAATATATAAATCTAACGATCGGAACAAACTCTACATCATCATTTCCTTCATGAAGTACGGACAAAAACATAATCTTCGAGTGATTCTCATTACCATATCTATCCAACAAATTGTACCTTATATTTCATAAACGTGGAGCACAAGGAAGCCTAAATTCTGGAACATTCACGATTTCTCACGCGGGGACCAAAAAAGTTCGCATTTGTATCGATCATGAATCTTGTTTTAATTTTCAGGATTCATGTATCATTTGGTTCGCATTTGTCCTCATGATCAGATTTGATTGTACGATGGAATCAAGAGTACGGTTGATTAGTGACTACTAAAATAAATGTAACCAGATAGTTCATTATTTTAGTTATAGGCCAGGCTCCCTCACGGTAGGTAATACTCTCAAAACGGTATTTTAGTAAAAGTTTTACGGTGTTAACATTTTTTTAAGAACTGTAGACATATTATTTTTGAAAATTTTGTATGTTCATTAATTTTAATGGTTTTTAAGCATGTCATCGTAATGTGTAATTTGAAGTACATAATGGTTTCACGATTTTGCTAGGAATAAATGCTTTTCGATTATCTAAATTTATGAACTAAGTGAAATGATTATGCTTATTTTAATATATCAACTTTATTTATCACCTTTGTAGTGGATGGAGGCAAGCAAGAAATTTTTGTCCCGCACATGTTGGGATTTTACAGGTATCTACATTTTCCGTTGTAAGCGCTTACCATGGTCCATTGCAATCCAGGAGGATCCAAGCAGCACTCTCAAGCAAAACGATTTTGCTCCAGCATGGTATCAAGTAATAATATTATAGCTTGATTCGGAATTTTGAGACTACAGACTTTTAAGCTTAAGCTCAAGCTCAATTCAAAGCGATACTCTACAACAACATCGAGCTTATTTGATTAACTTTATTTCAACTCAATAATCTTTAAAAAAAATTGTTAACTTAGTTAAATAATACCGATATGTAAACTTGGCTAAAACTCGTTTAATGTTTAAGCTTAACTCGAGTTTAATTAGACAAACATCATAAAGTTTGAGCTTGATTGAAAACTATTCCAAAAACTTAAAATTGAGCTCAATTCAATTATAGCCCAATCAAATTTAAGTAAATGCTAACTTGAACTTAAATTATTTATGAGTAAGCTTATCTCATTTTCATCTCTAATTTTTAATATATTTTAGTAATATGCTAAGTAATGGATAGTTTGTGATCGATTTTTATAGTATTATCAAACTTGAGTTGACTCTTACAGTTTAATCCAATTCGACTTGATCTGACTATAAAACCGATTCAGTCTAATCCTAATCTAACCCCAGTTGAATTGTGATTGAATTTGGTTCCGTCCTTTCAATTTTTAACCTTTTCATATGTCTAGATGGACTATATTGAACCAAATTTGACAATATTAATTTTCATATGCTGACCTGGTAGAGTACACTTACTATGAACTGTTTACCCCCTGTAATATGAGTCGTATAATCTAGATCCATAAAGAAGACCTTTAAGGATTGTTGGCAATATCCATATATTAAAGACTAAGTTGATACCACTTTTTATTTAACAACGTGTACCATTATCGAAGGGCAATTTTAGTTCATGAGCAGATCGTTGCAGGCAGAGTCAACTTCAATTAATTCCTTAATAAAAGGAATGAACTTACAAGTTAATGAATATGCTTTATTTTTTATTTGATATAGTTTGGTATCACAACTTTATTTTCTTTACTTATTTTTTCATTTTCCTTTTTATTTTGCTACTTAGACTTTTTGAATTATTAAATCCTGGTGTTCCCACACCACACCACACCACCCCCAACCCCTCCCCCCCCCCAAAAAAAAAAGAAAAAAAAAAAACTCTACAAAGTACAGATACCAAAATGCAAAAAGAATGAGAGTCAAGAACCGAATTTCGAAAATTTGAAATTTCATATATTTATAAGATAACTCTTTCGTAAATTTAGTTTTGGTAAGTATCTTTTGAGTTCTATTTTTATAAACAATATAATAATTTTTGAATTCAAATAAATATGGGAAGATAAATATAAAAACATATTTTCAAAAAAGATTTTACTTATTTAAAAAATATTAATTTGCTATGTATAGCATTTATATAAAAACGAGTTAGAATAAAAGAGAAACGATGATTTAAAAGCATACTATAGGACAAACAAAAATAAATGAATATATATCGATACTCAATGAGTCATGGACCATAAAAATTTAAAAGTTGAACATTTCTCAAGGGTCATAAAGCTATGAAAGGGCGTGAAATAGCCCAAAAAATGTTTTTAAACTAAAGGTATATTTACCTCCTGCGGATTTCCTTTAAATAAAAAGCTAACTTCCTTATTTCTTGTGCGGACTCTCGTAACAATACACAAAGGAAACTTTAACTCTCTCTTCTTTCACCCTTTCCCTCTATAACGCCACCATGGTGTCCCTTTCATGTACAATTACAAGATCATAGTGCATGTTCGATCAAGGAGAAATCTCTAGAAGTCTTTAGTGTTATTATTATCAATTAGAAATCGCTAATATTTAAACGTAAAAATCTTCTGTTATGTGTTTAAGGTGAAGGGTAGCAAAAAAAAATCTTTAGGATATGAATAAGCCCGTAAGACTCCGCTTACTCTTTTT
Organism: Lumnitzera littorea; assembly: GCA_024138015.1. Lineage (NCBI taxonomy): Eukaryota > Viridiplantae > Streptophyta > Magnoliopsida > Myrtales > Combretaceae > Lumnitzera > Lumnitzera littorea. The sequence goes on along the minus strand of JAMXBB010000012.1, from coordinate 11,716,732 downwards.
TTTTTTTTCCCCCTAATAGGTTATTAATCTCTAACCATAACTATGTCTTTCTGGACAACGGGGATAATTTTGGTTGCTAAAAGCTGTTATTAGGGAGGATTCAAGAGGAAAGTTGATTTTCTTTCCAATACTTTCAAGTTTAGTATTAATCGCATCTTTTTACAATTACAGAATTGATCACTGATATAAAGTGGAGATTTTAACTTACCTAAGGTTAACGATAAAAAAAAGGTAATATGTATAAATCATGTATTAATTATATAATTGGTTAGTAGTTAAAATCTTTTGAGATAAATTTCACGTTTTCTATTAATTGATGCGGATTCATAAAATTGCTTTCAGATATTCAACAAAAAGAATATATTTCCAAGGTTAATAATTGTTTCTGAGTCTCTTTGAAATATGTGGAAAAGTAGGTTCCTTAGTCCCGAGGTATGACTAGACAATCGGTTAAAAAAAGATCTAAAAATAACTAATTTGGATGATGTTAAAACTATTGATGAAGAGTTATCCGTAGTTTTGTTATTTTGTAATATCTTATAGTTTGCAAAAATTTTAAATTAAGTAGATAATAAATGGAATAATTATATGATGGCATTAAATTTAATAATTTGTCATGCTCTATACATAACAAGATGGAAAAAAAATTCAATAGATATTATATATCATATATTATGTACACATGACATATAAATATTAATAAAATGTTGACACAAATATTAATAAAAGAAATAGTCTCCAAATTAATTACTATACATGATTTACACACAGCATATATAGTAACACTTTATTGATATTTATACATCATATGTACATAATTATGTGACGTGTATTTTCCATTAGATCCTTTCTCAACAAGATGACTATCAGCCTTTATGCCTTTATCCTTCACCAAGGCCATGTAAAGTATCATCCCTAGTATTGAACCCTCTAATCTCCTATAATTAGCCAATATCTCCCTAAAGGATAAGCAAATAACCTTGTGAGTAAACGAAAATACCTTAATGCAGCATGCATTGTCGTAATTTCATATATATTAATGCATAAATCAATACCAATAGCATCCATATACTAATTTAGAAATTTATTACCCTTATTAGTTTAAACTAAATTCACCTTCTTTAGATTCTCAATCTAGTCAAGTCTCTAATAATTAGTCCATGACCTAGCACCCTCCCCTAATGAGAAGATAGACACTTAGGTAGTGTTAAGTTATAAGGACTGAACATTATAAAAAGAATTGGATAGGATAACTATAAAGAGAACTAGACAGTATAAACTTATTATACTATATTTAGTTTGTATAATAATAAATATAAAATTTTGTATTATGTCTTATTTGATATACGAAAATACTAAACTTATTATTATATTTTGAAACTTATACCCTTAATATTGTTAAATATATATTTTAATTATATTTTTATATTATTTGAAATATGATTTAAACGAATTATTGAATTTCTATAATTAAACAAATTGTATATAATATCAAATAAAAAAGTCGTAGATTTGCTAGTTATTAAAAAAATTAATTATTTATATTATAAAATAAATTATTTCTGTAATATTTAATAAAAATAATATTATTAACTCAATATTATAATATGGAGGGGTATTTTTGAGAATACAAAATATTTTTATTTTTGTCATGTAAATTTCATTTTTGTACTATGGTGTAGATAGAACAAAACCTAGGTTTTTTATTTAGTTCATCAATCTAATTTTTTGTGTAGTCATTAAGTAAAATTATAAACTAAATATTAAACAAAATATTTTATCTAATCAAATACCACAAAAATTACACAAACAAACCTATTTAAAGTAACTACATATCTCTGATTTTCCCAATGACTTATGGGATCCGTTGATTGCTAACCCACAACTAACTAATCTAGTGTAAACCTCATCAATGCCAAATCCATGATTCCAAGGTTTATCTCTCTCACTTATTAGGTTAGTTTACAACCCTTGCACTTAAGCATCAACATTGTCCCACTCTTAAAGCTCAATCTACTAAATATCCATCACTATCGATGATCTATTTAACATAAACTATATAAAGCACATGCCATGATTTAGTCCCTTTTAGTTAGATTCATGCAGGAGCTAGTTTCGAACCGTAAACTAGCCTGATTCGAGGATGGGGCGGGCTTGAACTAGCCTATGAATCATCTAGCCATAAGAGCCTAGGTGATTCGGCCTAGTGAACCGACGAGCTTGAACCGCCAGTTGAATCGACGACTTGGCATGCTTAAATTTAGCTTTATTTAAAGAAAAAAAGAAAAAAAAAAATCAAACATTATTATCTGCAATTAAGTTTATCATTTTCCTTTATAAGATATAACATCCCACTTTCATAATTATATTGCGATTTATTTCTTTTTGTATTGATAATATATTCCAAGATTCAAATAAAATATTTTCTTCCTTTGCAATTTCTTTCGCTTTGTTTAACAATACTCAACATGTTAATATTAAGGTAATAACACACTCACTTGATCCAAATCAATTATTTGAAACAAAATAAAATTTGAACCGAAAATAATAGTGAATCATTTACACATCAATACATATAAATTGTAATGTATACGTAAAGTGTTATAATAATGTGGGAAAAAGAAATTGGAAATACAAGAGAAAGCAAAAAATCATTTCCATTAAATTACGAAAATACGGAAAAAAAAAACTACTAAGAAAATTATTTAAGAATCAATGAAACTAATCCTTAAACCGTTAATTTACCTCAACCAATCCGGACCCATAGCCTTAAGGACCGGGCTCAGTTCACCTTGCGGCCGCCCAATGCATAGGTTACTTCTAGTGACTTCGTCTCAACTTACTAGCCTCCGGTTATCATTGCTTGGTCCCTCACCTTTGTGCTTTGACCAATATTAGCGGATTTAATTCTACGATACATATGCATACGATAAAAACTGTACTATGTGAGAGATAAAATATTTGAATATGCATTCCTAATTAATAGTCATTATAAATTAAGGATGTTGAGGAACATAGTGAGTGACGGTTTTATTTTAATTGGATAAAACATATACGAAAATATATTCTGCATATTACTCTCAAATCCTGTCGATTCACATCATATTTTCAATTAAGTTTACAGAACACTAAATTACTATTACATCATTCCATTTTATCAGTCTACATATGATAAAAAGAAATAATCATGTCGAATCAACATGGAACTTATACGGGTATAAAAGTTAACATGGGACTCACAAGAACTTTCATAATTTTTCAAAAAACTCTCTTTAAGAACTTTATAAATAAAAATGGATAGATCCTAAAAATCGGAAAATTTCTTAAATTACCGATGTGGCATTTAAATCTTCCTCATGTGAGTTTTTATAGAATGTGGCATCTGAATCTTCCTTATGTGAGTTTTTATAGAATTTTCAACGCACTGATCGTGAAGTATCTCATAATTTAAAATATAGATTTTTAGGACATCCTATTAAGAAGCCATTTTTGCATTCAAAGTCATTTGATAATTTTTCTTTTAACTTTTATGAGATATTTTATGATATGTATGCTTTACTCATTGTGCTTCCAACAAATAAAATATCCTATGATGCAAATAATAGTAATAATGAAATATCTCATGAGTATAACAAATGATTTCTTCTAACAGCCCCTAAAATAGCTCCAGTTTAATGGGTGTGCAGGCCTAAAAAATCCCATTTTATATCATGAGGAATTCAATAGTTGTCTTTCATGATAATGCATGTTCTATTTTGTTACAGTAATAAAACATCACCGTATACATCCATTATTGATTTCATCGGCTCACCAATAAAAACAAGCCCAATGTCTAGCTAATCAACCATGGAATAAAAATCGTGAGCAAACGAAACTATTCTGCTGAGTCAAGTTCCCGTAAGTTATATTAATAATAGTTTCCATGAATTATTGACAAGTAATGAAAGAGAATGCTCCGTCGAGAATTATATATAGTCCTCGTGTAATGCCTTAAATTATTAGATTAATCAAATGATCTAAGCAAAACACCTTAACGTACGACTTTTATATGTTCAAAAAGAAGGCTAAATCTTCTTTCACCTACCCCTAGCGACTTTATATCTAGATAGTAGATATGCACTTCAAATGTTCCCACTTTTTTTTTTTTCTAAGCACATGGTTGAATGATACTAGAATTTATTGCCCCTTCCTACGAAGGTTCGCGCTCTCTTTTCTTAATTTGCTTAGCCAACCTTTACTTCTTTTGAGTTAGTTCACAAATAAAACATGGCTAACTTTTGATTGGTTAGATGGTAGCAATTGCCCATAAATAAATAAGTTCGAGAACAAATGGGATGCCATTCCATGAAATTTGTCAAAACAAGGACAATATTTAGTCTATGAGTAGTATAGTATTTTTTTAGTTATTCACGATTTTATACATTTTTTGTTTTTTTTAAGATCAATCCGATTTTAATAACACATTATTAGGTCACATAAAACAAACGAGTAACAAGCACAAAGGAATTTCGACACACAAGTTTAATAAATACAAAGATCGGAAACAAACCCACTAATATATGTTCTAAAATCAAGTCTTACAAGAAATTTCCTAGCTTTTTGATACTCATCAATACATTATAATCACATACTTATAGTGTTACAAAGCAAATCCTCAGTAACCCAGTATAGGAGATTAACTTGAAGAACAAGAAACAACAAAAAGACAAAACACAATATTACTAGACGGTGCTTTTTGTGGACGACGAATAAGCTTCATCAACTATATTTTGTTTTGACAACCAAACCACCTCTCCGTCGACCAAAATCTGTTTCGCTGACCGATTGCTTCAAACCCCGGTGCATTGGTCTTCAATTCTCACTCGCATGCTCTAAAACCTAGTCTTGTGAAAATTAGACATATTTCTAACGTTCTCACTTCACTTCATTGTTCGACCTTGTAAACCTAAAACGATGAATTAGTGAAACGTGAATCATGAAGTAATTTTCTATTTGAATCAATATGTTGCAAAAATAATATATCTATAAATAGTTTCTAAATCAAACACATTAATCAACAAGATTTAAATTGTTCTTAATATTTTGGCAAAAAAAAAATGTTCTCAATATAATAGTATCAACTTTTTAGGTCAAGTCAAATAATACAATTAAATTCCACTATAAATAAGGATAAAAAGCCTTTTTTTATTTTTTTTTTTTAAAAAGCACATACTTACCAAAGCTTGGATTAGGATTTTTCTATTGGTCCTATCCTTTTTTTTCTTAGGTAACTAGTTTAGCATTCCATTCTACTATTAATTTATAATCTTTTAAATTTAGACTATTGAATTAATTATAAATTTAATGGTTCGAATTTAAAAGAATCTAAGTTAATGATAAAATTGAGAGTTAAATCAGTACCTTTAAAATAGGAGATGGAATCAATAAGCTCCCTTGGATGAATGAAAAGTATATCTTAAACTCAAAATATAAAAAGGCTTTATCTTAAGGATCCACGAATGGAAATTATCCACATAATTTTGTTCACTTTTGCTTTGTGTTTTGAGTTGTGAGGGGGAGGGGGGACCCGTGGTGGGTGGGGGTGGTTGTCTCGTTTCGATAAGGAAAAGTCAAAAGTGAAACCCTCTATCCCCCAATTCCTATGAGCCGACCCCCACTTGTATACTATTCTTCACCTTTTCCTTTCCCTGCTTTTAAGTTTCAGCTGTTTGACGTTTGAGATTACGCCTAAGCACATATAGGATGCTTAGTGGTCTTTGCATTTTCCACCCTTTCTCAGTGAAATTGCCCTACCTTTCTCTGCTCTTGTTACACCTACTACATATATAGTACACACTAATTACCAAGCCCCCGTCACCTTTTTCTTTTTTACTCCTATCATCCATTGGCATTGCTTCAAGTGACAGATTGACAAGGAAATATCCACCAACTCGTAGAAAATTAAGTGAAGTGCACAATTCTGATGCCTAATTTGTTTCGTACAAGCTTAAAGTTTCTCTTCTTCAAACTTTGACACGTTTGAGTCTCGTACTGCAACGATCACAATTTGGTCTCTGTTAATTGCTAGTACATTGGTGATTCCTTTTATTTACGGGGAAATCGAATCAAACATTTTGCTTGGAATTCATAAAGATTGACTAAAGATTTTAAATAATAAAAGATAAGATCACGAGAACAACGAAAATACAGTAGATTGTTACTTTGCTACTATGACTATATTAGATGCCACTAATGTGACAATGACATTTAACATGTTGTATCATTAATATACGACGGATATCTTCTATTTATATTAGTTTTAGTAGTTTTCATTTTCTTGTTTGAATATTAGAATATTTCATTCTCTATTTTCTCCCAGGATATTTAATTTCCCCTTTTTTTCCTTTAGTGGTGACCATGTTTATTTTCTTTACCCTTATGGATTATTCAGTAATGCCTTTCTTCACTTTTGGTTATGGAAATATTTAATACCACTACTAGATTGATGCTAAATGGGAAATTTGTTGTCATTAAAGGGGATAATTAGTATTTAGTCACTAGCTTATTTTATTTTGTTTTTTTAGTAGGCGGGCAAGACAAGCATCGAATAGGAGTAAAATAGAGTTGATTGAACTAATATAACATTGAGTTCAGGTTCAACTCAAAGATATATTTGGTAAGTTTAAATTAAATTCGATTGATTCAATTAAACTTAAACTTTTATAATTTTTCTCTAAATAACTTTAGACACACGCACACACACATATATATATATATATTATATAAGTTATAAATGAATTCAAAATCATATCAAACTCAATTAAGCTTATGAGTTTGATAAATTTAGTATTTTAAAGCTTAAGTTTAACTTGATTTATAACTTGAGTAATTTAAGCTTTAACTTGACTTACTACTTAAGTAACTCCAACTTAAATTCAACTCGATTGTAACCAATGGAATTAGAATGGAGATAGAGTTGAAGCACCTTCAAAACCGGTTTAGCTCATTTACTCTTATTAATCTCCCTCCCCATGTAACAACCATCTTCCTTCTATGTGACCAACACAACAAAAGCTGTAAGTGAAAGGGACTTTTTTAAAGTGGGCCGACCATAGTGCTGCGTAGATCTTACTTGGCTTGGACACCGCCAGTCTTGTGTATTGTCAATACTACTTGATTGTCGATGTTCTAACTTCAGATGCTTTTAATGCAAATTCAGATAAAGAGATCCTGTCAGGAAATCGCTTTGGTCCATAGGATGAAAGTTAAGGTCCTATAATGTAATCCACCGAGAAAGTGGGATTGCTACTTCTATCTCCAGCAGATTCTTATCAATTATATATACGTACATCCGAAAAAAGAATTAATATACAATTTTGGACGTCCATTCCACCGGATAAAATATGGATATATTAGTAGGCACATACTTCAATCTGAACAGTTCGGGAAATTAAATAATATTCTTTATTTTTTCTCTTTTTTCAACGATAATATTGCATATTACAACTTAACTACAACTTAACGAAATTGATGAGATATATTAAAAAATATCCATATCTCCTTAAGAGACTATTACCTATACCACTATGATAAAATAGTTTTGGTGGAAATAATAAATATTTATTCAAGAAACTATTATGTATAACTTGGGAAATTTGTATTTTTCAATAGATACTATTGTAACTTTCTTAAATCAAGTATTCTATGAAAATTGTAGGTAGATCACAATAGCAGGTCCCAAATATATGGTGCAGTTTTCAATCAAATCTAGAAGTTTAGATAAGTAGATTAGTAGTATAATATGTTTGTACCAAAATTTAATCTAAGTTATTTATGTTTTGAATAATTCAATATATCGAAATTCAATCATAATCTTTTATATTTCAAATGAGTCATTTAAGATCTCTCTATATATTATTGTTGTTTCATCTAATTAGCTGCGTGAATTTTTATAACCATAAATTTCAGGGGATATAAATTAAGAGACTTACTTAGTGTAAAAACATAAGGTTGAAAAAACTCGAAATCCAGATAAAAAATTTAAATGATTCTAAGATTTAAGAGATAACGGAACCATTATTGATATTTTAGAGATATATCAACAGCTCAATATTTTAAAAAAGTTTTGAAGCCCATCTTCATATGGATACTATAGCCCTTCCTTGAGTTCTTATTTTTATTTTTTAAAATTCTTTTCCCTTGTAAATGTCATAGTCTTGCTTCTTATGACGCAACGAAATCTGAACAACAAATATGCAGTTTGTTAATTGTAGAAGGAGGTCGTTCTTCCTCTTTTGTTTCGGCGAATTTACTTTCTATTATAGGCTGCTAAATTGCATGTCCGTATCATTTTCTCACCAAGTACATGGCAGTTCTACCACCATAGAATAAGTACCTCCTATTTATAAATTATTAGTTGAAATTATTTAGAAATTTGAATAATCTTATAACAACATTATTATATGTCATATACTTCTTAATAATCTGAATCATTAATTGCATATAACAATATGTTAATGGAGATTATGAGGGTAATTAAAAAATATAAATTGAGAGGATCCAATCAAACCATGTTCGCCGGAAAAAAAAAATAATAATCCAACCATATAATTCTTGTTAAATCCCAAGGGCAAGGGGAAAAGTGCAAAGCATGAAATCAAGTTTAAAACATATATATCCATCTCTCTTTAATATATCTATATTATTAAAATACATTAGAGCTTAAATAGCCGTCTCTTGGCAATTTACTATTTAAACCTCAAATATAATATTATATAACTAAAAAACCAATATTAAAATTATTTTTATGAAATTATGAATAATGGACAAATTTGACAATTTATTAAATTCTTTTCTTTTCATAACATCAAATTTTTCTCTTTCCATTAACTTCTCTCTCCATTTACTTTCCACTACTTTCCTTTTTTCTCTCTACAGGTACCCACTAATTTCACCGTCTATTTCCCACCACCTCTCTATCTCTTCCTTTTTTTTTTTCTTCTCTATATGTACCCACTAATCTCACCATCTACTTCCCACCACCTCTCTTTATTTATCCGGTTTCTTAACTATGTGTTTAGCATTCTCTCTCTTTTGTAAAATTCCTAACAAAACCTAGTTATTAGGGTTGACCACGCGAACAGCCCTCCCCTTTAGACGCCTTCACTTGCCCCATCACCCTAGATCCACAAGAACATCGTAACCGAATTTGACGTATACAAATCTTAAAGCTAAAAATCCTCTAATCCGTTATTTTTCTACCCTTCCACCATTTTCGATTCTTCGACATTGCATTACTATCACCGTAAATTTTACTTGTACAAATCTTATTAGTTTGAAAAACATGGCAATCAGAATAATGATGGTTTATTAGTAAATTTTAGAACACGAATTTTTATTTCGCGCATTTGCTAATTTTCTAATTTCTTTGTCACTCTCTTAAGTGGAATTATACAATCCCTTTCACAGAATGTAGTGTACTCGTCAACGCCAATTAAATGTTAAATGGGTATTATTCTATGTGTCGCATAAAGTGTATGAAACATCTGGTCAAAAGAAAATGCATACTCTCATTAGTTGTAGTTGGAAGTTGGTTATTATTCTTAGGCCTATTAAGTTAAAATAATGGGTCTACCGAGACCCTCTACTTGGCCCAAAAATAGGGGGGTCCAACTTGGCCGACATTTTCCAGTCTAAACTGCCCTTGCCCTTGGGCCTGAACGATAGGCTTATATGGTTCTTTCCGGCCAGCCTAGCTTTTGTGCTTGTCACGGGACATTATTAATTAAGTCCGCGTTTTATTTCAGGAAAAAATATTTCTAAAAGATCTTATCTTAAATTCATTTGTTTGTTAGAATTTTTTTTTTTTTTTAAAAAAAAAGCTTTTCTTAAAGTAGAAAAATTCTTAACCTTAGGTTAAAAGGAAAATTTCCTCATTTTTTAAAGAAAGTCTGAAGCTTCTCTCGGATCGGTATTTGCAAGAGTTTTTACTCTCAAAATGAGTTTTATTTTATTTTCATTTGGTTGACCTATAAATTATATTTCAAATATAAAAAGGAGTTTGAAGGATAAGGAAAAAAAAATTCTAAAAATTATAAAAACAAGCAAGAAAGGCTGTAGTCATAAATATTAAAAAAATTTGTACTCATACATTTACATTAAATATTTGATACATTTTATCTATGGTAACTGGCAAAAACAATTTAGGTAAATTGTACTAATCATATTTAAAAAATTTATAAATTGCATGTATCCCAAGATTTTTGAAAAATCAAGTTTACCCCCTTTTGAATCCTCATGTTATAGCTTGAGGACTTTTAGATAACATGGGCAACCGACAAAGCAAATACTATATATATTTAAATTAATAAATATATCCAATTAGGAAAGAAAAGTAAGAACCTGGAAATTGAAAAAATAAAAAAGCTAGAAAGTTAGAAGAAAAATGAAGTGTGGTCATCTTATGGAGAAGAAAACGCAAATATTATATGAATATGGCAACATTGTATAGTAAAATTAATCATTAGAAATATCTTAAATGATCTTATAAGATAGGTAAAATTGTAAATAACTCCAATAAACTTTGATTTATACGAAGGATTGACTCCCTAAATTTTTAAAGTATGATTTTTTATTATTAAACTTCAATAAATTAGCAATATAAATGATTTTTTTTTTTTGTTAAAAAAATCATATTGTGATTAAAGTTTAAGAGTCTTAAAAGAATATTTACATATTAAAATTAAAATTTAAAAGGATTATTCTCAATTTACGAGAGCTATTTACTAATATATCAAAATTTAAAAAGTTAAAATTATATTTTAAAAATTTAGAAAGTTAATTTATATTTAAATCAAAGTTTAAAGAGATAAGCTTTTTTTTTTTCTCTCCTTTGACAAAACATATAAATCATTTAATAAAGGAAGATACCGTGACATAACATAGTCTTCCTATATTGTCTACAATTTTTTTTCAAAAATAAGATAATCCTTTTCGCGAAGTGAAATCAGACATGAATTATTGGAAGATGCAGTCAAAAAGCCTGAAGCTGGGTGTTGTCAAGAGACTCCTCTACTTAAGAGACTTTGAGTTTAGGTTTTTGCTTAAAATAGAGTTTGGGCTGGACTTTTTCAGACTATAGTGATTTTTAACTCAACCCGTTCAACCTATGAAGGTGGTTGACTCACCTTTTATTTAGAAAAAAAAAAAAATTGAAATGAAATTGAAATTAAACAAAAGTGACACGACACAAACACATGTACACAATCCCCTATCCCTCTTTGTCTTTTCTTTTTCTGCATTTCTCAAACAAACCGCTAATCACTCTCTCACTCTTTCACTCGCCACTCTCATCCCACTACCTCAAGTCTCAACACAAACCCTAATCTTGATTCTTAAGTCACAGTAGTTAGTACGGCAGACAATACAGTAGACAGCGGCACTAACTGCAACAAACATGTGGACAACACCGCTCAACTCTCTCTCTCTCTCTCTCTCTCTCTCTTCTCCCCTCGCTTCCACTGTTAGAATCTTAAGTGTGTATGGCTTTTAACAAAATGGGTGTATGTGTTTCTTATGGATCTTTTTTCTTCTCAATATATATTTTCTTAAACCTGTCGAAATTGCATCTTTATGCGTTGTGTGTTTTGCTTTATCTTCCTGTTTTTCGTCTAAAGTAATATGTATAAATTGAACTTTATCTCAAATATCCCTCCTCAAGGTTTGCTTCGCTCTGTCTCTCTCAATTCGAGCTCACTTGGGTAGATGTATTTTGTGTGTTTATCCTTTTCCCCATTTATGCCAATATTTTAAATGCTGAATTATGGAATCTTAACTGACTTTGAGCTAAACTCCTATCAATTGGATTTTAAAACACAACTTTTTTCATATTGAATCCTTTACTATTTGGTTATCTAATTTAATCTTTTATCATGAACATAATTTCTAATTGTCAATGTTCTTTTTATTTTTTATTTTTTCCTGAAAACTCATATGAGACGTCTGAGTAAAAAACCAATCCCAATGACAAACTCGTCTATAGTATGAGCTTAAGAACTCCAATACAAAGTTTAAACCCAAGTCCCTTCGGTTTCTACCTTCCCACATTCTTTCCCTTAAAGATAAGATTCTTTTAGAAAAACAAGAAATGGAACATATGTGAATGATATGTGTATGTAAATATATATATATATATATATGTTTATATGTGTATATATGCATGTATTTATATGCGTGCACTATGTTATGACAGAGTTTCTCCCAAATTTGTGGTGTTTTGAGGGGTTTTGGCTGAAAACTAATTGGAGGTGACATGTTTTAAGGTTTATCGATCGTAAGTAGTCAATTTGATCAAAATAGTAGTTCGATTGTGGAATTTGCAAATATAACATTAGCCGCCTACCATAAATTTTAGCTCAATGTAGGGTGTGAAATCAACAAATTAAATTTTATATGGTGTATGACTTATATTTCTGGTATTTGTGATTGAACTATAGTTCGTTTTTCAATAACTTCAATGATGTGGAGGTATGCTTATACGTTTAGCTTCTTTGTTATTTTTCTATCATGTTTCTTTTTATTTGGAATTTGGTGCCTAAATTTTACCACGAGTGCTTAAGCATTAAAGTATGAGAATGTTATATAAATTATAGGTTGATTGAGCACCCTTGTTGGCTCATATAAAATTCCTTTGAGTTTTTGCCATCATGATAAGCTAACATGAATTCATTATATTCTTATATGTTCTTTTGTGGTTTATTTCAGATAGGTCATAATATCGGTACTAGTAAGGACACTACCATCTAGCACTTTAATAACACTACTATCTAGCACTTTAATGTAGATGGTGAGTTAAAAGCTTATGAGAGCGATTTTGGTGTGTCATCTAATATTACTATCAAAACATCTCTTGATTCTGAAGAACTTAAAGATAAGAGAGATAGAATAGATACTTCTAATGTTTGGCAAGTATTTACAAAGATAGTAGTAAAAGATGGAAATGAAAGAGCAAGATGTAAAAGGTGTTTGAATAAATATGTTTTTGGTGAGTTTAAATATGAAACATAAACCTTACTTCAACATATAGATGGTTGTCATTCACTTCTTAAATGTCATGATGTAGGTGAAATGATGATTGATCATATAGGAAAATTAAAGTCAAGAAAGTATATTATAAAGTTGCCTATGATATTTTGGCAAAGGTAATAACTAAACATAACCTTCCTTTTTCATTTGTCAATACGAAGATCATAAAATTCATACAAAATATCAACTCGGATTATATTCTCATCTCTAAGAAAACAACCATAATTAATATGTGGAAATTGTACATAATTGAAAAGGTGAATTTGAAAAAGGAATTTAGAGAGTTTGTTTGATCGCTGATCTATTGTCCAACTAGCACAAGTACTTTGTTAAAGAAAATTAGAAACTTAACAATAAAATTATTTACTTTTGTCATAAATCCTCTTTTTACAGAAGACTTGAATTATCAAAGAAAATATTTGATTTTTTGAAATATTAGGGCATAGATATGCATTTATTATTGATTGAATATGTAAAGTTGAAAATTCGGTTTCTCTCTTTTCTTAACTTGGTTTATATTAAACCCAACTCGTTTAACATAAATCTATCGACTAAACTAAGAAAATATATTTTTTTAAAATTAACTTTTGAAGAAAAGAGTTACCATTTGATTGAAGTTGGGAAAAAATTAAAATTAGAATCCATGGGTTTATGAACCCTAATTTCAATTACTGACATATGGGTATTCTAAAATAACTTTTTAGATAAATAGAATCCAAAAAACTTAGATTTCAAGGCTAATATATTAAAATCTAAACGGTTTTTATAAAAGAGATCCATGAAATTAATTAATGGGCCTTGAATATTTTTTTCAAATAAATTAGGCTTTATATATATATTTAAAAAAAGAATGAAAAAGAGAAAAAAAATTTATTATTATTTTAGGCTACCTAAAATGTTTACGTACTTGTGAAATGAGATTAAGTCCATATAATTCTTAATTTATGAAACTTTAGTGTGTTGATTAATTTTATTTGTTAAAAGTTCTTGTCATTTTAAGTTGTTACATTTCATTAATTTTGAAAGAAATAGATTTTTGGTTCACCTATGAAAAACCCTAAAGAAATTTCTAAATTTTGAAAAAAGACCAATTTTTATTTTTATTTATAAAAAAACATTTTATTATGGGAAAATTATTCTTGAGTGAAAACCTATCTTATTTGAAAATATCATTATTCATGAAATCATAGATATAAGCCTACATGGCATTTAAGATTAACACTATCATATTATTTAATAAACTTATACTAATCATGCAAGTTACAATTAACTAACATCCTAAACATGCTAATTATAATTAATTATTAACCATGCCAATCAAATTAATAAGGTAATATTACCATATTATTTATTAATATGCTATTAAAATAACTAAAACACATTAAAATACATTATTCAAGCAAAAAAATGACACGATAAGATCAAAACATATTTTTTAATCCTTTTTGTATTTTTCCTTTTTTTTTTTTAATTGTTGAATCAATATGTACAAAAGCAATCAAAAGGAGAAAACTTGCCTTAGTGCACAGATTGAACTAAGGCCAACATAGGTTTTGCAGGTCCCAATTCTTACTCCTCAATTTGAAAAGCCTTATATCAGTTTCATCAAAATCGAAGTATAAGCGTTCCAATTTAATAAAAAACAAAGTGGAAATATGCACATAAACCCTAAAACACCCTTGTTCATTCCAACTCAAATTAAAATTAATCAAAGCTTTGTTAGATTCAATCAAGTATTAGGTATTGTTCTACAAAGAATTAGGAATCTTCCTCTATTTTGGTTCTTTTTAATTTTCTCTATAATGAGAGAAATCAAAGAGAGAAAAAAGTCGTCATTAGTTTGAATGGTAGAAAGAGAAAGTGACAATTTCTTTAAGAGCATTTTGATGCTTTGTGTGTGTATTTAAATGAGAAGTCAAGACCCCTGTTTATAATTTACAAGCTTAAGTTAGTGCTTAAGAAACTTCCATCTTTGAGAGAGGTTGCTTCTTTGTAGACATGGAAGTGAATATGGAGTTTTCCATTTTGTATGAATTTGTGGCAATTGAATGTGTAATTATGTCTTAAGATGCGTTCTTACCCATTTCTAATAAGTATCTTGTGGATTATTAACAACAATAATCATAACATGCCAAATTAAAATCGAGTACAATATATACATGTATCTCATGTTACTCAAATTTTTTATTCTTTTCGTGCAAAATTCATTTTATGAAAGATATGGATTTGGAGTGATTCTAAGTATATTCCATATGCTCTTTCCATATTCAATTTTTATTTGATTTTAGAATTTCAAAAATGCATTGGAATTGAATAGAAAAAACGTAAGTATTAAAACCCTTAACTTGATTTTTTATTTTTTTTTATGATGGTCAACTCAGTTAACCATAGTGCCACATGTTGCTCATCTCAATAGCCATGTAGCACCATATCAATGCTACGTAGCAACTTGTGATACGTGCTACGTAGCACCACTCAAGTTCCCTTTCTCATTATTTTGTTTATTAGCCATTTTGATTCTTATCCTTCTTTTTTCTTCTTTTTTTTTTTTTTGTTTTTAATGCACTAAAACATAACTCGATTAATTCTCCAACTCCTAAAAAATCATATTATGCCCTTAAATGAAATTAAAGTTTAATAAATATACTCAAAATATTTTAAAAATTATCAAATTTGACCAAATTAGAAACTTGATTTTTATCCATGTTTTATTTTAATTTAGAAACTTCAAATGACAATAAAATATTCATTTTAACTCTAATTATGGTATAATTTGAGGCTATGATCTCTTGAAAAATGAATTTGCAAAGTATTTTGAAATAAGTTAGCTGAACTCAAGCTATAAAAATTGATTTTCAATAAATATTAATTTTTATTCGAGATTCCTAATTTAATTAAATCACATATGCTTATTTTAAATCCAAAAATCGTCTTTGACCTCAAAAAATGATTTCTATCTTGAATCGACCCAAATGGAACACTATGCAATGATTTTTCAATTTTTAGATTTTCTTTTGTATTTTCGAGTTTTCTCTTCTTCTTTTTTTTTCTCATTTTTTTAAAATTTTTTTGGTATTTTCCACATTTTTCAATTTTTTTTTTTTCATATTTTGGCTTTTTCCAAGAACAAATGGATTCTAAATTAGAAATGGATCCAAAAAGAGCAAAAATAAGGCGTCTACATGATGCAAGATTACTTAAAAGATCAACTTAATTTATAGGGTAGTTTGTTGTGTGGTAATAAATTTTTTCGTATTAAATGTTATGCTCATGTTCTTCACTTGATTGTTAAGGATGACTTGATAATGGCTAATGAGGATTTGTATAAGATAAAAGAGAATGTAAAGTATGTAGAGGGGTATGAAAGTAGAATGAAATAGTTATAAGAATATGTTTAAAAAGTCGATAATATTAATACTGGTATTGGTTTGCATTTGGATGTAATAACTAAATGGAATTCAACTTATCTAAAGCTTAAGAGTACTTTAAAAGTATTAACGTGCATTTTCCTATTTTAAATTGAATGATTCAATTTATAAGTATTGTCCATCAGTAAGAAAGTAGAAAGGAGTACAAAAATTGTGCAAATTTCTAAATCCTTTTTACACCATCATAAATTTGATGTTCGAGTCCTCTTATTTAGCTTCAAATTTATATTTTTTTTTGTAAGTGCGAAGATTAGACTATCCACTCGATGAGAATTTAATAAGTGAAAATGTGGTAATAAGAGACGTATATCAAGATAAAGCAAAAATTTAACAAAAATTAGAGGGAATACAATATTACCCTTGCACTTAGAGCAGTACTTAATCCTCTAATGAAGTTTAATTTTTGAAAGTTCTACTTCAATAATATCGATCCACTTAGCTATGAAGAAAAGTTAGATGAAATAAAGAATGTTCTATAGACTCATTGGAGAATAGGATAAGAGCAAGCAAAGTAAAGCGAGTGGTAGTAACTCTTAAGTTCTATCTTCTTGAATATTTGGAGGTGGAGATAAATGGAAAGAATCTGGAGGGAACCTTAGATTCGAAAAAAGTTTAGGCCATTTGGGTATCAATTCTGCTACTCTCGACATAAGTTTTATAGTTACTTTGATTTATTTTTTTTCTTTCAATAATGTTGCATTCTTAATGAGCAATAATCATTTTTTTTTCTTGATAACTTAGGAGTATTGTCAAATTGAGTTATAAACTACTGCTAAATCTTCTTTAGATTTATATTTGGATGAATCGGTAATAGATATGAACTTTTACTTAGAGTTGGATGTATTGGAATTGTAAAAAAGTCAATGTCAAAGGTGTTCAAATTTATGTATAATGGTTTTTTATGTTCTTAGTATTCTAATTACTAAGTTGCTTTCGAGTCTACTTTCAATATTGATGCTCGAATCCTTACAGAGTATTGTGGTACCATGCTTCTTGAAATTGTAGAAGTTTTAGTTTATATAAGTGATTGGTTATAAAGGATTTAATTGGTAAGTTAGTTTTTTCATGTGGATTATAAGTTTCTTAATTTATAATTTTGACTTTTTATTATTTACATCTAATTATATTTTATATTTTTAATTGTAGATGAAGGTGAAAAAAACACTTGAAGCAATGTTGTCAAGGTAGGATTCAAATGTGGTTATTGATGATGATTAATGTTGACTTGAAACATTGATATTAGATGGAGCTAAGAAGAAAAGGAAGGCAATAAGGCAACTTTGGTTTTCATTGAAGCATTATGAAACTAGCTAAATGAATGCTTATATTGTGTACTTTTTTTTTTTTTTATTAGGTCCAAAAGGAATAGTGTTTTGAAGCATTTGTTGTGTACTTCTATTGTTTTTACTAGCAATACATCCTCTTTTATTATGGATTTCTAAGTTTCAATCCTATGTATCTTTGTCGCCTATATGAATATCTCTACCACCTTAGCTTTTGGCTTCATTAGTCTTTATCAGGAAATTATGATGGCACTGGTAATATTATTGGTGTATCCATATAGCCTTTAAGCATTTTCGAGAGTGCAATTATTATTTCTTGCCTAGGCTTAAGTTTGCATTACTCCTCAAGAAAGTGTGAATTGTTATGTTGATTTCATTAGAAAGCAAGGTTCATGCAAAAGCCATTGTCCAGGTCATGCGTCTTGCTAATGTATATGAAGTCCGATTATGTCTTGTACTCTTGTATTTACCTTTTGTTGTAGATATTGGTGTAAATTGACGGTGAAAATTATATTGAAGATCTTTTTTAGATGTCTTTTTGAGATTTACATGCTGGTAGATGGGAAGATCCTATTATATTCAATTTCTTTTAAAAAAGAATTATGTATGACTTAGAAGTGTTACTAAAGTTATATTCAATTGCATTATCAAACTGAATTAGGTTATCCCATTTCATGGATTTTTCAATACAACATCAACTGCCTAACAATCAATTATGTAAAAATAATAAAATTTAATTTTAATGGATTAATGGGTTAAACAAACTAAATGAGTTAGGTTAGCCCATTTAGCCCATTAAAACGTAAAAATGGGCTTGTTTAACCCACTAGTTAGGCCAGCCAAAATCTAACTCATTTAAAAGTAAGCTAAAATCCGTTGGCTTATTTAACGTATAGGCCAAAGTAGGCTTAGAAGATTGGCTAATTTAACTTATTTGCACACCTTTACCAATAAATTTGTCTAAGCACATACCATTGAGATCGCTTACACTCAACACACTTTTGCAACAATAGAACTTTTCAAGTAAACAATGTGTGAACAAAATAAAAATAGACAAATTTCACAACATTCTTTTATAGTGAGGTTTCATCCAAAACTTAATAGAGTGCTAAGTACATAAATGGCTTAAAGTTCTTACAACGGGAGCATCTTTTTAAAGAGTGGCACAATCGCTTTGATTCCTTAACAAGGCATGATTTCCAAATTTTTTATGGTTTGGAGTTACAAAGAAAGCATAAAATTCTTCTTACCTTCTTCAAAGGAAACATTTGTGGGGTAAATGATAAAAGCTCAAAGAGTAAGGAATAAGCATGGGAAAGTGATAGAGTCATAATAAATGATATTACATGCTTCGAAATGGTATTATCAACATTTGTTCAAATGATGTTAAACCAAGTGTTTAATTTTTTATTGACCTAAAAACATGATTTTAACAAGAATAATTCTTATTTGATTTATGCAAGTTCTAACGTAAACATATCACCAAATACATTTAGATAGAGTAAGGTCTTAAGTAAATTTTCATACTTAAATTCGGGGTTAGAAAATGTTATGTGGTTCAATCATGTAGAACCTACCAACTTAAGGGAAACAAGAAGAGAAAGAGAGAGAGAGAGAAGGCAAGTAGACTTAAAAAGAAGTTTTCAATACAGATCATTTGATTATCTCATGAATAAATCTCCATCATCAAATTTCCACTATCAAATTTTCTTCTTGAAAATCTCTACCATCAGATTTTTTTCAAGTCACCAAATGATGACTTATTCTAATAATTTCTCATACATAGTCGCATGTTGAAGCCTTGAAGTTCATAGCAATGAGAGTAATCATTGGAGAGATAAGAATAATCCTGAGTAATCAACATAGAAATAAAAAGAGAATTGAGAAAGAAAACATGAGTTGGAGTGCTAAGAGAAGGATAAGATTTGAAGATCTCTCTAAGATTTTGAAGTTCGAGTATTCAATAATTCTTAGTAACCTTATTCTTATTAAATCATGTCTTGTTTTATGTTGTTATATTACCTAAGCTAATTCTTGAGTGTTACACACCGAAGCAGTAGGATCATAATAGTCTTGCTGTGTAAACCATTGTAGAATAAAAGCTAACTATATAGTTTCTATCTTAAACCTAATTTACATAAGGTATCCATAACTAATTTACTTTGAAGGAAACAATTTACAAATTAAATATATTATTTGCATGTGGAAGTATGAAAAACATATACTTGGATTCTAATATTCTAAGTAATGTTACATGATTGAATAACTTAACCCTATTTAAGTAATACATAATTTAATATTAGAAGGTTCAAATAATAAAAACTAAAACTTAGAAATAAAACCAATTATCAGTTTTATATCCTCACCCCTAGGATCTAGTAGTAGCTAGTTTCATATTAGTTATACCGCCGTTTCCTAGCCAGCACCTATGATAACATCTATACGGATGTGAGTAATCAATTACTTAGTAAGTTGAAACAAAGATATAAGACTATATATCAAGCAGAAGCAAGGTTATTAGCTAGTTATTTAAATGCAATGCAATAAACAAATTCCATTACATGATGTTTTCTCGTCCGTTGTGAGATTAGAGAAATTACATTCGGTCTAATCCAGGTTAAGGAGTTTAGCGTACATTTCAACAACTCATGACTAAACCATGTATAATGGAGACACCTCTTCTCCTACGGCCACCTTTAAGCCACTACCTTCATCCTTATCACGATCTCTTCTCTTATCACTTGGTTCAAGCAATGATGAAGAAGAGAACATTATGCTCCAATGCTATCCTTTTTGAAGGTATCTGTATGTGGTCGGAAAATCCTAAATGTTTCCCTTAATGGGTTGTAATACATGTCCAATTTAGATTTACAAGTCATATATTAAATTAAATTTGACTTAAGGCATTCAATTATTTTATGTAAAACAAACAATTACAGTCCAAAGCATTAAACCAAAATCGTACAACTAAACCCAGAAACATGTACATATAGGCATGCGCACAATCAAGCTACCTAATAAACACAATAAGGTATAATCTTAAATCTCTGAGTACTATAAAACAATACTTTGAAATACAGTAACATATTGATCTCAAACTTACCTAGAATCTTCCACTTAATTACTAGGGCACAATTTGTAATGCAATGTTGCCGCTTGTCCCTATAATACACATATCATTTTAGTATTCATATAACTATTATATATAAACTTTATTCTGTAATTAAGATTATTATCTTTAGTTTAAGATTTTACTATACCTAATTATTCAGGTTTTAAGTCCTTGATGATTATTTTTATTTTTAGTTAGGTTCTGATTTATATTTTATTCATAATTCTCAAAATGCCTATTGACCTATTCTAAAAAGTCTAATTACCTCCAACTTAGGTGAATGTAGTCTCTAATTCAAGTTTGAATCAATTTCCTAGTGTAGTATTATCGACCCTTTTTTTTTTATTCAGGTTTTGAATCAACTTCTTATTACAGTTTTATTCATAATTTTTAATTCATCTTCTAATCCCTCCTTCAAGCTTATCCAACTATGTTTCAAGTATAAGAGTCTCAAATTTATACATTGATCCTATTTCTATTCACCCTATATACCCTACCTTCGATCTATCTTCTAAATTAGCCTTTGGTTTTGAGTATACACTACATTTTTAACAAAATCACCAAAATTTATTATTCATAATTAGAATCATATCCCACTACTAAAGCCATCATCACCTCAATTTGATTCAACACATCCTACTTACTTATTTTAGTATTTCACATATTAGCCATTTATCAACATTAAGCCCATGATAATCAAATCCAACACTCTCAACTCTATGAATATCATCCCTCAACTTCATTCAACATTTTAAGATATCTAAATACACCCCAAACTAGGATCAAGGCCAATTTCTCGAAAAATTATTAAATCTAAGTTGATAAATAGTTATTTTAATAGGATTTTTAGGCCTAAAATTCAAATAAAATTATGAAAAATAGTTTTCATGAAAATTTTTTCATAGCAATTTAATATACATAATAGATAGTTTACAAAAAAATTTTGAAGTTAAAACAACATCAATAGGGTTTTTAAAAATAAAAGCGAAACTAGCTCAATTTTAGTAATTTATTAAGAGAGATATATTTCATAACTCAATTTCATCAAAATAATGTTTTTTCCTAAAACTACATACAAAAATATGCTACAATACAATTTTTCATAATTTTTGGATTCAATTTAATAGGCTTATTAAATTTATAAAAATTGAGTGATTTCAGGCACTTTCTGACATTACAAACTTTGGCCATCGCTAAGCACCCTGCTATTGTCAGCCAGATTGGGTGCCACCTCCATTGCTAAGTGGTGGTGGTGGCCTCACGTCAAGTCTTCGTTTGATCTTCCTTCCTTAATTTGGCCTTAAAACACGCTATTTTTCTTATTTTCTCTCTAACTTTCCACATACTCTCATTATTTTTCCTGTATGCTAAAGTGTTTTACTAAGCTAAAGGAGTGGGTTTTTGAATTTATAAAGAAGGGTTGAGGATCGATGGGAATTTTTTTACTCCTTAACATTTGTCAATTTTCTATTTAGCCTACTTTATGTGTCCTTATCTTATCTTTTTCTTTTGGCCAAACCACATCCCAACTTGCCATGTCTCTTTCTAGAAAATTCTAACATCTTACTTTGTTTTTCTGAAATTTTATTAATTTTCCTTAATTATTTTAGTATTATTTCAACTTATATTAGGTATTTTGAATAATTTTGGGTATTTTTACTTACATATAAATACATATATAGTGTAAATATATTATTTATATTATTTTATGGTTTTTAGTATGTATATAATTTATTTCTAGTAATTCATTAATTATCAAAATTTGTTTTATGCATTTTTGATAAATAACGAGTAAAATGCATATATTTAATAAATATAATATCTAATTATTTTATTATTTTATTTTCTTAAATCTAAACTTATGGAATTATTTCTACTACTATTTCTAACTTCTTCATAAAATTCGAGTCGATTAGATAATTTATAGAATCGCTTTAAATTTTACAAATCGTTTCTGAATCAATCAATTGTAAGTTAATTACCAACTTTTGTAATATCTCACATTGAGTACTTATGTAGTCTTTAGTGATACTAGAGAACATACATTTATAATCCTATTATTTTTGTAGTGGAAGTTTCTTGATTGGTGTGTGCCTTAATTTTTTTCCATTTTAGCTTTCTATGTAAAATCTTAGTGTTACGATGTTTTTATTATAGATAGTTGTTATTTTTATTGCTTCTTTCTTGTTGTACAGTAAAGAAGTTAATTAAATATATGGTAATATAGGTAGTCTTTTCTCAACAAATGGTATTAAAGTAAAGTTCGCCTAATTGGCTTGATCTAATATTTAGTTTGTGTTTACTTCAATAACACATGTGTAGTCAAGTTGGCTACTAACATGAGAAAATTGAATCGTCAAATTATTGGCTATGAAAACTTAAGACGAAGGATCTTCTGTACTATGAAGATTTATATGCACCATTAAATGGTAATAGTTGAAATCCAAAAGTTATGTCCTATGATGAGATAAAAAGGTATTAGAAAATTTTTTGGTTATATCCAATAATGGGTAGATAACAGTGTACCATCATATCTCTAAAGAAACTCAAGCAAATAAGTTATGGAGAAAATTAAAACCTATGTATTAGAGACAAACCACATTAGGTATGGCTTATTTAATAAAAAAGAGATGCGAACATAAAATAGAGATGATTCTAATAAAGCACTTGATTGACTTTTAGGATCTAACAAATCAATTTACCATAATTGTAATACCTTATAATCTTAACCTAATAGCTTTCAAGTAGTTCATATCCCTTATAGAAAAATGTTTACTTATAAGCTCAGTTAACGGGTATAAAACAAAAACAAAACTGTACCAGCTTTACCGAATATCCAATGGTAATATATGTATATATATTGAACTATAAAATATTCATAAAAAATAATAAAATTGAATATTAAAATAGGATCATGAAATCAAACTCATTTAAATCTAGGCATATTAGTTAAGGCTTTACTCAAAACACCAAATATGTATGATCTTCACAATTTCTCGATTATAAATGCAATATTAAATTAGTAAACTTTACTAACCTAGAAATACCATAATGTTTAGACTAGTAATTTGTAGAATATAACAAAAGTAGAGTGAACCAAACCATAGACATTGATATTTCGAGCATGCCATATAAAATTATATTGAGGACCAGTAAAAAGATTAGTTTTGAATAGCACCAAATGGTATTATGAGATACCTAAAGATTCGAAGGAATGGTAATATGAGACACCTAAAGATTCGAAGGAATAGCTATATGAAGTTGGATTTCGAAAATTAGTTAAATCACAACCAATATCATTTACAAACTAATATTTATCGAGTTCAACTTTATATACTCTGAAAGCAAATAATTCAGATTTGATGTATAAAACAATATTCTACTAGAGGTTTCTACGGTAACTTTAACAAAAATGCATTATGGTCATATTGGCTAATTTAAACTATTAATTTAATAAAACTTAATCTACATCATTTATCCTATTGAAATGGGTTAACCTATTACTTGAACAGCAAGTCAATAACTTTTATAAATAATTAATTAAATAAAAAGGGGGAGAGAGAAGGTAAATTCCTAACCTTCTATAGTAGGTTAACTTGATTAACGTTACAGTAGTGCTAGTGTTATTGTAAAAAAATCCTATTTAGTTAACATAATATGGAACTTTTATAAATTCTAAATCTAGGCATAATTCCACCTTAAGAGTCACACGAAATTAGACTAAGTTGGAGTAATTCTCTAGAATAATAAAGTTATAAACTAATTCCTTAATGAATAAGGATTTCTACTGCCTTAAATGGCATAAAGTACTATATGACTACCACTCATATTCCTTCATCAAGTAGACTAGCACAACTGTCATTTATTATAGAAATAGGAGGATCAACATGATAAATTAGATGAAATGAAGTCTTAGATTACGCAACGAAATGTAGATATATTACATATTAGTATTTTTTATTTCTTTATGGAAACCTTTTGTAGCCTATATAGAAAGTCCATCTCCCAAAATTAATATCTAGAAACAAATAAGGGTCATGGGCATGAAATATATAAATAGCCTACCTATATCCACAAGTATACATACATCTTAAAAAATTATCAAAAGTAAGGCATAACACTGCTGCACAATCATAACGATTATTGTCTACTCTTTAGCCACCTCCGAGGCCACAATTGATTACTAACTGGCCACCACAATGATCAATCAAGTATTGGAGGATATTCCATAGTTTTAGAAAGCTTGGTAAACGACTTCCTATTTTTAGTAAACTTTAGTATCAGGAATATTTCTAACTCTATTTCACATTCATAAAAAGAAAAAAAAAAGAGGTTTAGAAAAAAAAAATTCACATTTATTCATTAAAAAAATTTTAGTTATGTACCTAATAACTATGAACTTCTTGTAAAATATTAATGTGATCCATTGAATTAACATAGTTAGATCATAGAGGATTTACTATGATTCAAAATTGAAGAAACCTTAGATTCTCAAGTTTCTCTTTATAAATGATTAGATATAAAAATGTAATTACTTGAAAAAAAAAATGGCTCAAAATGATAAAATTATAAATACTTTATATTATGTTATGAAATCTTCCTTATAAAGCTATGGTTTGTTTAAGAAAAAATGAGTACTTAAGGGAAAATTTGTGAAAATAATTGTTGATCTTGTAAGTTGATAAAATTTTTAGGATTGAAACATGCACTTATCTTGGAAATATAAATTGATAGCTGTAGAACCTATCTATTATTATTCTCAAAATGAGTAGATCTCTATTGATAATCCCAAAAGGTATGGGTCTATGGGTATAATTATGAAAACTATTAAAATTGAATTTTATATTTCTAACATTATTACTTTCACAAAATTTGAGTAAATACATAATTCTTAATAACAAGTAAAAGTTTCTATAGTAAAAGTTCCTTAAAAAATAGAAACTTCTTAAGTAATACTAGAAACTGATTTTATACAAATTTTAAAAATAAAGTTGAATTACAATGATATTACATGATAAGTATCTATGACTATATTGGGCTAAATCAAAGAAATAAGCATAATATAATAAGTCAGTCTTATCTAAGTATTATATTTTAATTTTTACTTTATCTTATATCAAATAAGCTAAATCCGCAAACTTGTGAGAGGCTTTTGAAAATGATTGACTAGAAAGCTAGGTAAGTGGGTTTATTTTTGAAGATGATGAACTATTATGCTTGTCTATACCTATAAATAGTTTGATTATGCGTGTGCTATGCATGTGTTTGGACTTAGTCACTAAATAAGTACCCGAGCATGCTGTGTGTGTTATGTTGTGAAGCATCTATATGTCACATTGATACTAAGTGTCAGGATCAGAATAGGTTTTCCGTCAAGAGTGGAGACTTGACCTTAGATGGCTATCCCCAACTAAAGTTAAGGGGGGCTTATATCCTTAACTTCATACGGTTGTTAGAAGACCATGTGAAATGTTGTATTCATATTGGTTGCTCATGCATTAGACTTAAATTTTTTAATAACCTTGATTGTTGTAGTGTTATAGCATAAGGTGAATCTCCTTCTACTTATTGAGCTCGTGATTCTTTGGCTTATTCCCCTATAGTTGTCTTGCAGGATGCTAATGAAAATATTGGGTGGGCTAAGAATCAGAGCGTATAATGGTCACTTTAGCAATCTCCACAAGAGGTTCCATTCCAGATAAGAGTAAAGTTTATCTTGAGTAAGTCTAGATATAGAAATGTAAATACTAAATACTACTCATTTTACTATTTCGCAGAGGATTCCCATTCTCTACAATCTTAAAAAGTAAGGAGACACTGAATCCCATAGTTATTTTATATCATATACTTATATATGATATGATTAGATAAATAAATAGAATCTTATGATTTCTGCCTCACAAGATAGTTGTTATGTAATGGGTACACATGTGGTATGACAGCTTTAGATTGTCTCTAACAAGCCCCTTTGTGGGGCATTACAATAACAAATCAATTCGTTATTGTGAAATTAGAGCTTGATGATGAAGTGCAAACTTTGCTATTACTTAACACTTTACTAAATAGTTGGAAGACTCTCATTATATTTATTAGCAATTCGACTCTAGATGGTATAACTATCATATATACAGCAATGGATAGCTCGATAAATGAAAAAGCTAGATAGAAGGAGCATGGTGCGAACTTAAACATATGAGCACTAGTTACTAATAAGTAAGACAAATAAAGAAGAAGTAAAAATAGAGACCTAAATAAGAGATTTGATAGATTTAAGGGAAGATAAAAGTCTCGAAGAAAAATCGAATGTTACTTCTATGACAAAACTTGGCTATGTGAAATGAGAATGCAAAATTTTGAAGCAGAAAACTAGATAAAGAAAAAGGTTTAGATAGAAATGAAGATATTATAGCATTTGTAAATGGTGAAATTGCTATCTTTTGGGATGATGTATGTATTAGTTTTATGTGCTAAGATAATGATTAGGTAATTGATTCAAGTGCTTCTTCTCATGTTACAATGCATAGTGAATATTTCACATGTATACTAACAACAATTTTGGTTATGTGAGGATGGGAATGAAATATCCAAGATTGTTGGTGTAAGAGAAATGTGTTAGCATATAAACACCAGTTTTAGGTTATGTTTGCATGGTTACACTAGTTTTCTTTTGAATTATTTTTCTTTTGATCATTGAATTTTTTATTCCTCTTTCAACATTAGTGCTTTTGACTTTGTCTTATTCACTTATAATTTTGAGTCATTGATTTTCTTGACTCTTTATCTTCTTTGCTTCTACTCTAAGTTATTACTCATTGTTTTTGGTTTCACAAAGTGATTTTGCTTACTCATCTTTCTTTCACAAAAGTTCTTCATCAGATTATTTATTCATGTACTACTTCTACTTTATTAAAACCTTACAAAGCTTCATTATTAAAACTTGCAGTAGTTTGTTACCAATAAAATGCTTTTGGAAGACTTCAACATAAGGACCATTAAGGTGTAGTCAAATAGAATCTTAGGTGTCTTAAAGGCACCATGAAACTTATGTTTAAGGGTTTCACAGATATATATATGGTAAGTGATGTTAATACTAAAAAGTCGACATCATATTATTAAATTACTTCTGTAAAGGGAGCTGTATCATGACAATTAAAATTGCAATGGTATATTGCTTTATCTACTACTAAAGTTGGGTATGTTGCTATTACTAAATTGTGTAAGGAGCTCTTATAGGTGAAGAAATTTCTAGATGAGTTGAGACAACATTAAGATAAATTACATCCTTTACTATAATAATCAAAGCATGGCCCATCTTAGTAGGAGTCATACTTTTAATTCACGATCCAAACATAATGATGTCAAATATTATTAGATTTGAAATGTCTTTGTCATAAAGTTTTTTAACTCGAAGAAATCCATGCAAATAATATTGGGTCAAATATAATAACTAAAGCACTAGAAAAGGAGACATTTAACATCTATAGGTAGATAGTGGATATAGATTAGATCCCCACATAAATTGAAAGAAAAGATTGCTATGTGTGGTCCACTTTTGTTAGACCCACCACCTTAAGGAAGGAGGGGGAAAGAAAGAAAAGGCAACCACTCGAGTTAGGCAGTGAAACAATCGCCTTTAAATCTTATAAATATTGACATGTTAAAGCCATTTGAAGTTCATGGCATTGAGAGGAATCATTGTTGAGATGAGAGTAGTGGTTGAGTAATCATTGCTAAAAATAAACAAATAAGATAGTTGAGAGTGAAAAGTGGAGTTAGAGTACCGAGAGTGGGATGAGAGGTCTTAGATTCAAAGTTTTTGTATTCAATGATCTCCAGTAATTTAGTTTTTAAATTGTCTATTATTTTGTATCATGCCACTACAATAGAATTCAGAATTGGCGAGCAACAAACACACGACCATTTGAATTGTCGGTCATGGTAAAGGGAATAGTGAGGAAGTAGTTACTTGCTAAGTCCACCGTGGCAATGCAATTCTCGCTTATAATATTGGCAAGAAATTAAACGGTACATAAGTGCTTATGTGGCAATATATGCCTTAGTAAATCTAAAACACTGCTTCCACCAAATAAAACCAAAAACATTTTCCCATTATACACTTTATTTTCATGCTTAAGCCATACATCCCCTTCGTCTTTCGGCTTTTTTTTTTTTTTTTTTACATAAAACACTTTGGTTTACTTAAGCACCATGAAGCCCTAATGTTACTTTGGTTGCTAACCACCATAGATATGTGATCTCGCCTCTTTTTTGTCTCCATCACCCACCCCCCCTCTCTCTCTCTCTCTCATCTAGCACTTAATAACCACCAAAGTTGGGGCATTTGTTTTCTTGTGTAGGATTAAGGAAGTACGAAAGCTACAATTTTGATGTATAAATTCATTTATCGTTTCTTTGGATTGACAAGTTATCTCTTACCCTGACTCTATGATTTGTCACATCGTCACATATACTTAGGGTTTTTGCATTTAAGTGTTGATTTATAGAAAATAAATAAATAAACTTCTTTTGTAAGGTATAAAAAATAAATAAACTTCTTTTGTTAGGCAGTTGTTATGACTATTGATTCATCTTATTAGTTTGTGTGTTAATTTGGGTTATTACGAGCTATATTTTATCCATTTCTTTCAAACCTAATACTTTCTTAAGATTTAAGGAAAAAAATACCATATTTGTCACATTCCTTACAAGCTTAATATTTGGTTTTTAACATATTTTATTACCATATATTGGGGATTAACGAAGATAGGGATATTTGAACAAACCTATAAGAAAAAAAAGGTGAATTGAGTGAATGGATGAATTTTATAGCAAAAAAAAATGTAGCTTTTATCTTAAATTTTACATTAAGTAATTTTTTAAGCTATTTAATTTAGTGAAAATTGTTTTTCTTTTTTTCCATTTATTTAGTTTGTTGATTAATTATATTTAATCTGATGTAGAGAGCAATGATAGAATCATATGAGGAGAACTTGTAACAATCACAATTATTGAGTCAAATGCCAAAGACATAAGTTGAGATCATGAGAGAGTTGTTTGGACATAAGTATGGCTATAGTCATACTTTAGGTTATGGTGGCCCTAAGCTACCTTTAAGTCGTCCCCAAATTCCTTTTGTCTCTTATTTTGCATTTATCACCTCCATTAAACATGTTACAACATTGCAAAACAAAATATCTATATTAGAAGATACCATTGCTCACCAAAAACAACAACTCGACCAATTTATGGCACAACAACAGTAGCTTTTTGTTTTGCAATGGTAATGGTTTGCTCATATGATGTCTACTATACCAGCACAACCAACTCAATCATTCTAATCATCACCTTTCTTCAATGGGTTTAGAATTAAGAGTATGCTACTATCTTCATTAACTACACTAACTAATGGATCCTTATAGCAAACTTCACAACCTCAATCCCTGATGCATGCATAGGTTAGGAATGTGCAGCCTTTCTTTTCAACTTTATTTCATCCTTTCCCTTTTATTGAGAGCATCAACCACATCCTCTAGCGAATGGACCTCAATGATGGATTCAACCATATACGTAGCTATGTTGACTTTTGATTAGCCTCCCTTTAAGTTTACTAAGTGACTTGTTTAGATTAGATATTTTGTTGACTTCTTTTAAAAGTTGCTTAATTAGATTTTTTTGGTATACAATGAGGGTATAATACTTCTAAGTTTTATGTCATTTGACTTGTTTAACTTTGATATTCTCTTGAATACTTTTATAAGATATTTGATTATGTGACTTTTAGATCACTTGTCATTTTGGTTAGAAAAGTTTGAAAAATATGTTCTTTGTTATTGTATTTTAAGTATTGGTAATGCGTCTAGGCTATTATATTTGATATGGAGAGATTTGGATATGACTATGTAATACTTGAGAAAAAAAGAGAGTAATTAATTAATAAAAGTCATCATAAAATAAAAGATAATTAAGTTTTGAGGAAGGGGTATTAAGTTCTTAAGTCATGGTTTAATGAAGGGTATTAACGATATTGTAAAGAGATTTTAACTCAGTCTTAACCTAATTTGTGCACAAATTGACTCATTTTGCACTATAAGATCAGACTCCTTTCTTATAAACTCCGGAAAGTCTCAAGGTACAAGAGAATTCCACTATTTTCCTTTTTATTAAAGAGGAGAAATTTTGGATTAATGTGAGATTTCCTTTATGATAGAGTAAGAGTAGCTGTGTGGAGAAGAGAAACATAAAGTTTATGTAACCCAAAAAAGACATTAGTCAATGAAGATCTACTTTGTGGAATTTAGGATTTCTTTATAGAGGTTAAGAATTTTTGTGTTGGTCTTTTAGGATTTTTCATAGTCCATTAAGGAAAAAACAAGAAACCCTAAAGGATCGTCGAAATTAAGGTATGTATCTTGTGATCCGTAGAATTTATATTATCTTTATTTTTTTAACAAGTTTGAGAGATGTTTGTTAGTTAAATAATATAGTGATAGAATTTATTTGGTAGTGTTGATTTTAAACAAGAGTTAAAGATGTGAAAGATAAGTGGTGTTGTTGATGATATTATGTTGTAGAGTTGAGTTTTTTAAAATTTAAGGGTATTTTGATCTATATGTTGAGGTGTTATTGTTAGATTTAGAAAGGTTTTAGGTGAAAAAAAAAAAAAAAGTTCAACCAAAAAGTAACATGATTGAAAGATACGACCGTGTTCATGTTTGTGTCCTTTATAGTAGGTGATATAGGTTGTTAGACCAAAAAGTTACACAATCGAAAGATACGATCATGTCCCTGGTCGTGTCCCTTGCAGTAATGAAATTTAACTCAGTAAGTTATACGATCAAAAGACACGATTGTGTCCTTGATTGTGCCATAGGCTTTACTCCTTTAAGCTAAGTTTTTCTTCTTCTTTTTGTTTTATTTCTTTATTATTTCTAAATTAAATCTCTTTAATGTATCATTAAGTGAATTTAAGGAGATTTAAATGGTTTAAAAGTGAGTTTTAGCTAAAAGACAACGCTTATTTATTATTTAAAGGAGTTTGATGAATATTTATTATTTCTAGAATTTAAAGCTAAGCTTGATTTGTTGGTAATGGATTCCAAATATCAAGGTACGTCACACTTGTTTGTTGTATATGAGTATTAGGATAGGAAATATTAAAATAAATTAAATGTATATCCGGCTTATGTATCTTTTTGTTGCTTGTGTTTGACTTGTCCTAAGGGCCTGAAGTAGCAAATCCTTAGGAAGCAACTCTGATGATCCTTGCGACGTGTTATCCTTAGTGGAGTCTCACTTGAAAATGATCTAGAGTAGATCTAGGTGTTGTAGAGAGATTTGAAGAGATATACCCAACGATAGGATGTTGTAGAGGAGTCCGAAGAGGCATAGCCAATGTTAAGTTGTAGATGGGTTCGAAGAGACACGCCTAAATGTTAAGTTGTGATATGAACTATGATATAATCGGGTTGTGAAGGACCGTTATTATGTGCTTATGTGATTGGCTTAAATGTAAAGATAATTAAATGAATTGTATGATTTACTTGTTGTTGCATTCCTACGCATGTGAATATGTATCATTTGATTACACGCATGTGGTTATGTGTTGTGTACTAAACTTCAACTCACTTTATCATATTTTCGGATGTAGGACTTATAGTTGTACTACTTGACTTCAATAATTTATAGAGCTAATTGTTATTGCCTTGGGAATAGGAAGAGTGGGGACGGCATATGGTATTGAAGAATATGATAAAAAATTAATTGATAAGGTTATTTAGTCTTATGTAGTAGCATTGATTAATTTGACATTAATATTTCTTAATTATAAATTATTCTAGTATTATTTAAATATTTAATTGTATAAAATTATTTGAAAACTTTTATAATATTATTTGGAGTTTTTAATCGAATGTTATACCTGACGTATCATTAGAGACTAGGGACATGCGGCAGTCTGGGATGTCCTCGATTCTAGAGCGTTACAAATTAAGTTGGTATTGGTTTAGTAAAGAGATAAAACCATTACAAATATCTAAACTTTTATATTTTTTTTTATTTTAATATCTAAATTTTAAACTTATTTATTTTAGTACCTCAACTTTTTAAATAAGATAAATTTGTATCTCTGTTATAATGGTTGTTATTATGAAATTGTAGAATAATAATATAAGTATATTAATTTTTATTTTATTTCTATTTTAGTGCTCAAACTTTATTTTTAATTTCATTTTGATATTTTAACTTTTTAAAATGAAACAAATAAGTATTCTTTCAATGGCTTTTATAATAAAAATACTAATTTATCTCATTTAAAAAGTTAAGGTATTAAAATGAAAAATTTTAAAATTTAGGTATTAAAATGAAAAAAATATAAAAGTTCAGGTATTTGTAATGATTTTATCATGTTAAGTATATGTAAGAAAGTATGTTATAAGAAGATGTTTATGTAAAAGGAAGATGGAAAAAAGTTGCTACCAAAAAAAAAAAAAATTTAAAAGGTGGAGAAAAGTGAAATAGAGATTCCTTATGAATGGAGTTCCATCTTTTTTCCTTCTTTATTTATTTTTTTTTTTTGCAAGAAATATTGATGTTGGAAAAGAGTTGCTTTATTGTTTAATTTTTAATATACTTCAAAGGTTAATAACTAATATGGGTTTACTTAAAAAAAAGAGTTCAAACAAATAGGTGATTATTATAGTTTTCTGGTTCTAGTATGGAATGTGTAGAGAGAAGATGATTTAGTGAATTTTGAGTTCTATTGATATCCAATTCGATGTTCTTGATAGAAACAAAAATAGATATAAATTAATAACAAGCTAAATTCTGCTTCTATAAAAAGGATATTCATATATATATGTATATAAATATCGGAAATATATATGTAGCAAGTGTTAATTGCTTGTATTAGTTAAAAAAAAAAAACATATTGTGAGGATTGGATTCTTGTTTATAAAATGTAAGTGTCATAAAATGTGTGGATTGTCACAAATAATGGCTTTTGTCATCAAGTTAAGGGAAGCTATTTCATTACAATTTCCATAGTTAGAGAATTTGTGTGGATTTATATTCTCTCAATAACTCTTATACAATTTGCCCATCTTTTACATGAAAATATATTCCCACATTTTATAAATTTTTTTGGAGTTCATTGGTATTAAACTAGTATTTCATTATTTGTATAGTCTCTAGTGTTATCAGAAAAGATATATTTATAATCCCATAACTTTTATAGTGGGTTTTTCTTTGCTTTTAGGTTTTTCCCATTTCAAAATTTCCTCGTAAAATCTCGATGTTCTTTTAATTTATTCTTGACACTTTGGTATTTTTATTATTTCCATTTTGTAACGCACAAGAAAAAAGTTAATTAAATATACGATAGTATATATAAATGATCATTTCCTCGCAGAAAATAATGAGTTTAAGTTCATATCAAAAGTAAAAAAAGTAATATTGACAATTATAAATTATATAAAATACATGAGATGAATACCAAAAAAAGTATTTTCAGCAATATTTCATATAATCAACCATATACATGGAAAATGTATAATTTTTCAAAAAATATTTTTGACTAACAGGTGGTGCTACCGTGACAGCGGGCGGGCATAAGTCGCTTCTTCACCATGGATTTTCTTCTTTCTTTTTCTAATTTTCTAATTTGATATTATATTACTTTCTTGGGCTATATTCGTACCATTTTTACTTAATCAAGGATTGAAGCGTCCTCCTCCGAGGCATATGCCTTTGACCGAAGAATTAAAACAATAATCTCGGCGCGACGGTTTGGCCCGTAAGCCGATGCACCTGTACGTTCCGTACCTTGATTAAAGTTTTTTCTTTCCCCGACTACTCCATGATTGGCTGATTGGGTAAATACTAGATAATTCACAAATTTACCAAAAATCCATATTCCGTTATGATTAAAAAGACGGATGGTGTCTGCTTTCCTATAAAATTATTCTTTTAGATTCTACGTTTTTCTTTATCTAAATTTTTGTAAATTTTCTGCTAAATAATTTAAATTGCCTAGCTTATCTAAAATAACTGAAATTGTCTAAATTCTCAAAATATTTTTTTACATTATTATGATGTCATCATCCTTTTTATATAATTTTCACTATTTTCTCTAAATTTTTTTAAATTAATTTTTTTTTAAAATATTGTCACATATGGTTCAAATTAAGAAAAAGAAAAAGCGACGTTATAATAATATCATAGATTAAAATTTTTTAAGAATCTAGGCAATTTCAATCGTTCATCAATAAATAAATAAAAATTAGAGGAAATAAATTTAGAGCTTCCATTGTCGAAGCATTCAACAAATCGTTTCGATTGTAATACATTACGTACTCTTGTTAGGAAATTTGAAAAATGAAATGATGAAAATCTCTTTAAAGGTATAAATAAATTTGGAAAGAAATGGGTAACTATGTAAAATTATCTCAAATTCTGGATACGATAATATGAGATAGTATTGTAGACAATCATTTTCTTTCTTCTCCAAATAAATTAATTATGTTTTCCTTCATACTTTGTTCTATCAACATTATCGATAAGAGTAATTCAGGTTATCTATGGTATTTTTAGAAAATGATATGATTTTCAGAAAACATAACCACCAAAACCAACCATACTACCTCGACCATATTTGTTTTGTATATATATATATATCCCCATTGTACTTACGATATATTATTAATATTCAAGTAATATATATAACCTTTAAAAACAAAATAGGATTTTTCACTTTAATTTATATATTATATATAGATGATAAAAGGAGGCTATTTACTTTTTTCGTAATGTGATATGGCATATAATTGCTAATTGCAATGAAGACATGCGATTTAAAAGTACCATTGATGGCCTACGTAAAAGTTTGGGATAATTACAAATACTCAAAAATATTAGTTAGATGCAAAACTTTTAAAAATATGCACTATCTCAAACTATCACTAAAATTAGTTCTTTTAAGTATAATTTTAAGATTTTAGCGAAATTTGAGGAGGTTTTTGTACAGCTAACGATCCAATCAGATAAAAATTATATAAATAGAAGTTACATAAAAAAATTACACAATAATTGCTATCCTAAAACCAAATGTTAAACACGCGATTTGTTCATGTAAATTCCAACTAAAATCGCATTTTGAACTTGTGATTTGTATCTTAAGAACGTGATTATCGTGTAGATACTCAAATTGCAACAGTAAGATGAGATTTAGCCATGTACTAAATTTTGCTTAATCGCATTTGTTAGATGCAATTTATTTGTAAATAATAAAATTGTATTTTTCATTTGCGATTTAGCCATAGTATTTACGCAATTAAAATTATGTAATTGATATTGATGTAATTTTTTTTATGAAGATGGTAGACATGTATTATATTCAAATTTTAGGATTGAATATACTTTTAAAGGTTATAAGAGCTGAAAATAGTGTTAGAGTTTGCTAACAATTTTGATGAAGCATTTTTAATTTGCTTACAAAGCTTTCTGCTGAAAATGACATAGAAGGAAAAGAAAAGGAAAGAGAGAAGATACCATTATTTCTTTTCAGAAAGAGACAAAATACAATTTGCAAATAATATGCCTGAAACCCAATAATGAAAACGAATCCTCGGGCATAAAACTATTGACCGCAATGGATAATGCTATGCCATCCCAATGCGTGCAGTTATTGACTTATCGGCGTTGCTTTGAATCCCAATGAATTTGTCCCGTACAAATCTAGCTTATTTGATTGAAGAAAAGTTTTCATATCCTTTATTTCACGCCACGTCTATATACCTGTAATCGATAAAAGTGCAAACACATAATAGTAGTAATGAGTATCTTCTAAAGAAATTACTGTAAATATATATATATATATCCAAATTATATTAGAATTTTTTTTTTTTTTCAACTACTCTTATATTATAATTTGAAGAAAAGGAGAATCGAACCTGGGAATGAAATTCATGTTATTATATTATAAAAGTGGTAGCGTATTTATTTACTGTTTTGTACTTTTTTACCATTTGTACTTTGATTGCTTCCGTGCTATGACTCAATCTTCGAATCCATCGGTGTAAAACACGAATCCGAGTATGCAGACTGCAGATTAACGTACGCAAAACATGAAACTTGACTCCTTTTCATGCAATACCTAGTTCCCCTACATCTTCCTCCATTGTCTAAACTCATATAAAAGGAATAACCATCGCTTTTGCTTCAAAACAACCCAAAAGATATAGGCTCTCTCTTATTCACAAGCACACATATCACAAAAGGTTACAAGCTAACACTACACAGTTATCAGCTTCATGTCGCTTGGAGTTGGAAGAGATGGCGGCTGTGTCAAGGTGGCGATTATCAAAACCCAATATGTGCACACTGATCCCATGAGCTTCAAAACGGTTGTTCAGAAGTTTACTGGTAAAGATTCCGTCGTGCCGCTCGATTCAGAGTCTAAGAATTACAAGTGTTCTAATTTATCCAAGGACCAAAGGAAGAGGAGATAAGAAGAAGAGGAATTATTACAAGTAATAAAGGGCCAGTTTTAGGGAGGGGCTTGTCTTTCAGAGATTTCGATAGATTGTTACCGGAAATGCCACCCCTTTACGAGATGGATATTTGAGCTACCATGTCTATATTCATCGAATGTAAACGGACCCCTAAATTTTTAAATTAACACTCTACCTCCTTATAATTTTTAAATATGTGTGCAATCTTAATCTATTACTAAAATTATAAAATTGTTGTTAAAACTATTATATTTATAGGGTATGTGTGTAGATTTTTGAAAGTTTGAAGAGTGAAAACTAGGAATGCGACTAAGCAGACCTTTAAAGAATACTTGATCCACTGAACCTAATACAAATCTTACAAGATTAGATTTAGGTTTTGGGATATGATTTAGAACTCTAAAGAATTTAGGATCAAGTTTTGAAATTATAATAAAAAAAAAAAAACTTGATAGAAAACCCTACTTGGTAAGAAAAAATATATATATTAATAAAAATATTTACTTTAAACTTACATATAATGTATATCTTACATAAATTTTATATTGTACAATCCATTTTATTCTTAATTTTTATTTTTGTGTAAGTTAATAAATTTAATCCTAATTTTATTTTATTTCTTTTCATTCTATTCTCTCTTTAATCTCATCTAAACTCTATGAAAACCTAACTTTATAGTCATTTGAATCTTGTAAAAACCCCACTTAAAGAGTTTTGACCTTATAAAGTTGGATTTTGGAAATAAAGAGCAAAACCTTATAAGGTTTTGAAAAATGTTAGACCTTATATGGGTAGGTTCAAAACTCATTCTGAACCGGCCTTGCTTGCATTCATCTTCACATTGAAAAAAAAAAAGATTTATTGGGTATTATATACTGGATATATGTGCATGTGGCATGCTAATCATAAATATAATTTTCATACATAAGATATTGGAATGAGCAAAGATTTTTATAAAGTATTAATGGATACTACACCCTTGATGCATGTGCTAATTTAATCAAATAAAATTAGTTAAAAATAATAATTTCTAAAGTGTTTTCTTTCCCCTAATTACAACAATAACACAACAACGTGTGCACTTGATTAAGTAATTGTGATGCTAAAATACCAATCATTTCTTAATGTCTATACATTCCCACAATGAATTCTAAAAATCAATCATGAATTGATAATTTGTACTAAAATGGTTGATAAATTACATAAAATTATGTAGTTTGCATAGGGATCCTTGAATTTGTGATTTTTTTTTTATAGTTAATACAGTTAGAAAATTATTTAAATATAAACTTTTGATAAAATTATAAATCTTGATATACAATTTTAGAAGCCTATAATTTTACTATCTTTTTTTATACAACTTCACCTATTTTATACCTTCAAAATAATAATAATAATAACGCGATTTTCACGATAATGATATTAATAGTTTTTAAAGGAACATACTATAAATATTTATCTATATTATTATATATATCCATATCCTACTGGTATCTATTTATTATTTGTTCGGAGACGCGGTCGTTAACCCATCTCCAAACCTTTGATTGCGTCCCCTCTCTGACTCAATCCTCGAATCCATGGGTGAAAAACATGAATCCTATACGTGGAACTATGCAGACTGCATGTTAACGTAGTCAAAACAAGAAACTTGGACCACCAACGGTCAACTTATGTCACCTTTTACGAATCTCACACTGTCCTTGACTCTCTATATTCAATACGTAGTTTCCTTCATCTTCTCCATTGTCTAAACTCTTATATATAAAACGAAAAACCATTGCTTTTACTTCAACACAACCCAAACATAGTCTCTACGGTCTAATTCAAAAGCACACATAACACAGAGGGTTACTAGCTAACAGCTAGCTTCATGTCGCTTGGAGTTGGAAGAGAGGGTGGCTGCGTCAAGGTGGTGATTATCAATACCCAGTATGTGCATACCGATCCCATAAGCTTCAAAACGGTTGTTCAGAAGCTTACTGGTAAAGATTCCGTTGTGCCGCTCGATTCGGAGGCTAAGAATTACCAGTGTTCTAATTTCCAAGGACCAAAGGAAGAGGAGATAAGAAGAAGAGGAATTATTACAAGTAATGAAGGGCCAGCTTTTGGGAGGGAGTTGTCGTTCAGAGACTTTGATAGATTGTTACAGGAAATGCCAGCCCTTTACGAGATGGATATTTGGGCTTTAAATGTCGAGCAATAAACCTAATAGCCTATCTATCTTAAAAATATCTTTTATTATTGGAAATATGACATGTAAACATATGTTTTATATATAAACAATCATATATGATTCTATTTATTTTATATGTCACACTTGATATCTACTTATTTTTTCTTTTCTCTATATGTCTATATTGCTACTTTATTTGCATTAATATACAGATTTGTATTCAATCTGCTTTTTTGTTTTTTTTTTCCGCTATTTATCTTGTTTATAAAATTCATTGATTCGTTACAGTTATGTTTAATTTTTGTTGGTCAAATCATTTAATCAGCGTCTATTTTACTTATTCAATATTGATGCCGTCCCAAATATGCCCTTGACCAGAGATGTAAACAATAATTTCGGCCCCGTAAGTTATGAAATTCTCTTAATTAGTCAATCAGTTGATTTTCAACGAACAGAATGCACCTGTATGTTCCGTGCCTTGACAAAAGTTATTTTTTTGACTACTACATGATTTGACTCAATATTAAATAATTCACATATATAGGAAGACACGTTTTAATTTATAAGAAAGAAGATAAAGTTACAGTTATGACATAAGTACTTTAATCTAGATAATTTTAATAATTCATCGACATAATTTAGAGAAGATTGATTTAGAGAATCATTATAGAGGCATTTGGCAAATTTTTTCAATTGTGGAATATTATGCTATTCTCATTAAGAAAATTTTGAAAAAAATAATTCGATGAAAATCTCTTTCAAAGGGTTTAAAAATATTTGGAATGAAATGGGTTACTATGTAAAATTATGTCAAATCCACGATACTATAATATGAGATAGTATTGAGATAATTAATCATTCACTTTCTTCTCCAAATGAATTCAATTATTTTTCCTTCATACTTTCTTTTTATCAATGAGAGCAGCTCACATTATCTAGTGGTTAATATTACCTAATATTGTCTTGATATGTAACTTGCAGATTGTGCTCCTGGATTACGCACGTTCAAAGATAAATTATACAATGAGAAGAAAAGTGACAAACGAAAGAAGATATAATATGTTAAATACAATAAATATTTCTAACCTAGTTGCAAATGAGAGTGTTGATAGTGATGTTTGTGTTTGTGTGATGATGGTGGTAATACATGCTACCTTCATATTTTTACCCAAAAAAAGAAAATTACAATATTTTATTGTAACTCTTACTCTTGAATGCTTTTGAGATTTAGAGAGAGAGAGAGAGAGATAATAATTTTTTTCCCACCAAATTAGGTAGATCATATTCTTTGTTTATGCTAATTAAAAAAGGGAAAATTGAAAAAGTAATAGATTACAAGATAGATAAAATAGAAAAAAAAAATCAAATAATAAATGAACATAACATAAAAAATGGCATAAGTAAATAATAAATTGATAGCAACATAAATATTGCTATCGGTACATTTATTGCAATAATTGGCTGGGATTATGTTTTAGGAGGGAAAAGACATAGTTGTAGATTTTTTTTGTTTTATTTTTGGGCTGGGGCTAAGGCTCATATGGGCTCATCCTTGGCAAACGATTATCTTCAATAATAACTGTCAAATTGTTTGCACTATCAATCTTAATTTGAATGTACAAATACACAAATTAAGATTAATATCTTTAAGCCTTAAGCACTAAATCTTGTAAACATAGCTCTAACTTGTTTTGAACTCCTCCCTTTTAGTTTGAGCTCCTCGCTAAAGGTAAGCTCATGATCCTATTAGTTCAAGACTTCTCCAAGGTGTTTATCAAATAGTACTTAGGTATTGACTTAAGCTTAGTTAAGTCGAAGAGGTTGAATAGGGTTAAAACATTTGGGTGATATGCTTATCAATAAAAATATTTTTCATTCTATTTTCATTTATTTCCTTTCAAATTTTTCCTAATAAAAAATTGCTAAAATAAAATTAAAGTACAGTTTGCAAATAATAATATGGGCTTGAAACCCAAGAATAACGACATCTAATGGGGGCATGAAACTATTGACCGGAAGGGATAATACTTGGAAACCCAAGAATCATGAATAATGCAGTTTTTGACCTATCGTCGTTGCTTTTGACATGCAAAAATGGTCACGTGCACGAACAAACATACGAATCCAGCTCAGCTCCTTTGATTGCTTCCGTTGCTATGCATGACTCAATCCTCGAATCCATAAGTAAAAACATAAAGATTCCGGTACGTGGAACTACGCAGATTGCATATTAACGTAGTCAAAACATGAAACTTGAAACATCAACGGTCAACTTATGTGACCTTTTACGAATCTCACACTGTCTTTATCATATAGGCACAACTGTTGTCGACTCTTTCCATCCAATACCTAGTTACCCCTACATCATCCTCCATTGTCTAAAACTCTATATATAGAATAAAAAAACCATCGCTTTTGCGTCAACACAACCCAAAACATACCTTTTTCTTATTCAAAAGCACACAAAACACAGAAGCTTACGTTAGCTTATAGTTAGCTTCATGTCGCCTGGAGTTAAGAAAGAGGGCAGTGGGGTTAAGGTGGTGATTATCAACACCCAATATGTACATACTGATCCCATGAGCTTCAAAACGGTTGTTCAGAAGCTTACTGGTAAAGATTCTGTCGTGCCGCTCGATTCGGAAGCTAAGAATTACGAGTGTTCTAATTTGCAGGGACCAAAGGGAGAGGACATAAGAAGAAGAGGAATTGCAAGTCATGGAGGGGCAGCTTCAGGAAGGGACTTGTCTTTCAGAGATTTCGATAGATTTTGAGCTATCATGTCTGTATAGATTATATTTCATCTGCTTTTTCTGTTTACTTTGTTTGTAAAATTCATTGATTCATTGCAATTAAGTTTCATTTCTTTTTTAGGCCAAATAATTAAGTTTTAATCGATTCCTCTTACTCGATACAATCCTTCAACATGATTAATTCCTTGTGATTAAACAGCTTTAACTTTGGGATATTTGAACAAAAGTTCAATTAAGTCATCAATATTTTGAGTAAATTATTTGACTCCTTTATGTTTATGATTAACGTAATTGATCTTTTTAAATTATAACTGGATCATTTAAGTTCTTATAATTGTATTACCACCGTACCAAATTTGGTTATGCCGCCTCAGCTTATTTCAAGGCATATTGGGGACTGAATTCAGAATTCCTGTTGGTTGAAAGCCAAATGTTAATGGAAACAGTAAGGCGAAGCGCTATATTGTGCTATTTTATTTGTTTCATTTCTTTGAAACCTTGTATTTGTCTACATAAAACACAAAGCGTGCCAAAGCTAAACTAATCAAAAGGAAACAAGAACCAGACAACTCAAACATATTCTATACACAGTTTCTCTTACTGTGGAGAATAATGAAAGATCATCAATTATATTTGCCCTTACTCCGGGGTCGCGTTTACATCTATCCTGCTTAATATGCGAACATCAAGCACTCCAGTGCCGTTTTCACGTCGAAGCAAACAATTTTTTACCCTATTAGATAATTTTAGTGCTTCTTTTGCTGTGGATGCAGCAAAGAATTCTTCATTCATTTAAATGAGAATTGTAAGTTGCTGCTAACTTTCTCCGGATGCTAAGACAAAAACCAGATTCCTACACTTTCATCAGTCGAAATGACATTGTCTTGTATTCACACCCACCAATCTGTACTACACTCACAATGATCATCAAGGTTTTACTTGTATGGGTCATTCAGACACCGTCGCGTTAGGAATAACACAGCTCTTGAAAAGGTTTACCGATTAAGTGCGGCTGGGCGAACTATTTCTGCTGTGGATGACGGGGGCATGTTCAGAAAATGGCAGTAGGATTCTGACTAAGTTCCCATCTGGGCTTTCTTCCTGTCAATTTACTAGCGACAAGGCAAAATGGTATGGTTAGCTTTAAATTTAACACTGATGGTTCTGTAATTATAATTTATCAAGCAAGTCATGCTTCAATTGGGGGTGTGATTAGGGATGATTGAGAAAGATGGATTATGGATTTTACCAACAAGTTTCAGGCAATTTTGATTTTCTTACAACTGAATTGTGTGGAATATGTTGGAGCTATCTTATTGCAAGGGGTCGTCAAAAGTAGAAACTAATTTGGATTCTGCTACTGCAATTACCCTTTATTAAGCTCAGATAAGAAGTTCAAGAGCAAATAAAAAACGTATCATTAGCTTATAGGGAAATTTTGTTGCAACTGTAAATTGCAAGATCATAGAATTGACTTAATGCCGAGGGAGGATTGCCCAGTATGATACAATGAAAGAAAGCCCATATTCTATTGGACTGCAAGACCAATGAGACCAGAGGTCTCAGATTTTGGATTTTCAAAATTGGGCCGACAAGCATATCGCAAAGTCACATTATTAGTAACCAATA
This sequence comes from Lumnitzera littorea, assembly GCA_024138015.1. Taxonomy (NCBI): domain Eukaryota; kingdom Viridiplantae; phylum Streptophyta; class Magnoliopsida; order Myrtales; family Combretaceae; genus Lumnitzera; species Lumnitzera littorea. The sequence goes on along the minus strand of JAMXBB010000012.1, from coordinate 11,672,784 downwards.
AATTTCAACAACCATTTAATTAAGTGGTACACTGCTGTAATATGAAACTTCGAGTATTTAGATCTGGCATATTTCTGCCTTCAGCAACTAAGAATAAAGCCCGATGCATGTTCATTCGCTGCAGTGTTAGTTGGAGTACTTTGTGTGCCAGACCACCTAATAGATACAAAGTTGGATTATGAGCAAATACGCTTACCCGAGTGGGCACAGAAATGAAGTAAAAGGAAACCTCGATCAGATTATTAATCCACATCTGACAAACGAAATTGGTTCCCGATTGTTTGCGAAAGTTTGCAAAAACTGCACTTAGTTACCTACTTGAGGACAGCTTTAGAAGGCAGTAGATGAGCGATAACCTCGAGTCCATGCTCCAATATCAGGAGTGTCAGGAGCGAGACATAGTCTGAAGCATCCAAACTAGATACAGAGATGAACAGTGGGGAATTCTATCTGGAACTGTTTCTATCACTGATGATGAAGCAGATTGTCAAGTGAAGTTCCAGACCTTTCGCCAATAACTGGTAAGATTCATGCAGACAGATCAAAGCTTTTCAAGGAACTAAGATTTCTAACATAGTTATTGCCCATGTTCTCTTTATGCAAGTGCACTCCTCAAGACTATTAGTGTCGATTTTCCAATATTTTTAGCAACTCTTCCCTTCTCTACACATAATAGGCATGCCGTGCAAGGATTGAGGTTCTACTTGAACTAATAAGAGCAGGGTATGAGAAAGTGAAAATGCAATGCGTAAAAGTTGATTTTCAAAAGACTACAGCTAATGATCGACAACCTGCAAATGCTGAATTTCCATAGGCCGTTAGTCACTCCATGCGTGATTTAAGAAGAAGAAGCTCAACCGTTTTATGCAACTATCTTCCCCTCTCCTTATCAATCCTAAGAAGCGATTTTTCCATTTAACACTAACACCCCCTTTCCACAATTGAGCCAGGAAGTATCTCATCAGCAAATGAATCAGCAAACTTAACACAAGGTAAAACTAACATTATGAAAATCGGTTTCAGATGTTCGGACTTTCTAAGATGTGATCCTGTAAAGAAAGATGAGACTCTACACTTGCCTATCGCGGAAATGTTTAAATGATTAAGTATGGATCAAGAATGGCAAATAACCAACGGAAAGTTTCTTATTACCACCATTTCCTACATCCTTAAATCAAATGGTTGGAACAACCCTGTTCATACAAAGATAGCTACATGGCATTTTTCTTTGCACATATATAAAAGGTCAATACATGAGGAACAATTCAGGACCTCCTACAGCTAACGATCTTGGATATTTTTTATTTTACGGCTGGCAGCTCATGATCAAAAAGAAAAAACCGGAAAATGGCATTCCAAGTTCAGGTACATCCTTTCTCGTCAGATGTTGAGAATATTTTCACACGAATGTCTCAATTCTCATCCCACAAGCACATCTTCCATGTCAAACTTCATCCATATCTCGTTCACCCTGTCATCAAACTCAAACGGAGAGTTGTACTGAGCTACGGTATAAACAGAAGTGCCCTCAGTACCATGACTTTTATCGATAGCTGAGGCCCAAATTGAGCCTTTAAGACTGGCTCGTAAAGCAGCAGCTTCCTGACCAACATTGTCATCAGAGACAAACCCACCAAACTGTCTGACAGCTACATATGTTGGTTTCCATCTTTGGCCATGTAGCCCTCTTGCAGGAGGTGGATTTGCTTGGTTCTCTTTGGGGACATAAAAGCTGACCACAAATGAGGATGCACAAAACGGTCCATCACTTGGAAAGACTTCCGTAATCACCGGAGCTGTCATCTCAATCTTCTCAGAATAGTTGTTCTTCCCTTGGATGTAGTCAAATAATCTAACAAGGCATCAAAAGAGGAATTCAAATCCACTTATAACACACAATCTACACTGGAACTGCAGAATTGAGGCTGATAAGCCAACAGAAACTTTATACTCAGAATATTGAAGTAGAATGATTCTTAGTTCTAAGGCCAAAAACATAGTTAAGCCTTCCATACTTTTAAAATAAAAAATGTAAGCGGCCTCTAACTTTTGTCTTGACTCAATGTGGATATTCAATTATTCAGGTCCTGGAACTTGAGAAAAGCAATAAAATATTAACTTCTCCCTTTGAAAGGCCTCCTCTGCTACTAAAATAGCCATGAAATTACCTCTGGCATTAGAACGGATGGCATTGCAGTTCTATGCCTCTACACTTATCATAAGAAATCATCTATCTTTCGCCTTTTCCAACTTGCAGGTCTCAATTACAAGGTTTGAACAACTTCAGGGATATATCGAGTCAAAACAAAGCCACAGCTTCTAGGCCACCGCATATGTCTTATAGTGGAAGTGCTCTCCATATAATAATCAAAAACATTATTGCTATAACAGGTTAATTCTGAGCTATTGGGAACTTCCACAGCACTTGTCCAAGCTACTACTGACAACTGATGGATGCAGATCATTAAATAATAACTATTACTATGTTCAAAGTCGGTGATATACTACAAGAAAATAGAACAAATAGGGCGGTATTGCCTTAGCATTAACTGATGTACTTGAGAAATTGTAGCAACAATTCTACTTTCTATAAGTATCCATGGCACCGGTAAGCGTACGTTATTAACAATTTTTTAAAATATACAGCATACAAAACTGCCACATTACTATAATATGCCTAGTATCTTCAAGCCACTGCTATTCATTTAACAATAAAAAAAGATTACAGGAAGACTTACACCACAGGTCAGCGGCAGATATGGCCGTCTCCCTAACTTCAACAAAATTTAAGAACTAACCTTCTAATTGTAAAATTTTCTTCAAAAATTTGTTAAATTTCTATTCAAAATTCCACAATTTGCCTTCTAGATTTAATTCCTAGGTCTAGAACTGCCTAAATAACTGTATTACGTTCATCTAAGATACTACTACTACTACTAATAGATTATTCAGACAAGAACAAGAACAACTGTATTTCAAATCATATGACAGCAGGACAGTGTTCGAGACATGAACTTACTGCAAGAATCCAGTTCGTGTGGCGTCGACAAGAGAAATATCCTGAATCGGAGAAGTAGACATCCACACGGTGGAATTGTAGCGCCGGATTTCGTAACCGTTGTCCACGTGGATAACATCGTATGTCGGACACTCAATTCGCTCGCATGTTGGTGCCAATTCCTCGACACTGTTGTTCTTGTATAAACCCAAGTGCCAACCCGAAAGCAGGTTCAGCAGCAGAGAAAACTTCAATAAGCCTGCCACAGCCATGATCAGGATGTCCTAGGCAGAGTTTTCAGCAAGATTATGTCTTGTCTGCATATACAATACCTTGTATTGGTACGTATTTTTATATGGACTCTTACGAAACTTATATTCCGGACCAGTGTGCTGTGATCTTCCAAATTCTGTAGATTTGCATAGTCAAGTTGAGCAGAAGAGTCTGAAATAATACTAGAAACATTTTCTTCACGTCGATTTTTAAGAGGTTACCAGAGTTACGCGTGGCAGATATGTTTCGTGGAAGATCTTACCGACGAATAGTAGCCATAGAATCGTAGTGGAGCTGATTCTGCCTTGTCATTAGTGTTTTGTAGGCTTGCACATAACAAAGTTGAGCCACGGAGTCAGTTAAAGCCCAGCCCAGATAAAATTAATCACTTTGGGACCACGATAAAATTCTTCAGCGGCTACTTACAGCGACGAATGTCTCAAATTAGTTGAGAGCTGTTTGAGTTAGATTCGACATTTACTTCAATTTAATTTGGGGAACAGTGAAGTCAAGTGAACCCACCTCAAGATATTTGAATATAACTAAATAGAGCTTGAGTTCTATAATATTTAATTTAACTAATTTAGAAGTTTATCAAACTTGAATTAAATATAAATATAAATCAAGTTTGAATTGAATTTCAATATTAATATTAATAATTATAATAAAAAAATTATTTAGATAAATGTATTTAATCGAATAAAGTTTAAACTTATTAATTATCACTTGAAGTTAAACTTAAAACATAAAATGCTAAGTTCGATTGAGATGGAGCTTTAAATTCTTGAATCCAATTTGAATTCAAACTTAATTCATTTAAAGACCTGATAGTGGGCGCTCGAAGTTATCAATTTGGGCTTTTCCTATAAGAGAAAAAGGATTTTTATTATGATGAACTACTAATGTGAATCCTTGGGAGTAAAACATTAATACTATGTTTCCCAATTTTTAGTATGAAAGAAACCGACGGAAATAAGTAAAAGAGAAAAGAAATGAGTTAAAATTGAAATAAACATAAATTTAATTATATGTTTGGTTATATATAAAGAAAATGAAAAGAAATGTTTGTTTAGTTTGTTTTAGAAGATCATATAAATGGAAATAGAGTTAGTGATTATTTTGATCAATTTTGTTAGTAATTACTTTATTTTCACCTATTTCCATCTATTTCTCTCTAAAAATAAAGAGGAAAAAAAAATCGGAATCAAACATAACATCTAATTGTAATGAACCGTTTAAAAGTTACAACTCTAAGTTATATTATTTAATAAAGACATAGATTTTGGATCCATAGATAAGCTATCTTTATAATGACTCTAAAAATAATAAATTATTATTGATCGTTTACTTACTTTTAAAAAGGTGTTAGTACAAAAACTTTCACAAAAGTTTGTAGAGAAAGGTTATTAGAATGAAAAGTTATAATATGAAAATTATAAATAATTGAACGGTATCACCAATTCATTGGTAAAGTTACTATTCCTAAATAGGTTTTAAAAAAGTCAAAAACTATATATTGAAAAATATATACTTTTTAATGTAAACTAGCGGATGAGAACTTTTATACATCACCCAATTGTAGCATAATGTAATTGGAAAAAAATATATACTATACATTGCTCAAAGTATAAAGCAACCAATTATCGTGTTACCTAAACCAATAGAACAATGCCAATGGGGCAATTATAGTAATTAAGAAGGGTAGTGCCCAATGATTGCAATAATGGTAAATGTCTTCCTAACATTTGGAAGGGCACAACAAGGCTAATTATATTTAACAATAATGGTGGATGATTAAATGATTTGGACCGTAAATTTTTAAGCTTTGTTTTTATTTAAAATTAAAAGATGTAATTGGGCGAATGTATGAAGCTATGGGATAATAATATTAGATAGCATTTGATTATGTAATTTTTATTGTGTTGGACTAAATTAGACAAAAAATTTTGTTTTATATTTAGTTTATAATTTTGTTTAGTGGCCAGATATAAATTGGGTTGTTGGGCTAGATAAAAGGTTTAAATTTTATCCCATCCATACTATTGTATAAAAATAAAATTCATTAAACAAAAAAAAATTTATATTTTAAAAAAAACCTTTTTATGTTATAAAACTGAGTTAATTAATATTATTTTTATTAAATATTACAAAAAATTATTTATTTTATAATATAAATAATTAATTTTTTAATATAAATTTTATTTAGTACTATATAAACCAAATATAATATAATAAACTTGACTTATCTAGTTTTCCTTATTTAGTTCAATCTTTATAATCAAGTATTACCTTAATGCTTTTTTCTACTACAAGACAATAATCCCAATGCGTTGCATCCACCCATAATCATATGTAAAAATGAAAATAGAAGTGTTTACACTTGTTAAACAATATTAATTGAGATTAAACATCTTGACTTAACTTGAAACTACCTTGAACTATAGAAGAAGGCAAGGAGTTTCGAGTTGGGGCACCAATATGTGCCGTACATGATGGCTAGGAAGATTTTTTTTTTTTTTTTTTTTTTTGTTAGGCTACATATTCATTGCATATCCTATCAAATGTTGAATTATCATTTTATTATGATAGTAATTTGACTTTTGGAATTAGGCTTCGAGAGATTACTAGATAGTTAATAGTTGTACTATAAAGCCCGAAAATCATTTTCATCTCCCTTTCAAAAAAAAAAAAAAAAGAAACAAAACTTCAATCTACGCTCTTTTCTCTATTTTTTTCCTTCCTTTCTTCTACCTCTATTGTTGGTGATTTTTTAGTTATCCTTAGTGGGCTTTCTTAAGCTTGCAAAATAGTAAATGCATCAAATTAGTTGCTAAAGTTTGCTCTAGCATAATTATTTCTATACTTAAATAAGTCTCCAACGGATAAGAGAAATCCATTGTGTGGGATAGAGCGTATATAAGTCACCTTCAAACTCTTAAGAAAAGTCTTAAGATTTCCTCCAAATATCTAGATGGGCCTTATATGGACTAAGACTATATCTACCTCAAGTAACTAAGCTAGCACCTAACAAGTCTTATAACAGGTAGGGTAGGGGTCTTGATGCAATGACCTAATGATGAGTTTACTTGTGTCTTACTCCTAGATCATCATCACATTAAATGTATTTCGACTCTTAGGCCTCACTAAGGATGGGGCACTGACAGAAGCAAAGTACTTAAGGGTTGAGCACCTTTAAATTGTCTCATTGTTGTGATAAGGCTCTAGGGTCCCACAAGGCAAGGGATATATCATCAAGGTACTCAAGTACTTATGTTTGGTTTAGAAAGTAAACCAAGTCAATTCATAAAATCATACCAAGCTATTTTATAAGAGCTATAGTAATATTTTACTTGCAACTGAAAAATTTCTTTTATTATAATATATTAGTTAAAAGAGTTTTTTTATTTATATTTATTGAAATGTATATATATCGAAGTGTTAATTACTATGACATAGAAATTATATATATAGTTTGTCAAAATTTATACTACATGATATTTTTATAAATAAAATTAATCATTAATAAACTTTTATATTGAGTCAAATGAATATCAATTTCATCAACCCATACTATGATACTAATACTTATTATTATTAAATGAATTCAATATTTTTCATATGAGATTATATCTTATGTAAAAATACTTTTCTAGAAGATATGATTTAATTCGTAAATTAAACCGAACCAAATTGAAATTTTATGGATTGGAAAATTTTCTAACTTAAACCATAGGTTTGGTTCAAAGATATAAAAAAAAAAAACTAAAAATATAAAATATATACCATAGGCAAAGCAATCTATCTACTATAGCCCCACCTTTTAATTCTTCGTATCTAACCTATAAGGGAAATCTATATTACTATTATCCTTAGCTCTACAATGAAAAGAAGTCTGACCCCCTAGGTAAATAAATCTATCTATCTATTATCCTTTTAGACCTCTTCGGGAATGACTCCTAATTTGGGATACTCCTGCTTTTGCTTGAAAAAAGACAGCTATCAAAATTTCTATCCCGCTGATATATCCCCTGCTTCTAACAAGGCAGTTAGATGAAAATCCTCTGCTGGCTTTTCTGATGGTACCATACTCATTTTTCTTTTTTGGCTCTTCAGCTTCGTAGTAAGTGAGAAGCACTGAAAACTATAAGTCAATTAAGGGCAAGCATGGACTAAATCTTGGCTCGTATTCGTATTCCCGTATATTGAATCTATCCTATGAACCCCGCTAGAGACCTAGAATCCTTACTAGCTTAGGGTACTTATATAAAGACTTTCAGAAGTTGTAAGGTCTCTTTGCTCTATCAATGAAGCTATACTAGCAAAGACAGAGCTGAGACTTCCCTTTTATAGCCTTAGGGCAGATTGAAGTAAGTTGAAAGGCTAAGCTATAAGTAGAAGGCATTTTTTTTTTTTCAAATGGCAGCCTATTTGAGTAGTGCATTAGATCTTTTAGAAACTGAAGTTAAGATATAATTTAACATACATAGAAATGTACCTGAGGTTTTTGCTCCACAAAAAGCAGCCCTTCCTTGACGGGCTTCATTCTTAGGTATATGGGGATCTCCTACATGGCGTGGGTAAATTCTATCCTCTTTTTAGCTGAGCCTTAATCTTTAAGAAGTTAAAGTTATCTAACAATAAAATAGTTAACCCTTTTTTATTTATATCATATTATATCATATTTTTTTAGGATTCCGGCTTACTAATCTGAATCCTTGGCAGGCATGACATGAATCTGACTCCGCTTCGGATCCGTTTAAGAAATTTGTTACTCCTTTTACACATTAGAGTATGGGGTAAGCTCAACTCTCGCTGTGAGGGCTACCTAAGCACTTGTGAAGTAAAAAAGGAACTAGAGATGAGAGGACAACCGACCCAGGCTCGCTCTTAACTAAATAATAGGAATCAGAAGGTCTTGCTTCCTTCTTTTTACACTAGAAATAAGATATCAAGATTCAAGGGGCGAAGCTTAGTTCATGTAGGCATAAAAACTATGGTTCACAGCCCGACTGCTGAAGACTTACAAGGAGAGAATGAATGGTAGGAGGCAATGAATATTGGAAGGAGTAATGGGCTTTTTTACTTGGAATTGAACTAGAACCAATCCATTATCTTTGAATAGTCAAGGTATGCTTTTCCAAAGCCAGTGTTGAGATCCGCCTTCATAGACAATAGGCCTAGAGCTGGTAGTAGCGACAAAGGAGGAGTACCGCTTAGCCCCTTGCTTTTTATGGCTTACCTTCATACCCAAGGGAGGTTTGACCCACCAACCAAGTCCAGCTTTCTCATTAGAAGCCCCTGCAGATTGAGGGCAGGGCATCGATCATTTGTTCATGGTCAAACAAAGCGAGGTCTAAGGCTCATTCAAAGTCAAATCAAGGGGAGGGGTACGATGAATACATTGATTATCTGAGTCCATCTAGTCTCGACAAGACGAGGAGGGGCGGATTCCTTGCCTACAATCTCTTTTGAAAGGTACGATAGCAAGAGCAGTGACGGAAGGGTGATGATCTTCCTGCCTTGCCCGAATGCTTGGGATTGAGCCAAGAAGGGTAATGTATCAAACCACTGTTGAGTACATATTCGACTTCATTTCATTGATGAGGATTCAAAAAGCTCTAATAAAAAGGTCTGCAAACACAAAGCAGGTCGTTAGAAGCCTTTGTGAGAATGAGCTTGCCGTTGTGAGTGGGTCATGCTATGAACAAGGACAAAGAGACCAACTGAATGAAATGATAAGGCGTGGCTTGCCTTAAAAACCTCTCCTTCCCTTTCGATGTTCGATCCGAGATAGCATGACTTGCCTTCAAACGTGCTTCACCTTCAAAGGAGAGTAAGCGATCTGCGAACAGCAAGGCCAATGAAGATCAAATTTCCGGGGTCTAAGTACTGTCTTGTCCTTGAGTCCTCTCTATGCTATGCCTCTCATGTCTTTCTTTCCTTCGCTTATGACTCACTAACACACTCCTTGCTGCTTTCGTGCTTGATGTCTTCTGATGAAGCAATGATAGAGATCCTTATCTTCCCTAATAGCTGTTGTTCAATCCTTCCCTGAGCTTATACTGGATGTCATAGCGGTCATTCAGTCTTTAGGTTCAGAATGCGTCGAAAGAAGACCTTCGCCCGGATAGCCTATTCTCTGTACTCAATTGCTGGATTTTTTTGTTCCTACCTAAGCAATTCTTCAAAAGAGAGATGGTTAAATCGTTTATATCAAAGTGATGTTCCAAGGCGAAGAACTGATATAGATAGTCATATTTGCCTCTCGCACATCCAGACTTTTAGTTTGATTCATGGAATAGAGGTTATTTCCTTGGTTCTAAAGAACACAAGCTCTTCGCCTTGAAAAAATTCCTTTAAATTAAAAGAAGGATAGCTCTTTCCATGCCTGCTTCTTTGCCACAACCACAGCTAGGGCTAGTAGTATTCATAGGGTCCTTTGATCGCTTTCTTTGCCATCCTGACGGCGGCAAAGAAAGCGATTCCTGGTAAGACCACTCCTATCATCAAACGTTTGAACTCCCACCACCCTCAGAGAGGGATCGCTATGATGCTCACTTCTTTAGTGTGGATGTCCTTTCTTCCCCAACCTTAGCATACTTAGTTGTTAAACCATAGGTCAGAGTTTCCATATGAGATTCCTTCCCATATGGTTTAGTTTGATTTAGAGGGAAAATTGAACCGAACCTAACTGAACCAAACTATACTCACAACTATCAAGCACCTTCCTAGTTGTTGAAGCACTTCTCTCTGTATACTCGGCTTGAGCTATTCTAGTTAAGCCTCCTAGTCTCTTTTAGGAGGTTAATGCCTAAGTTAAATTTTCGTGGATATACTCTTTTTATATCTTTATTGTCATTGCATTCTATCCATCTTGTCATCTCTTCATTGCTACCACTTTCCTCATTGCAATTACCATCCTCTATGCTATTATACTCCTCATTGATGTCACCCTCATTGCCACCAACTTTATTACTCTACTTTTCTTGGTACCACTCTCTCTCTAGTGTAAGAATGGGTGGGTATATTTGTTTTTTCTTTCATTTAGTTTCAATTTTCATATCCTTTATGTGAGCATATGTTTTACAACCAATAAATCAGTTTTCATTTGTGGATTAAGCTTTTAGATTTCCAATTCTTGATTTATTTGTTGGTTACTTGTATTCTACCTTTCATGTGAATGAAGTTCTTTCTTCCAACAAAAGAAGAAGAAGAAGAAGACAATCACCATTGTGGTGAAAACTCGATGTATAAACGACTAATCTCTATTTGTGTGCTACTTGAATTTGGCTTGATAGTGAGTTTGATTTAATAATAACTGAGTTAAGCTTGATCTCGACTTACTTGAGTAGTTTATTCAATAGAGCTTAAGCTTCATACATTTAACTCAACCAACTCAAAGCTCAAGTAAGCTTTAGTTGAGTCTAAATGTTGTTTAAGTTAAGCTCATGTTTATTGATTATTATTATAAATTTCATTAGAAGACTTGCTTTAGTGAAATTAAGTCTAAATAAGTCTAATCCAATTAAATTTGAGTTTGGCCTTGAGCTCATTAAATGTTACTTTAAGTCAAGCCTAAGTTCATAGTTCTAGATCAATTGAATTCGATTTTTGAAATTTTAAGTTGTGTTTTAGCTCGAGATCAAACTTTATTTTTTCAATAATACAACTCTTTTATAGTATAAGTAAAAAAAAAAAATGATTGAAATAGACTAATTTTATGATTTAAATTCAAAATTAATAATAATGCTTTGATAGGGATAATTGGTCCACATTCATCCAAATCTAAGCATAAGTAGGCAAACACTATCTTTGAGATGTGGTATCAGTATCAGAGACAAACTTGTTGAGTCTCTATGCACCTCTCTCCCTTTAGGTACAAAAATCTTTTGAAATCAATTTTTAGAAATCTTAAGATGCTATTTAAGAAATTGAAACTTTTATAATTTTACAATATAACCCTCCAACTTCTTAGATGAATTTTGAAGTTTAAATCTGTCAACAATGGACACATTTGAATTGGATAACTGGTTGACAACTTGACATACATCTACATGTCGTTCCTATTATTTTTGAATTTGCAATAATTTAAATATCAAATCATTATGGAGGTGAAAAGGAGAAGAAAGGTTTACGATCATAAGCATATTGGACTCTATCGAACTCTGGCATGTAGATCATAACATACTAGGATATTTCCAAGAAACCGGAATGGTGTATGCTTGAGTTACCTCTTTAAATATCATAATGAAAACTAATTCGAGAAAGTAAATAGGAAACTTAGCTCATTGCTGAAACCAATGCGCATCCTTAGTATTCAAGTAATGGACCAAACTGGCCAAAGTACAAACACTGAATCAAAGAGTCTCTGATTTCTAGTGCAATACTCTTTCTCGTCCCTTTTCAATTAACGAAGACTATTAGAAAAGTCATTACGTGGGGTGCGTTTGGCGACTTTAAAGAGCGATAATGTATGAACCTCCACTATACCAAACATTCATAAGACATGAAAAAGCAACCATTTTGTCTTTTTAGGTGCATTCTACTTTTGGGTCCGTCACCTTTCTTTATGATAACTTAATCTCGAAAATTTTAAAAAGAAGTATTGCGGCATGCTTTTTTTTTTTTTTTTTTACTCCTAAAGGTGTCTGAACTGTTGAACTTGGAAATTATTGGGTTCCTTCACGTGTCGCCATTTCTTAGCTAAAGTGATCTTATTTAAAATGCATTTGCTTCATTGAAATTGAATAAAACAGAATAGCCATTCTTCTATATCATGTTTGGTTGCTTTTATAATCGGAGAATAAAATAGCTATTACTCTTCTATATATTTATGGATGGACTACATGTCTTTCAAACTTTGAAAAAAAATAAGATTACAAAAACATAAATTATATAAAAATAATTATAGAAATGCCATAACAAAATCTCATCTTTTTTATATGACAAAAGGATTTACAAAGATATCGTATTTAGAAAATACGATATCATATTTTACATACCTCAACTATCTCACATTAAGAAGTATGATATGAATATAATTATATTTGTTTCATATCTTAAAATACAACATACATATAATTACTTATGCTGCATCTTAAAGATACCAGATGGGATTAGTATTTAGGAAATATCTTTTGTTTAATTTGTATTTGTATAATATTTATTATTTTTATAGTAAACACGTAAATTTCTCATGACGAATATAACTATTTAACTAGAATTACTATTACTATGAAACAAGGAATCGTAATATCTTCAAATGACTCAAGGGATAGATTGCTTAATCCTTTTCTCATTTTACCAATTTTGTATTAGCCGGATTAGTTGATATTTATGTATTTGGATGTAATAATAAGATGTTATTTGTAACAAATAATTTTGTTGGTCGGTTAATTGATCATATTTCATTCATGAAATGGGTTGAATTGGTATTAATCTAGATATAGCCAAACGAAGAAAAAAGAAAGAAAAGAAAAGAAAAGAAGAAAAGGAATTATAGTAAGTCTAATAAGTATCCCGTATCAAATTTGAGAAATTTTATGGCATGAATTTTTAGTATTACCTTATTATTGTTTGCTATTTAGGCAAAATATCATGACTCATTGTTCTTAGAAACTAAAAGAAAACTTAGAAGTAAAAAAAAAAAAAAAAAAATGTGAGAAAGAAAGATATGTAGATATAAAAACATAAATAAAAGAGATTCACCGAAAAAATCCTCCTCCGTCCCTTTTTGGGAAGAAAATGATGATATTTCGTGTAAAATTCATAAAAGGGTAGAAAGCATATTCCATATCTACCACCAGACCTTAATAAACAATTAGACCTGGATTAGGATATGGATATATCAATATGTTTAATTAATTCCTAATCTAATATTAATATCATTAAGTACAACCCAAACAAAGGGATGGAATCAAGGATTTGAACTGCTGTCCAAAAAAACCGAGCGTCAAACCGAGGCCTAGACATGATTAATTATATGATTGAGAAACGCACAGGACTGGGAATTCGCAGCATCAGAATTGCCAATCGACCGGTCCCGACTCTCCCATTTGACTCAGCAAGGAATTCTAGTAACCATGCGTTGCTCCAGTATGCCATCTAATCGGTGGTTATTTAACTATTTAAATGCCCGACCCCTTTGATGAAACCATTTGGATGCCAAGAAGAGTATTATCTGGATGAGGATCCAATGACTTGTGAGCACAAAACAATCCCCTTCATCGTCGGACTGGTAGCAACTCACCGTTCGGCTCCCATAAGAGGGAGACTTTCCCAAGGATGCTAAGAATAAGCCGTCTGAATGATTACGCTTTCCCATCGATTTTAGCTCTGTATTCTTTATTATTTAGGTTTTATAAAACTTCATACTATTTACAAAAATGCAACTGGATCATATTAAGTCCTTTATATGTTTCATTGTTAGCCTTTCATCATATATCATTTCTACGTTCATGAACTATCTTGAGTATAATTATTGAGTGTTTAAAACCTCTTTAATCCTTGATTTCTATGGATCTTTTATTAATTATGATGAACCTCTTACTTATGAAACACGGGTACCATCGAATTCATCTAATTCCTTGTAGGAGTTTTAGCAAATGGAGGTATGGATTGTTGATTCAATTATAGACTTGATTCATGCATGATTACGATGTGTTATCTTTATTATTATTTACGTGTATATCCTTTATATCTATTTAAGCACAAATTCTTCAAAAAAAAAAAAAAATTATATAGATAATTATATGTTTAGTTTTTAAATTTTACTACTTTTCTTAACTGAGTCTTGAAATTTTATTTTATTTTTTTCATTTTAGTTTTTAACATTTCTAAAAATTTACAAATGAGTCATTTGTTATATTTTCCATTAAGGATGATACCTAGCATGATCTAATTGGCCTAAAAAATTAATTTAATTAACTATATTAATATATTATAAATTAATTAAGTGAAATTCTTAAAAAAACATAAAAATAAAAAAATTATAAAAAATAAAAAAACTACATAAACATGAAATATTTCCGACCGCTTCTTGGCTTTAAGATGATAGGAATGGCTAAAAACCGAAGGTGGGTTATGACCTACCATCTTCTTTCTTCTTCTTCTTCTTCTTCTTTTTTTTTTTTTTTTTTTTTGTTTCTCTTTATACATTTTTGTTCTCATTTTTAACATTTTGCATATAATATTTTATCACTGGTTAACATTTTTTAGTTAATTGACATATGTTAAGTTGTTATTGATGCATAATAATTAATTTAATAAAAAAAGGAAAACCCTTTCAACCTTCATCTTCGGGATTTCTTTTCTTTTTTTTTTTTCATTCAATTTCCCAATAAAGTAAATAAAATAAAAAAAAAGAAAAGAAAAAGAAGAAAGCACTTTCAACTTTGATTTTCTTTGTCAAAACTCAATTGCTGAATGATGGAGTCCATATTAAAATACTAAAAAGCAATAAAGCGATAAAGATTCACCCCCACGATACACTCTTTTTCTTTCCATTCAATCGCGCCAAAAAGAGCTTTGCATGTTCTGTAAAGAAACACACCACCCTAACAAAGCAGCGGTAAACTGACAACGTTAAGCAAATGCATGACCATCACCATCACCAGAACATCATCATCCCACTTCCTACTACTCTACATATATATACTTCTCCAACTCCTACTCCAAAGTTAAGAATGTCACCTCTCTCTCCTAACACTTACTACCAGGGTTTCTCTTCTTCAATGCAATTGCAATGGACGAGATTGTGGCTGTCGATAGTCCTATTCACATGGACTACACACAACCTAGTACTTCTTCTTCTTATCATGATGCAGGTGCAAGTACTAGTGCAAGTACGAGTGAGAATCCTCGTGTTACGAGGTCCCTTACGTACCATGGTCCCGAGCCCTTTGGCAGTGAAAGATTGCCGATAACTTTGGCTCCACAAATTCAGGAGTTTCTTCGTGTTGCCAATTTAATCGAAAGCGAGGAACCCCGCGTTGCTTATCTTTGTCAGTAATAATTTCTGTGCTCGTTGCCATGCATTCTCCGCCATCATTGGTTTATTAGTTGCTGATTGATTTTTTGTATGTATATATTATGTTTGATGGATATAAGCCAGGTATTGACCAGTGATGAACAAATATCAGTAATATTCGATTAGATAGATGGTTTAATTTCTAAGGAGCTTTCATGAGTGTTTTTGAAAATCGTTAGGTGTTAATATTTGATTGTTTGTTGCACTTGCTCTCCACTACTTAATCAACCCGGCATGGAGTATCATACTGTGGGTTATTCATAGGTCTTTTTAGCCCAGTACAAACCACATGAAATGACAATTCCAGCACCTGATTTCAGAATACAAGAAGTTTGAAATTTATTGTTATTTTAGGGATTTGTTAATAAGTCTGTAGAAAGAGATTTTTGCACATTCCAAACACATTGAACATTTTCATTAAATGCATAGCCTGTTTATAGTCCTGCCTTAGAGATTGCGGATTACCTTAATTAGAGTAAATAGAGGCACCGGTCTGTTTGGTCTAATTCGTTCTAGTGGAGTGTAGATTAACACAATCACAGTGAACCAGTTTTTTCCATATATTTGTTTTGAATCGAGATTTTTTGTTAAACTTAATTTCAATGCCTTCTTAGAAAGTTTTGTTGAACCGGCAATATAACCTTCTATTCGTAGCTGTTATAAATCGCGGGAGTGATGGTTAGAAATGAGGCCAAATGCTCCCTATTTTCCCGTCATTAATTCGTATTTAGGGTGTAGGTTGTAGGAGAGAAATTTCGTTCATGATCCTGGGAAATCTGACCTGTAAATGGTATCCGATTGTGGACCAGGCTTCCACTTAGTTTCTTAGACAGCATAAATGCAAATAGGATCTTCACTATTATGAATTTGCCATTAAAGTGGAATGTGGAATCAAATTTCTGTTGTGGCCACATGACAGTTTAAGAAACACTTTCTGTAATTTTGTTTATCAGTCTACACCGGTCCATGCAGCATATAGAACTATGCAAGGACCGGTTCGGAACCGTAAACCAACTCGGATGGGGACGGGCCTGAATTGACTGATGATTGGCGGTTCGGTATTAAAAAGCTGCCAACCCAATGGGCTGACTTGTCAATTGAAGCAGCAGTTCGGTCATCAGTTAGAGTCTATTAGAATTTCAATTTTTTTATTCAGAGTCCAAGTCAATTATTTTAGAATAGAAAAAATATTTCAATTGAAAATAAAATTGAACCATTTACATCTCACTATATGTATACATAAAGTATTAAAGCTGTTTGGGGAAAAAAATAGAAATATGCGAATTGATAACAAATTATTAATAGTAATTGATGGAAATACAGAAAATTAAATTTAAAATAAAAAATAAAAGAGGCACAGTTCCGATTCACACGAATCAGCTCGAGTCTGTAGTCTCAAGAGCCAGCCCACTACAAGTAGTAGCTAACCCAGGAACCGGCGGTTCAGGGCCAGTTCCGGGTCAAATCGGCCTGGCGTGCACCTCTAGCAGCATATGCTCACTTATCATAATCTGTGGGAATCATTCATCTGTTGTTTCCATTGCTCATGTTTCCGAGCCCATATAATAGTTGTCACTAGTTGGCTTCTAAAATTTGCGACCACAGCTATCAGTTTTAAGTAAGCCAGAGCATGTTGTTGTCCACTTTCATTGATTGCATGATCTTTATTTGCAGGCCGATTTCATGCTTTTGAAGTAGCACACAAGTTGGATTGCAACTCCATTGGTAGGGGTGTTCGGCAATTTAAAACGTCCCTTTTAAAGAGACTTCAGCAGGTAGATCCATGTGCATAGAAAGCCTCTTCGTGAATCTTTTCCCTGAATTCTGGAAGTTGTATTGATGCATGCTTCAGTCTTCATGTTCTTGTGGTTTTCCTGCTGTCATTCTAGTTCGTTTTAATAAATCACAATTGGTAAGGCACAAATGCATTATTGCCAATTTTATGACATTCAGGATGAAGTAACGACTATTACGAGACGGAAGGCAAGAAGTGATATACGTGAACTTGGACGTGTATACCATGGATACAAGGACTACGTCATGAAAAATGGTGGTGCATATGATATAGATAGTAGGTATTGATCTTAATCTGTCTCCACCATATTGTTTTAGTTGGCTTTTACTCAGCCATTCAACTTAAATAATGTCGTGGGCATTTTTCAGAGAGAACTTAACAAATGCACGGAGAATTGCTTCTGTTTTAATCGAAGTACTAAAGATGTTTACAAGTGCTGCTGGTCTGCAGGTACTTACTTAATCTTAAGGAATAATCAAGTGTAATCTTAAAACGCGATAGAAGCTGAAAACCATATTCACGTGCTTTATTCCTAGTGTCCATATCGTGGTGTGGGCATATTTCTATTTCATTGCCTGACTTTTTCTGTTCAGGCTGTTCCGAACTTTTATGTACCATACAACATTCTTCCACTTGATCAAGGAGGCATTCAACAAGCAATCATGCAACTCCCTGAGGTATGCTCCTGTGGAAAGTTCCATCATTTACCATTCCAAACGGAAAACTTTTGCATATAACATCATTTTATGTTACCGAGTTTTTGCCACTATTCAACAAAAATTATTTTAGGGTGGCCATGATAATTTTCCAAGTGGCATTTGTTAAGAGGTTAAGTTTCAGTGATGTCGGTTTCCTAATACAGATAAAGGCCGCAGTTGCAGCAGTCCGTAATGTTCTAGGTTTACCTATGCCTGATGATTTACAGAAAGATGCAAACCACATGGATGTATTCGATTTTCTCCAGAGTCAGTTTGGATTTCAGGTAACTCTGGATGTTTGGGCAGATGACCTCCTATATTGTTCACGTTATGGAAAATCGATGGCAAAGCAATTTTTGGAATTGAATGGACATGTTTGATTTGAATTTTCCAGGTTACTAGTAGATAGACCTTATTATCTTGTTTGCAGCCTAATGTGAGAAATCTGCAAGGTCGGAGGCTTTATTAGAAAACTCCTTCACTTTCACATTATAATATAAACAGTTCAGATATTTTAAGAACCACGATTTTTTTTCTTTTTTAAAGGCAAATGGAGAGTTTAATAACATTACAATAGAAAAACATAAAAAGGAAACAGAAGAAACTATTATAAACTACGAGCAGATGGTTACCAACAATAACTCTGGTTCTCAGAATTTTACTTAAAATCAACTTTTAATTTTAATTATGGTTGATCAGTGTATAGAGTCGAGAACAAGAAAGCAATATTAGGACTAAGTCATCTTTTTTATTTATCCTTCTGACAGTACTCTCTTAAGGATTGGAGAAAAATTATTAAATAATTTATATATGTTAATTACCTGTACAAACTGTGTATGTAACTGCTAGTCATTACTATTGTCTCTAGATACATCATACCTATTCCATCTCTTCTGGCAGGATGGAAATGTAGCCAATCAAAGGGAGCATCTCATTCTACTCCTGGCCAATATGCACATTCGACATAATCGCAAGAAGGAATCTCTTCTAAAGGTTGACTACATTAAGTGAATTGAATTGGACTCCCCAGGTTTAACATTATCTATCTGACATCCATGCATGTATCTATTTCTTTTGTTCAGTTGGAGGATGCAGTAGTAGATGAGCTAATGAAAAAGTTCTTCAAAAATTATACAAATTGGTGCAAATTTCTGGGAAGAAAAAGCAACATAAGGTAAACAATTTCTTGTTTCCATTTGGCTCTATGTTTAAAAATGTTTTGAACCTTCTTTCAACTTAAATAATGTTGAAGCACTAACAAATTTTTATGCTTAAAGTTTCAAATTTCTCCCTTCTAAGTTTCTTTTGATATTATCTACATAGGTTGCCTTATGCGAAACAGGAAGGCCAGCAATATAACCTGTTGTATTTAGCACTTTACCTTCTTATCTGGGGGGAGGCTGCAAACTTGCGGTTTATGCCAGAGTGTCTCTGCTATATCTTTCACCATGTAAGAACTTTGAACTTCTCTTGAGTTTTGCACAGAAAACTTAAGACAATGTTATATCTGTAAATATGCAACCTCAATGTTATTTATCCAAACCTGTAGGCTAGTTGAATCTTTGATTTTCTTTCTTGTCACAAATAGATAATAATTTAGTCAGGTTGACACATTGAAATATCTATACAAGCAGAAATTACAAATATTTTAAGTTATTTCTGTGAGAATCACTTCAACCAAATGGCACTAGAAAAAGAAATGTCACATAACAGCTTATTTCTTTGCACATGCTTTATCAATGACTTTTTCTGCTTTTTTCTTTTTAATTAT
Source organism: Lumnitzera littorea (assembly GCA_024138015.1). Lineage (NCBI taxonomy): Eukaryota > Viridiplantae > Streptophyta > Magnoliopsida > Myrtales > Combretaceae > Lumnitzera > Lumnitzera littorea. The sequence continues at coordinate 11,653,221 of JAMXBB010000012.1, read as the reverse complement.
ATTTTCCAGATGGCAGATGAAATGCATGGTATATTAACCGGTGCTATCAACCTAGTGACAATGGAGAAGGTGGTACCAGAGTCTTTCCTGAATGATGTAGTTACACCAATATACAGGGTTATTTATGAGGTATGATTTTGATTTTCATTGTGTAATAATAACACAACATTTTGTTGTTTGTTAACCCATTCTTATGTTAAAAAAATAGGAAGCTGAGAAAAACAAGAATGGGACTGCTGATCATTCTACTTGGAGGAACTATGACGACCTAAATGAGTATTTCTGGTAACATGATATTCTGAGGTACTCTAACTGATGGAGAAAAGGTTTCAGAAGCTAACGAATCTTAATTTGCCTTCAGGTCCCCTGCTTGCTTTGAAATAGGTTGGCCCATGCATCTAGATCACAACTTCTTCCATGTACAGCCTTCAAACAGCCATAGGAATCATAAATCTCCACTTTCCAATAGTTTTGTAGAGCAGAGGACAGAACCTGCAGATGATGATATTGATGAAGAACTTGGTGTAAGTTGCATAAAATCTTGTATATCCTCTCCTAGCATAGATGGTTGGTGATTGTCCGTTCAAAAACATCAATCAAATGAAATGCAGAATATGTTATTTTCATCAAAGATGAGCACTGCTATTTAGACTGTTAGGCTCTGAGAGACCTGTTGAAGAGTGAAGACTATGAAATGCTTATTAGATCCTAGGCATCCCCATGTGCATATTAGACCATAATGCTTTGAGCATGGACAGCAGGAGTGAACTTATAGAAATAATTCTTTTAAATTGAAGGTGAATTTTCTGAATGGGATATCTGTGTTTATGAATTTCCAAGACCAATGTTTTTTTAAGGCACCATCAATACATTTAATGTTCTGTTATGATTGTGAATGTATGGAAGCACTAGCATTGTCTTTCTGTTTGATATAGCATCAACAGGATGATGAAAAATTCTTGACTGATTCGAGGATAAGTTCCCTTAGTTTTTTCCTTCATGTATAACTATTGTCAGGACAATGTGACAATGTTGCAAAGATGTTACTTGTTATGGCCCTTTCTGTTGCTTTCAAATTTCCACATTGCAATTCTCCTTTGGCAATCTACTGAATTTCACATTCTTCGTATGATTTTCACTTTTCCATAGGGAGCTCCAAAAGAAGAACATGGACCAAAGTGGTTAGGGAAGACAAATTTTACAGAGATCCGCTCATTTTGGCACATTTTCAGAAGCTTTGACAGGATGTGGAGTTTTCTTATTTTATCCCTGCAGGTGCTTCTGCTTTCTACTTCTAAGGTTGATCAAACCATTTTATGGAAGCTTTAGCTTGCACTTACCATTTTGTCCACTTTTTAGGCAATGATTATCATGGCATGCCATGATTTGAGTTCTCCCCTTCAATTGTTTGAGAAAGGAGTGTTTGAGGACATTTTGAGCATCTTTGTCACTTTGTCAATCCTTAAACTCATACGAGGTGAGCCCTAATACTCTGTAAGGACTAGAGACTTAACCACTTGAAAAGTAAGAACAGTATGAAATTTTCGAAATGAATTTCCTTCTTATTCTTTCTTGTATCCAATTTCATTTAATTTGAGCTTCTTCAGCCAAAACTTTGTCTATAATTCTTCCAGCTGCCAAGACATGACCCCATATTTTGACCGACTAATGTAAAACTTCGTTTGAACATAATTGTATCATAGTCTATAGAATACTCATGTTTGTGGATATAATAAAGATCTAAATGTGGATTTCATCTGCAGCGATTCTTGATATTGCTTTTGCATGGAAAGCCAAACGTATCTTAGACTTATCTGAAAAAAGAAGACATGGTTTAAACTTGGCGACGGCAGCAGCATGGACAATCATCCTTCCGACGTGTTATGCTACTGCCAGAAGAAAATACACTTGCTATTCCACTAGGAAAGGAAGCTGGTTTGAAGAGTTATGCTTTTCTCCCTATATGATCGTTGTTGCAATTTACATGATGACTAATGCTGTCTGGCTAGTGTTGTTTTTTGTTCCTGCTATAACCAAATATATTGAGGTCTCAAATTGCCAGATATTCCCAATATATTCTTGGTGGGCACAGGTAATTACATGAAACTCATGACCAACATTTGCACTATTTTCACTTGATGGAACCTCTGATTAAATACCAACTGTTATATGAGAGTTAGGATATAATTTTGATACCTGCAACATCATCAATTGGGTTCAGTATCTGTGATGCACATCTTGAATTCAAACATTGATATACTTCTTTTCTTTTGATGTGTTTTGACTGATGTGAGTGGGATATTCTAAACATACACCTTTGAAGCCAATCACACCAACAGCAACACTAAACCTCAATGATTGTAATTTGATGTTTAATATACGTAGTGGATTCCACTTCTGTTTGTTTATTTGTTATTTAGACTTGAGGAAGGGATGTCTCCTTCCCATTGTTTTGGTGTGATGGACGTACTAAAAAGAACAAAATTCTATGCTGTTACTAGAATGGGCATGGGAGACTTTGTGCCTACGGTGCATCATAAAATACCAGTTGAAATACAGATGAGAATCTTCATCTGCCTGTACCTTTTGAGTACACTAAAATGATGAATTTTTTCCAATTGTGAATTTTTTAATTGAAACATGGACGAGAAAATACTCTAACGATCTCTGAGCCCTTGCCTTTCCTGTGTATCCCTAAGAAAGCCATAACTTTGGTTCCTTGAATAACCTACATGTAGAGGCTTTCTTTTGTCCAGGAATTGCTTTTGTTCTGTGAGTTTAAACATTTACCTCATCTATCATGTTTGAACAGTGATCTATTATGTTGAAATATAAGATATAAAAAGCCCACAAGATTAGATCAATACACAGAAGTTATTTGATGAGTTTTGCATCATCTAAAATTTTATGTAATCTTCCTCATGCAGCCTCGATTATTTATTGGACGTGGGATGCAAGAAAGCCAAGTCTCAAAGTTGAAGTATATTTTTATTTCTGCTCTTCTGAACCTTTTCCCTGATCTAATCTCTTTTATGAATTGTAATTACCGTTATTATTTTGTAGGTATACATTCTTTTGGTTATCAGTTTTATCAAGCAAACTTTTGTTCAGCTACTTTTTTGAGGTGATTTTCTCGTTTTCATAAATTCTATCTGCAGTTGGGACTATACTAACCATGAAAATGAGCTCAAACATATATTCTCCATTTGTGTTTATGTCCACTTTTTAGATTCATAAAATTTTAGATTTACAAGAGAAAATGGATTGATATAGCTAGAATCAGTTTGCCATCACATGGAATTGATGTTTTATTTAAGTTATTCACTAATTATACACTCCTTAATCTTCTCTTTCTATCTGTACATTGCTGAAGACAAGCAGCAAGTGGTTATTTGCTGAGAGTTTATTACAATTAAATGTTTGGTCTCCTTGCAAATCATTTATTAAGGATTTGCTTATTTTGCTAAGAAAGTTGCAATATTACTAGTAACATCCATTACATGTGGCAACAATATGCTATCACTGACTGCTGAAAGAAAATGCAGATAAGACCATTGATTGGACCAACAAGACAAATAATGAGAATTGGGGTGAAGAGATATGAATGGCACGAGCTTTTTCCAAGAGGTAATCTCCATTTCTTCATCAAAGACATGTTTCTAAAATGAAGTCAATTATAGAACCTAATAAATGTTCGTTTGTCTTACTTACCCAAAAAAAATGTTCATTTGTCTTGTCAGTCCAAAGCAATGTTGGTGCTGTTGTGGCCGTATGGGCTCCTGTCATAGTTGTGAGTGTACATTTTACTACATAAAGGGCCTATTTGTTTCGCATGTTTCTGTCCATATCTTATATGTATCTCCTACTTGATATTTCAGGATTTCTAAATGGAAAAGATACAAAGCTAATTTAATGCTCTTTATTTAAGATTATAATTCTAAATTATCATTGCCTTTCAGTGTAAATTTCTGCCATGCCTATGAATATATGAGTGAAGCAACAGCAGATATTAATACTTTCAAAGTAATTCAAAATAAATATTTCTGTTTTCATTTTAATGTAAAGGTGTATTTTATGGACACACAAATTTGGTACTCTGTCTTTTGCACGATTGTTGGTGGACTCTATGGCATTCTTCATCATCTTGGTGAGGTATATCCTTTCCTACTTTCCAAATAGATGTACTTGGATCTTTGTGGTCTCACTCCAATTCATATGTAGATCAGGACTTTAGGAATGCTGAGAAGTAGATTTCAATCATTGCCTTCTGCATTCAGCAGCCGCCTCATCCCTTCATCAAAAAACAACAGAAAGAAAAGAAGAAAAGGCTTCCTTGGTAAAAGATTTCGGAAGGTAGCAAGCCTTTTATTTGTTATATTATTCCCATATTGATTAGGTAATTGATCATACTGTTAGCTGCAGAATTTGACTCTCAGTCTTGACTTTGACCAATCATTAACATTTGACCCAGGATTCTAAGAATGATAAAGTTGCTCTTGCAAAGTTTGTACTTATGTGGAATCAAATAGTCAAGGAACTTCGATCAGAGGACCTGATAAACAATTGGTTGGTTCTACTTATTTCATAAATTTAGCAGGTTCACCTTCAAACGTATTGTAATATAATCACATTAAATTTTTTAGGGAATTAGATTTGATGATTATACCCATGTCATCAGAGTTACTTTCTGGCATTGTTAGTTGGCCTATCTTCCTTCTGGCCAATAAGGTACTCCCTCAAGCACTGCATTTTCTCTTCCTGGCTTTTTTCGCCTATTGTGGTTCATTAATGAAAGTAATCCAATTCTTAACAGTTGTCAACAGCAGTTAGCATTGCGAAAAATTTTGTGGGGAAGGATCAGGTTCTTTTAAGAAAGATACGTAAAGATAAGAACATGTATCATGCTGCAAAGGAATGCTATGAGTTACTAAAGGACATTCTTGAAATTCTTGTTTTGGGAGATCTGGAGAAAAGGTGAAATTTCAACTTCTGCATTTAGAATAACATTAATTTATATACATCTCTAAGAGGATATTTGATGATAAATGTGAATCTCACATTTATATGGTAGATAACAAGATAAAAAGCTAACATAACGGATGAACACCTTCTTTTCGATTTGAGTCCAATACTTTTCAAAAGTATCAATCTAATTTGCAGCCTTTTTAATGCAAGCTTTTCTAGTCCTTTTTACAATTTGTAGTTGTCATGTGTCATGTCTTTGGGAAGCCACTTTTAAGGGAAAAAGAATAATAAAATAAAGACTAAAACAGGATTCCCAATGCACTTATACCTTCATATACTTAAGATATATATAAAAATTCCCTGCACCCTTAAAGTGGGATCAGTTTCTGCATTAGAATTCTTAAATAGGCAGATATAGGAGATCTTGTGAATGCCAACAGAAAGTGGATACGTTGAGTTTTTGGCTTCAGGCTAGATTCATGTGGTGAAGTAGTGACTCTTGATAGTTTGTTGAGCTTATGCAAACATTAGTGATTATTTAGTGGACATATCAGTTAGTTTATCTCTTTTGTCCTTGTTTGGCTCTAAGATTTTATTTATGCAATGAATATAAAACTTTTTTTTTTCAGCTTAATATCCGGCATAATATGCGAAGTTGAAGAAAGCATTGGGAAACAGAGCCTTCTAAAAGACTTCAATTTGAGTTGCCTTCCAGCGCTACAAGCTAAATGTACTAAGTTAGCTGAACTTTTGGTAAGTGTCAATCGGAATTTTCTGGTCTACATGTTTTCTTTTATTGTAAATTTGACAATTGCCTGCCTATTCTTGCAAATATCTTGAGCTTGATGGAAATGAGAGCCATCATAACAAGGTTGTGGAAGTACTTCAAGATATGTTTGAGATTGTAACTTATGATTTGATGGTCAATGGTGACAGGTTTGTTGCCCTATAAATCTACAAATTCTTGATTTTCTTTCAAAGGCTTTAAATTAACCTAAGTCATTATAAATGTCTGCAGGATACTGAATGTACTTGACTCTTTTCAAGGGTCTGGAGACTATGCAAGTTATCTGCAAAGGACCAAGGCAGAAATATTTGATTCTACCATAGAAAAGGATTCTATCCGTTTCCCTTTAAGAGGCCCCATTAAGGAGAAGGTAACACAGACATGACTAGATAGGTACATTTTAACATACATGGTTTGCCAGCATCAAGAATCATAATAGTTGCTTTGAAATGGCAGATAAAACGATTCTATCTTTTGTTGACAATCAAGGATGCAGCAGTTGATGTGCCTTCAAATCTAGAGGCTCGAAGGCGTATATCATTTTTTGCTACTTCTCTATTTATGGATATGCCCCATGCTCCTAAAGTGCGCAATATGCTATCATTCAGGTAAAAATTTGATACCAGCTATCTTTGGTTGAGATGTATGAATTTGGAGTCAACTTCTAATTTGCTGATCTTCAAACCATGACTTTGCACATATTAAAATTCCTATTTGTTTTGCAATGGAATGAGTGTATTTGAAGCTCCATTACTAGGATAGGTGTTTTTTCTCTGTATGGGTGTTGAATGGCAGTGTCCTTTTCGGAGATCAAATATCATATTTGGCAGTTAGAGACGAAGATGGACTGCTTTAGATTCTGAGAAATAATGATAAGTGTTTCTTTTCAAGAACTGGGAACATAAAATATTGAAGAAAGATATTCATTGAAGTAAAAGTCAAAGTAACTGTCGGCACATGGCTTCCCTGCCAAGCTAAATTGGGGAATGATTTTTCCAGTGACATAATGGACACTGAGAGGCAGGGATCAAACAGGAAATGTGATAATAGAAAAGAAGACTTGCGGCATTTTCATCTTCATCGATGTAATATGACGGCTCATCAGGAGCAAACGGCAGATAGAGCTTAAGAAATTTGATATCCACGAGAAAAGCAAGTTTAGAAAGTACAAGACACCGGTATAACACTTTGTTTAGGAAGTCATGAATGCAAATAACTCCTGCAGTCACTTCTATGAAAATGTGATTGTTCTCTACAGTCTAGAAGCTTCATAATTGCTTTCTATATGCTTAAATGGAAGGTTCAAACTTATTGTCCTGCAAATTCTCTCCAATCTTGACATCATATTGTCCCTTTATAACAGTGTTTTGACTCCTCACTATCTTGAGGACGTTAACTTTTCCATGAAAGAGCTCCATTCCAGTGAAGGACAAGTTTCTATCATCTTTTACATGCAACGGATATTTCCAGGTTTTTGACAGAAAGAAGTCCTTTAGTGAAGTTTAATCTTCTTTACTTGTGTTTTAAAACTGATATATTCTTAGTTGACATATGCTTTTCTTTTTGATATATGAAGATGAGTGGAAAAGTTTCCTAGAACGTGTAGCATATGAGGGTATGGAAGGAGTAAAAGATGAAAGTAAGGAGGATGAGCTAAGAAATTGGGCTTCTTTCAGAGGGCAAACACTAAGCAGAACAGGTGACCTTTCCATGCACTTTTAATGTCCGGATTTCATGCTCAACAAGCTATGAACAATAATTAGGACAATGAGCTAAACTCTTCTTCCTTTATCTTGGTACTACACTAGTCCGAGGCATGATGTACTATCGGGAAGCTCTGAAGCTGGAAGCTTTTCTTGACATGGCTGAAGATAGAGGTGTGCTATCTTTAAGTTCATACAGCACAGCCAGCTGTGTCTAAAATTGCCTTTGGCTTGACTATATTCATTTATTTTTTGTTCACTCTGTAATACTTTGAATTTATCTTGGGAACAAGAGTATCTGATTTTTCTATCTCATCAAGCAGATATTGTTGAAGGTTATGACAGTGTCGAAAGAGAGAATAGTGCATTAGCTGCTCAGCTGGATGCTCTTGCTGACTTAAAATTCACATATGTTGTATCTTGTCAGTTGTATGGATTACAAAAAGCATCTGGAGATCCCCATGCAACAGATGTACTCGACTTAATGAAAAAGTAATATTGCATCAGCAACAAATTTTACAAATCCTGTTGCCCACAGTTTTTAATTGTAGTCATCTATATGATATGATTTTTAAAATAATTCTCATCCATTGAATTGCTTGAAGGTATCCATCTCTTCGTGTGGCCTATATCGAGGAAAAAGAGGTACTCGTGGGTAATGAGAATCAAAAAGTTTATTCCTCAATATTGGTTAAATCCGATAATGGATATGATCAGGTAACTGGTACAACTATCTATATAGTTTAATGATGCTTTTTCATGGCCCCGAAGAAACCATTTACTCAGCTCTTCAATCCATTCAGAATAGTTAGAAAGATCTTATGCTTTATTTGTAAAGAACCTAACTGAAACCATTCATTCTTTCACTGGTATGATTTGTTTTTTTAAAGCTTTGACTCAATCTCCTATTCATGTTTATATCTTTTTTTTTTTCCCCCTTTTAGGAGATCTATCGTATAAAACTTCCTGGTAACCCAAGAATTGGAGAGGGGAAGCCTGAAAATCAGAATCATGCAATAATTTTTACCCGTGGTGAAGCCCTTCAAACAATTGATATGAATCAAGTAGGTGTTTTTCTTGGTGGCTATTAGTTTTGATGGTTGAGGCAATCGTTCACGATTTATACTTTAACAGGATAATTATCTAGAAGAGACTATCAAGATGAGAAATCTTTTACAAGAATTTCTTCAGCATAAAGGACATCAGCCTCCTACTATAATAGGATTAAGGGAACACATATTTACAGGAAGGTAAAATTCTGAACTCAAGACTACTTTACTGCATACTTCGTGCTACTATTTTAAATTAAGGGATATGCTCCATTCCCCCACACAACCCCTGTCTTCCTTGATCAAACAGCAAATGACTTTTCACACTATAATTGTTGTGCCTTAACTTCTTGAAGAAGAAGAGAACCTGAGAATGAAAGTGCCATAAGCTACACATTGATGAATGCCTGGGATGGTGACTAGTTGTTTCATGGAAGTGGAAGCAGTAGTAAAACCAGAAATAGCAAGTTTGTTTCTTGTGCCATTGGAAATAGCAATTTGAAAATAAGATAAAGATAAATAAATTGCATGCTCTAATGGAAAAAGAAAGGAAGAAGAAAATCCTCAGGTCATTCTATATCAGAACAGATGGATCTTGTGACAGTCCATACTTCAGGATACCTGACATGTAATCAGTCATTCCTTTTTCCCTGAAAAATGAATTAGCTGGCCATCAGTGCGAGGTGTAAATTATAGGATTTAAAGACAATGACAGGTTGTATATTTGACTTATTTTGAGCAAGGTCAGAATTCTGATGTACCCTTCCAAATCAGATAGATTCATACCTAAAAGAGGTTGACAATAACTTCTTTCAGAATTGATTATTTATTCCTCTATTAATGTTATTCCAGAAATGCCTGCAATGGGGAAATAGCATTACGAGAAATCCAAAAGCAATATCTTATGATTCTACTCTTGCAAAAATGGACTAAGAGGGCCAAATGCCCTGCTAATCTTCATATTGATCCATGCTTTATGTTTTTGAATCAAACTTTTTGGATTTAAATCATATGAACAAAATGAATGGATATGAGTTGCTTGATGCCATCATAGTGTAGTATAATACTGATGCTTCAACTGCTTCTATTTCAACCTCATATGTGACTTTTATCCCCAAATTGCAGTGTTTCATCACTGGCTTGGTTTATGTCATACCAAGAAACCAGCTTAGTCACCATTGGTCAGAGGCTACTTGCTAACCCTCTCAGGTAAAGGGTAATTTGGATCTGCTTTGTCATGCCACATCTCACCAACAATGACAAAAAATAGGAAAAATCTATCATTAGCTGGTCTTTGAGACAATTATTGGCACTTCTCTCCAGCGAACAATATCTAAATTGATGATTGCAGAACCTATGGACCCTATACTCTTACTATATTATGAACTGTAGTCTGAACTTTGTAGCATCCACATAATATTGAAAGTTAATGGTTGAGATGACAAGCCTTAACTTCAGACCTCCCTCTGGAGCAAGATTATAAATTTTCACATACCTAATGTTAAAGTTCTGAATGATCATAGTTTTATCTTAAAATAAAACCTATTCATTATGGAATCATTATCTCATCTCTGTATTCATCAAATTGCAAATATGATAGACAATAAACTGACCAAGTTTTACTGACAAGACTACATCAACCATTTGTTCCTTGCCAAGAAATAACAAAAGTACCTGTATCTCCTACAGAAATCTCATTCTCCTTTAGGGTAATTCTTGACTGTTACTTTCTTCGTACCTTATTGGCAGGGTAAGATTCCATTATGGGCATCCTGATGTATTTGACAGGATATTCCACCTCACTAGAGGTGGCATAAGCAAAGCATCAAAGACAATCAACTTGAGTGAGGATGTATTCGCTGGTAAAATTTTAATGCATGTTTATCGTAATCTAATAATGCATACCAGAGTCAGTTGACAGCAGTTTACACATTATTCACAGGGTTTAATTGTATACTACGACGGGGAAAAGTTTCTTATCGAGAGTACATGCAAGTAGGCAAAGGCCGTGATGTAGGCTTAAACCAAATCTCCAAGTTTGAAGCCAAAGTAGCCAATGGAAACAGTGAACAGACACTAAGCCGCGATATCTATCGTCTAGGGCAGCAATTTGACTTCTTCCGTATGCTATCCTGCTACTTCACAACAATTGGTTTTTACTTCAGTAGTCTGGTAACACTAATTTCTTTCTGTTTTTTTATTAGTTTCCTAAAGTTGTGAAAATTCTTAGGTTGACTACAGTAGACTGCTTCCATCACTTTCATCTAAAGAATGCACAGTAAACATCAATTTTGCAATCTTGATCGATCTCCTAAACAATAATGAGCCTTCTACACATCTAAGATTGAAATTTCCATTTCCAATTAAGATTTCAAAAGAAAGTTGCTAATATACAATGTTTTATTAGATGCTTCCCGTGAAAGTATGATCTATGTAATGAAGTAGTTGTTGTCTCATCACATTTATTAATAGAGGTTTCTAATATTTCTTCTTTCATTTTTCCACAGATAGCAGTTATTGGAATTTATGTTTTCCTCTATGGGCAGCTATACTTGGTGCTTAGTGGATTAGAAAAGGCACTTGTTCTTGAGGCAAGAATGCAAAACATACGATCCCTAGAAACAGCTCTGGCATCACAATCATTTATCCAACTAGGGCTCCTAACAGGCTTACCAATGATTATGGAGATAGGACTTGAAAGAGGATTTTTAATGGCTGTAAAAGATTTTATCCTCATGCAGTTGCAATTGGCTGCTGTTTTTTTCACTTTTTCCTTTGGAACAAAAACACATTACTATGGACGGACAATTCTGCATGGAGGGGCTAAATACAGACCAACTGGGAGGAAAGTGGTAGTATTTCATGCCAGTTTCTCTGAAAATTACAGATTATATTCCCGAAGCCACTTTGTTAAAGGATTTGAGCTATGGCTTTTGTTGATTATCTATAATATGTTTAGGCGGTCCTACCAGAGTAGCATGGCATATGTGTTAATCACTTACTCGATTTGGTTTATGTCCATCACTTGGTTGTCTGCACCATTTCTGTTTAATCCTTCTGGATTCAGCTGGGCTAAGATTGTTGATGACTGGAAAGATTGGAATAAGTGGATCAAGCTACAAGGTGGTATAGGAGTTCACCCAGATAAAAGTTGGGAATCATGGTGGATTGAAGAGCAAGCTCATATTCGCCACTCTGGGTTGATTGCAAGGTTAATTGAGATACTTCTCTCTTTGAGGTTTTTCCTATATCAGTATGGTCTTGTCTACCACCTGGACATTTCCCAGCAGAGTAACAATTTCATGGTTTATGTGCTTTCCTGGATTGTCCTTTTGGCAATATTCCTGTTGGCTAACGTAAGTGTCCATTTGGCAATTTTATGTGACCTTTGCAGTATATCATCGATTGATGATGGATTTGATTTTTCTTTCCTAATAAAACTACCTGGTGTAAATAGTCTTTCTCTACAAAGGAGGGAGAAAATGCCGAAATAAGAAGCTATAAGATTCCACCACCATGAGACAGCAGCATAGTTTTGTCCTTCCTGTTTATTTGATCTCTATAAATTCCTCATTCCACTTATTACCATCCCTGATGATCACATGTTTGTTCTGTCATAACTACCTATACATTCATGGAATACTTTTGAGCTGAAAGGATGCAACAGATAGAAGTGAAATAGATTTACTATTGGAAAACAATTTCTGTTATTGTCAATGTGTTGATAAAGAGAAATAATGAAAACTTGTTGACATTAACTTCTGAAAAAATCTCATTATATTTTGGTCAGCATTTTCTTTATGTACTTGCAGAGTTCTAACTTGTGTCATGGTGATTGAAAGCCTCCACAAAGAAATTTCAAAGCATTTTCCTTCCACTTCATTGTGGCCTCATCTCATGCCCTATTTCTAGTTGGCATCGTTTATTTCTATATATGGAATATCCCAAATTACATTTTCATTTTTTTCAGTCTGATTTAACGGTAACAATGGGCTAATAGTGACATATTGAAGTGAATGACATAGTCGTGGTTTTCAGGCCTTGAACATGGGAAGGCAACAGTTCAGCACTCGTCACCACTTTGTGTTTAGGTTGTTTAAAGCGTTCCTCTTCCTTGGTGTTATATCTATCATTATTACTCTTTCTGTTGTCTGTGACCTGTCGATGACGGACATGTTAGTCTGCATATTAGCATTCTTGCCAACTGGTTGGGGGCTGATTTTGGTAAGTATTTCTCAAGGAAATGCAATTTTTTGCCATGTTCGTTTCAGCTCTTTTCTGACTTCAACTATTTCAGATTGCTCAAGCTGTCGGCCCAATGATAAAAAATACAAGAATTTGGCCAGGATTATGGGATTTCACCCGCGTCCTTGCTCGTGCATATGACTATGGAATGGGGATAATTCTCTTCACTCCAATAGCTTGTTTGGCATGGCTTCCAATTATATCGGCTTTCCAGACACGATTCCTTTTCAATGAGGCCTTCAACCGGCATTTGCAAATTCATTCTATTCTTTCTGGAAAAAGAAGGAAAAAAGATAGACAAAGTTGATATGTTATACTTATTATGTATATACATTACTGATAAAATTTATAGGAGATGAGGAATATACACAACAACGATTATCGCACATCTGTTTTGTAAATAATTCGCTTAATACCAGTTATCATTTGAAAAAATGAGTGTGCTTCCTATCCGTCTTCTGCGATTTTTCATCTTTGCAATTGATTATTCAAGGCATTGAGATTATGAAAATGAAAAACTTTGGGGCAAAATATCAGTAGAGAAAGCCCCAAACTGTCGGTACATACTAACAAATGTATAATTTATAATGCAGTTGGAGCAACCACTTACCATAAAACTAAATATCACAAAAATTCTTGAACCCATTCAAATAATGAAAACGAATGAGGAACCAACCCCATTTTGATAATCGGCCATCTTATTAACAGGATTGTGTGATAAATTCTACTTAATTAAGGAAATGATACAAATTACTTAAGAAATCAGACTCCCACCTCATGGGAGGTGGATGCTGTAGAATTACACTAGCAACTTCTAAGAAACCAATCAGGATGCTGCAATTTAATGCAGAAGTAATTATTCCATTAATGGCTTATATAGAAACAGCCATGTGGTTGCTTCATTTTTCAAAGCAACATTATGAGGTGGATTCAAATTAGATGCCGGAAGAGTCTTTCTTTTTTGGTCTTTTAAAGCTTGATGGTTACAATGTAGAGAGGGACCACAAATGACCACCATTTGGTGATTCGGCCTATTCAAGGTCCCACCTCAAACTTTAAGGTTGCGCTGGAAAGAAAATATTGGGTGAAAGCAGAAGTCATTCCACATATTAATGTCAAAACACCCTATTTACCCTTCAACTACTTCTCTTTAATTAGAATAAAATTTGAATCCAAATATCAAAAGAGTAAGGACAAATGGCCCAAAAAAATTAAACGAAAAAAATGTAAAAAAACAAACTGAAACTTAATGATTGCACCACATATTTCCTGATGAATCGGTATGTGCAATTCTACCATTTTTTCTTTTTATGCCAAAATGCAATTTTACCCTTAAACTTTCAACTTAATTCAATTCAAAGCCAGCCTTAGAAAAATTGCCAAATCAATACATATGGTAAAAGAAGATGTAAAGGGTTTTAGTGGGCATGTATCATTTAGTCGACACGGTAAAAAATTACACATAATACATCTAACTTACATGGATTATTAGGCCTGTACGTAAGCCAAGTTAAGCTTTTAAAGGTTCAAGCTCAACTCGTTTAAAAATGATTGAACTCCAGCTCGAGCTAAGCTTTTTATCGAGCTTGAAATTAAGACTCGAACTTAATTCATTTAAATAAACGAGCTTTATTTTAAATTAAAACTCGGCTCATTTACTGATCAAGCTTAAGCTAAGTCAAGCTTAAAGCGAGTCGTTCTCAAGTCTAAGTATATAAAATTAAAATATATATAAATAAATAAATTAACAAGTTATGAATAAGGATTAAATTGTATATTATATATTATTTTATAACATATTTATATATATTATATAAGTATTAACTTTTAGATTTTAATGATATATAAAATTTATAACATATATAAAATTTATAAACTTACAAGCCTAAACAAATCAATTCACAAGTCTAAATTGAAATTTAAGCTTTTTTCATTTAAATAAATAAACTTTATTTTGAGCTCAAGCTCGATTCGTTTACTACTCAAGCTCGAGAAGTAAACGAGCTTGAGTTGAGTTGAGTTGAGCCTCAGTAGCTCAAGTAGCTTACAAGCTACTCGGATCATTTGTAGTCCTATCGATCATGCATCGTAAATCATAATAGGTGCACTAGATCTAAGGCATTATGATTTTCAAATTCTACCAATCTTTTTTAAAAGCATACATTTTCAGCCACAATTCTCAGCTCTTCAATTTACCATATTTGCACATGAAACACAAAGTTTAGCAAGGCCAAATTATATCAAAGGCCAAAAGATCCACCTAAGTTGACATGACTCCACAACAATTCCATTAACAACCTCACAGCCCATTAGAACTTAGAAATAATGGAACTATCATTTGATACCAACATCCCTCCCTCCATACACCAAACACTTCAACCTTGTAAGTTACCTTTTCCCTATCTTTATATATACTTTAACCAATATTTCCATGGATACTACCTGTGAGAAAGAATATGGCTTGGATGTTCTGGTTTTGCTTATTAGCTTATCTCACTTATCCTTTAATTATCACAAATGCACAAACACCAGCTGCCTCACCCACCACCTTGCCCACAGCACCACCAGCTACAGTTACACCACCCGTAGCAACTCAGCCGCCTGCAAGTTCAACACCAACTACCCCTTTAATGCCATCTACCCCAGCAGCAACTCCCATTGTATCACCATCTCCAAAAGCTGCACCTGTTTCAGCTCCACCAATTCAAGCCCCCCAACTCCCACCCCCAATACCACCAACAAGTCCACCAATAGCAACAACTCCATCACAGCCACCGGTTTCAACCCCACCTCCAGCTGCTTCACCACCACCACTGCCACCACCTATAGCTCCACCAAAAGTGTCCCCAACACCTGTCCAAGCTCCACCTGCACCAGCACCTGCTAAGCCAGCACCAGTTCCTGCACCAGCAAAGCCACCTCCAGCACCTGCTCCAGCACCAGTAGTTAAGGCACCAGCTCCAGCTCCAGGTCTAGTACCTTCTCAAGCACCAGCACCAGCGCCGCACAAGCACCATAAAAGGAAGCACAGGCACAGGCACCGAAAGCATCATGCTCCAGCTCCTGCACCTCTCCCACCAAGCCCTCCATCTCCACCTACAGTGCCTACAGATGAGGACGATATGGCACCAGCACCTTCACCTGACTTGGTAATATCAAGGAAAAAATAGATTTAGTTTCAAGTTTATGCCTATTACTCAAACCACATCACTGATGAACTCATTCATTTTTCTTTTCAAACAGAATGGAGGATCCACACTCTTCAGGCAAGACGGAAAGTATGGAATATGGGCAAGGACTGGATTCACCATTGCTATTCTTCTGCTCATGAGAGGTTATGCTTTCTAGGAGATGCCAATCATATTTATCCAGATATTGCATTCAATGCAAACTAAAGGCAGAGCCATGAAGCACAGTTCAAGTAAAGGTCTAAGCAAAATGATGAGCCGACAGTAGTAAATACATTTTTGTATTCGTTTAATAAGTTGATACATCCTTGCTATACTTCAATGATTTTTTCATTCCCAGAATTGCAAAGGGATATTTCCACCTCCAACCTTCATAGATATTTTGGCCTGAATTGGCATTTTCCTATATAAGATGTGAGCTGAAGACCACCTACATACTGACAAGAACAATAAATTTTCATTAAAACTGAAAGCATAGCTGTCAAACAAAATTAACAAGTGAACGTGCATTCTAATGACCTCTCAATACGTTAAGCCTACAAGATCTATCTTTTCGAACTAATGGGCATGGTCAAAGATAATCCCCTAACAGATAAGAGTTAATTTAGTTTTGATACGTCTGTAAAAGCACAATGGTTGTCGATTTATATAGCAAGCTTAGGATGATAGAAAGTGAGGTATAGTGGATATTCAAGTGCACCTCTTTGCATGTAACCCCAGTTTTTGGTTGACACATGCCGATTGATAAAGCATGATCCACAAAGACCAGAAGAACTCATAGCCAATATCAGAGCTAAATGAAAAGGATAAGAAGTTCTCGTATCATATTAATTCATCGTCTGCCCCAACAGCTTAAATGCTTTATATATTCCATATTTTGTCCTCTATTCATTATTTAGTGCCACTAAATAAACATTAAAGCCAATAATCTAAACTTGAAAGGATGCATTACAATGACTCTGTCTAATTTGGATAGATTGATCTACTGAAAATCCCTGCATTAGATATTACATATATGAAGGTATCATCATCATTTTATGGATGACATTTGCTAAATATAAATGTATTAGTATGCTAGTTACAAGAAGTCCGTAAAGAGACCTTACAATAGAAATGTTGTCAGCACTATGCTCCAACAATAATAGGAAGGCTCTCCCAGTTATGTTGTTATTAAACAATAGTATAAAATAAATTATAAAGTAGAAATGTGAAATGCAACTATCACATCTTCTTTAGGTAGAGGAAGACAATTATTTAAAGGGATGTTAAAAATGACATGACCTTGCATCCAACAAATGTCGATATCAAGGCATCTTAAAATAGACGAGACCACTAGTAGGCATCAATTCCTTTCTATATCCAATTTGTTTTTCATTACAAATAAACTTTCTTTAATAGTTAAGCCTTCTCAGTAATCAACTATCCATATGTTTCATAATCATCGGCATATGTAGAAATGTAAATTCACTAAATAGTTTTTTGATGTACTGGTTTTTGAGTGTTAGAGTTGGTTTTAAGGAAAACCATCACTTTTTCCATTTAACCAACGTTATAGAATATGGTCGAGTGATGAATTTCACTCCATGAGTCAAGCTATGGATGTCTCTCTACAAACTAAACTGCCTATTCATGTGATCAAACTAACAAAACTATAAGTGGGAAAAATAATCACCTGCCAAGAGACAACAGATGGATGTATATGTACACAAATTTACAACATTCTTTTCATCTCTGCAAACCTCCGTTGTCAGCCCTTTTCAACCATCTTGTCTGGGATACACAAGCATACAATACCTAGACAAGAAAAATATTTCTCCTTTGAAGTTCACCCTGGGCTAAGTGGTGGATGGCAACATGATTCATCCTTTTCATCTTCTCATCATCCACCTGTTTCTGCTAATTAACCTTCCAGTATCCATGGAATATCATTTAGATTGAGCCAAACACTATTATGTGCCAGTGCACAAGATGGTGGTGTACTGTACCGCAAAACAAGAGGAATTAAAGAGTTACCAAGTGTATAATTGATAAGTGATAAAAACCTAGATTCTGGAGATTAAAATATTTCCATGGTGGCAGATGATATTACCGGTTCCTCCACTCTCTTATTTATTTGTTGTTTTCAATCTGCAAAGTGTTAGCTGCTCCGAAGTGCCTGATTTTATGCCTCAAGATTTCAAGGGACTTCTTTCGGACCTGGAGCATGGACAGTCCCCTGAATTCCACCCTCAACAGAAAAATTGACTTCTATATGCTTTGAATTTACTGCCTTTATATTGGTAAGTGGAGAAAGAATGGCCTCCCTAATGATGTAAGGCTGATCTTCACAAATTTTAGCCCGGCGAGATTTTAGGCCAAGCTTTCCTAGTCCCCTCCATATCAGGTTCCTTGAGTACTTATCATCCTGACTCTCCTCAGAGCCACTGCTTCCACTCATTCTATATTCAGTTGCAGCTGGATTTTGCTCCCTCTTGATTGATACATCCTGACGGCTATTCTTGCCTTTCCTAGGTTCCCACGTCTCTGAAACTTGACTCCCTGGCTGATGGATCCACACTCCAGTTTCCTTTTTCCCATTAATATCAATCGGTTCATAGATTTCTTTGACTTCTGGATGTTTCTCTGACAATGAGGATGAAAAGGCATCTTTATCAGTATATTCCCTGCTTATGGATTCCACAAAAGAATGGCTATCTCCCTGCAAATATAATTCACACGAGCTATAAAAATTTAGATATTTACATCAGAGCTTTGAAATTTTAGTGGATTTATACAAGCTCCACTTTGTGGGGGAACAACATGATGATGTCACCTTTTCTTTTGCCTCTAGTACTGTTATTCCAAGATGCAACCTCCCGGTACCCGCATTCTGAAGAGACAACCACATCTCATGTCTCTGTCCATCTCTAAGATTATTAATGTTTACAGAACAACTGCTGTAAACAAAAGCCAGTACATCCACATAAGTCTAATTGCAAAGAGAATCTTCTAAGAAATCAATGGTAGCCAAGAATGAAAAGAAGGTTATCACATGCATAACAAAAACTGCTACAGAGAACAGAATATAGCTGGAAGATGACTGTAGAAAAGTCTTAGCTCCTTCTCCATTAATGTAATATTAAAAACAAGTGATTTGACATCTGTTCTAAACAAGCTGGTAGCTTAAAATCCTCATGAAATCTTCCATGACCTGAGTCATATAAGCGGCTAATGATTCTTACAACACTAATTTCTAGGCTTCTTCATCTGTCTTTGAAATCTGCTAAGTTTAGGACCACAATTGACTGATTGAAAGCTTACGCTTGTGAGTATATTATGGGCTTTAGAGTCTATTACTTAACAACTTTTAAAGGGAAGATAATCCAGACAAAAATTACAAAAACTCAATGGACAAAGAAATTAAATCTTTTCCCAGATTAGTGAAAACAAAAAATAAGCCTTCACAAATAAGTGGCATATAATCTGGACAGATACAGTTAACATAGATATCAATTTTCCATGAGATTTATGTTCAATAACGATGGACAAAGAAACTACATCATTACTCGGATGAACTTAATCTCCTTAAAGCTAAAAAGAATTGTAAGAAAGATTAGAAACAAACCCGAAGGAAACTAGCTTATCTTGGCTAAAAACTTCCAATGTTAAGAGATTTGGTGATTCCCATGTTATAATTGGAACCTTGAACTCCTCATGCCATTTTGGAGCTAGTTTTTTCTTCTCAGCTTCTGTCTTGAACCGATATGGACCCAACTGCCCTTTCACATATGGAGTGGCCAAACCTTCAAAATTGGAAGCAAAGAGAGTGAGGGAAGAAAGCAACCAAGAATCAACAATTTCCCTAAACTCACACCTCAAAAGTACCATGGTACTTTCTTAAATCCTACCATTCAAATCCAATGGCTTCAAGTCCAACCCTTCTATGATTTCAACTCTAACATATGCAACAGGCTCCTTCACATCCATAGAGAACCAAGTTCCTGATATCCGAGTAAATGCAATTACATAGCTGCAGGTTTGGTTTTAATATATGCTAATTTGACCTTGAAAATTATACAAAATTTGGAGAGAGGAAAAAGAAAAATGTTCACAATACCTCCTTTGATGTCTGGTTCAGAACAAATGCTAAACTAGAAGGGAATAGCTAAAATCATGAAGGCCTTACTTTTCAGTCAATCAATTAAAAATTTTTAGAGCCATACTGAGTATTTTGAGAGCAATTCAATTTCAACACACTAGTCAAATAGATCTCCTCCCCATCGCGAGAAAGGAATTTTTTTCCAAAATGCAAGAATCAAAAGAGTTGGCTTTCATATTATGGGATAGAAAATCATGTCAACAAAAGAGTTGAAATGAAATATCCTGTTGAAGTGCATTAACCGCCAAAGAAAACAATTTGTTAACCTAATCAAAGTCTTCATCACTGAAGAAATTCTCTAATTAAAGGAAGAATGTTTTCACTCTGTACGACCTTGTTCAGGTGCATCAGTTTGCTGAGGCGCAGTCAATTTCTCCACGTCAACAACTAGCATATTTGGCTGCCAAATTAAGAAAAGTTTCAATTGAAGTTTTTATCTTGCCACTTTGAGGTAAAATGGATTACTAAAACAATCTCATACCTCGACGAGTGTCTCCTCCAGTGCATTAGACAGAAGTTTGTCCTAGCGAAGAAGGTAAAACATATACAGTTTAGTTTCATCTTCAAAAGGATAGAACAAGCAAGACAGGCAGGGGACCAGAAAATGCGGAGGAGCTACAACTTGTACTGCTCGGAATGTCAATTAACTTACCAGCCATCCAGCAATACCAGGAAATTCCATAAAATCGAGCCCATAAGGGGAAAGAGGCTTCAAAGTAAGTTGACAGTATGGTGGTTCTGCAAAGCATATTCGTATACGGCCAAGAAAAGGCCAGCTTCGGATAAACTTCAATCCAACCAACACCTTGGGGGGAGATGCAGGAAATTGATCAGAATAACCGAGAAGATTGTCCATATATGAAAATGCAGCAATCCACAAGAGTTCATATTCACGTCATACCTTTCCTTCCAGATGTATGCCTGTCAAATGCAACTTTGTAGACATTCCAAATCCTAATCTTTTCCCCATTTTTACAGCCAGTATTGCGCTCATGTCATCTGCCGCCAGAAAATTCACTCCTAGCTGCAGAACCTGCATATTCAGAGTTCTTTCAATACTTTATAGAGCATGAAATAATAGGATAACCATAAGAAAAATCTAATGACACAAACCACATCATCATCATTGCTGGATTGTCGAATAACACGAACTTCCGTTATCATTGGACAAGCCCTTCCCAAGTACAGGTGCATGAGAGAAGCTTTCTTCTGCAATTATAGCAAGATATTTTCATCAGTGTGATAAAAAAGAATAGTTGTTGGCATATTGGGAAAACATGCAATCACTGCATATAGTAGTGGGCCAATGGTAACAAACTAATGAAAGAGCATTAAGCTCACAATTCCACACAACCTCCACAAAAACAATTAAATTCTTTTTCACAGAAGCAACAGGATGAGTTCAAGACTTGATTAGAAAATTTATATAACAAAAGAAGATTTTCTCAGTCCAACAATCAGTAGACATTAAATGTTTAAGCAGCCTGGACAGTGGACAGCCAAGATACTATGTAATCATGAAACTAATTCCTGAACAGAATCAGTATTCCTTTTACACACTTATTTAACTTCCTCCCAATAAGACAGAGCACAAGATTCCTACACTACTGAAAACCTCAAGATAAATCTCCATGTATCTCAAAATCTCTATTGTAAAGCTTGTTTAGAATACAAGCCATCTTGCTCTCTTCTAAATGATCTTGCAGTGTCATTTCACCTTATTTAAGTGTTGGCAACTGAATCATCACCTTTCTCAAAGGGAAAAGGGGAAAAGAATCTGCTGGATGTCTCTAACAATATTACTTGGTGTGGACAAACAAGTAGTTTATAACATCCAGCAATCAAGGTTAGATTGACCAAAAATGCAGTGAAGAAATTCTTAAAGTTCACGCAGTTCTGCATTTTCTGGTAAAGTAACATGTAGTAATGTTTCCCAGCATCAAATAGAGTATTAGAGACATGGCTTCCACCCTCCTCCACAATCAACACCATCCAAAACACAGTGCTTGTGAAAATGGTCATACCACATTCCAAGGTTTAAACTTATCCAAGAACCAAGGGGCAAGGGGTAGAAGAAATGTCTCTGAACAAATCCGTTCCATGCATATGGGCCAAATCTTCTGCATTGCATAGTTCAACCACCTCACAGTTTCAGAATCAGTCAACACCTAAAGAACACGAAATGCAAAGAAGCATCGTTAGCCACAAATCAAAATCCTTATAACACCAGAGAAGCAGCAAACACGATTGATAGCCAACTCTTTCTTTTACTTCTGAAGAATTAAATGTAGCATCAAAATGTCAAAGCACAAATATACCCTTCTCTGACTTGACTGTTTCCTCTCCTCAGATTGAATTTTCCTCCTCATTCTCATGATATACCGCTCATGTACCTTCAGGATAGACGAAATTGCAGATATATTAATTTCAGATGAAACCATCCGTGCCATCATAGTACATATTAAATAAAAAAAATTACAAAGAAAAACAAAGGCATATGACACGGGGAGCAGTATATCTGTACAACTAACTGAACAGAGACAATAGATAAATCCAGGCTGACACCTGAAAGGTCATCATATATCTACCTGAATCAACAAGAAGCACAATTTGCAGAACTAAAACTAGGTCTCGTATTTTGCCAAATGAGACATCCCAAAACTCCATAACACTAGGAAACTCAAGTACATAAATTACAGATAGCATATATCCCAGAAATGTGGACAATTCCTAATACATAATAACAAGTAGTCAACTAGGTCAAATTGCAATGCTTCACATATTAGTACAACTAAAACGCTCAAGCCTTGTTCTCACTAGCCTGGTTGGCTATATTGATCCTGGTTTACCTTTTAATTTCATCAAAACCTAGATATATAATACCCTTTATGAATTAAAAAAAAAAAAAAAAAACATTGTAGATGATTGAATTTTAGCTTACCAAACATAGATAGATCAAAGAGACGAGAAAAACAGCTGGGTGGCATAGTTGATATTGAGAAAGCAAACACAAGCCAACCAACACTATGCATACATGATGGATCATTGACACCTCTGTAATGTCCATCCTCCTCCTCCTCCTCCTCCTCCTTCTTTCTTATTATCTTGAATCCAAGCACTAACTACTATGCATGTCCTAAATTATGACATACCAAAACAAAAAATAAAAAAGCAAGCACTCGTTTGAAGTTCACTGATGAAAAACAAAAAAAAAAGGTTGAAAGTAATGGGCTAGAAGGACTCATTTACAATCAAAGAATCAAAATAATTTAATTCAATCAAAAGAATTAAAAAAAAATGGGACAGTTATAAAGTCAAAAGCCGGTGGTCAAATGAAATGACCATAAATATTTTTATTCACGTACTGGATATTGAAAAAAAAAGAATAAATAAATAAATGAAGACTATATCTCTATTCAGAAAAGGGGAATGGGTTGATGGGTAAATGAAGGATTGAGGTTTTAGCGATGAGAACGGTGGCGTTTAGAGAAGGTAATCAAGTGAGGAGGAGGAGGAGAAGAAGAAGAAGAAACTCGCATGAAGGAAAAGGCGACATCATATAGATAACTGTTTTAAAACTAATAAAAACGAGAAAGTGACTGGAGAAACGGTGAGTTTGAAAAAGATTGATCCGGACAAAGATCATCGTAATTTTAAGACGTAAATTTATATCATGGTACTTTTAATTATTCGTTTTAGGTTTCTAATATGATGAATTAAATAGCAATTTTTCACTTAATTATACTGATAATCACGCATCTTATGATATGAAAAAAGATTGATAAAAAGAGATTGATAGTATTATTCATTATGTGTTAGTAAAAGTGATAAATAAGTTATTAATAGAAATCTAAACACCCATATAATTACTTTAGATTTTATTGATAAATTATGTAATTGATTTTGTGTTTCATCGGGAAGAAAATAAATATCTTATATAAATATATACGATATATAATTATCAATTAAATTTAAATATAAAATAATAAATAATTACTTAAAATTACAATTAATATTATTATACACAACAGGTCAATACACATTGCTCTTTTCTTTTCTTTTCTTTTCTCTTTTCTCTTTTTTTTTTTTTTCCTTTCCCTTCTCGGATTGGGTTTATTTTCTGAGTTTCGAGATAGACGTAAGAGAGTGTGAGTTTTTGACTAGTATGGAGCCTCCACATGGCATCTGAATTGGAAGGTATCAGTCGGGTTTGTCGGCTGTTGGATTGGTTGGAGAATGTCGTGTTGTTGAAGCCTCTTCTTCTTTTTGAACCAAAAAAGAAATGGAAGAAAAGATCGAAAAGAAGTTTCGATTTGGTCCCACCAATTTATATATTACTTCCCTGTTCCTTCCATAAAATAAAACCGCGTCCCTTCACTCGTTATTCCCGCGCTGCTTTTTATTTACCATTAAGGTTTCAATATATATTATATATGATATATTTATTCCTGTCCTTCATAGAAAATCTGCCATTGTTGGAATAAAGATGTGGAATCATATTCGACCAACATCGTGCATCTTTTGATTTCGATCCAGAAAGCTAGTTACCACTAATAGAGGTTTTGTTGGATTCGATGTCTAAATCAAATATGGATTGGTTTTTCAGTTTCGAAATCAGTAAATTAAAAAGTTGTTTCTTTCTTTTTCTTTTTTTTCTTTTTTTTTTTAGTTTGAGCCTAATTGAATGATATTACATTTGAAAAAATTCTTCCTTTGAAAAACTCAAAAAAATTTTCATTTTGTGAATAATTTTAAAAAATAATTTTGATGAAACAGGTCCAAAGCATATCAATTGGTTTCAATGCAAGAACATGCGGCTAAACAGCGTTTTTGTCAAGTTGGTTATTATCAATTTTCATCAGTATCCGACATTAGAAAAATTTATGTGAATATAAAAGCTTTTTCATTCTTATTATTTTGAATACGTATAGATTCGCTTCACTCAATATAAGAGAATAATAATTCAATTCCCTCTTTATTCTTTAAAATATGTTATTAGTTATTACGTGTTTATTTGTATAAATATAACATTTAAACAAGAGAGAAAAATCAACCAATTAATTCTTTATCAGCAAGACTTTATGAATGACTATCTATCCTCTATTCCTTCTCTTATTCCCCATTTGCCTTCCTAATCCTTGGAAATCCTAATTACACTATTACAACTAACTACATAACCACTACACCCATTTTTTAACTAACCACTAGCATAGGACCAACCACAAGCACCACCTCCATGACCTAAGTTCCTCATGTTGCTAGAACCCATTCGCCATACATTGAGTTTGACACCATGTTAGGTATGACTCGAATACCTCCATCGCGAAACTTCTCACTAGAGCTTAGGTTCACATGGGTCCATAACTTCTTGACCTAGGTTCATTTTTTAACCTACCATGGTTCTCAATATTGGTTTAACTCGAACCCAACATGCTTGGACAAATCATCTTATCTTGATCTAGATAAGTTTCAACCATGGATGCATTCAACTAGACATTGGAGCCACCTTAGTCAACTTTAGTCAAATCCTTTGTTTAATGAAAAAGGTTTGGTTAGGTTAGATATGGTGGCTAGAGCATTTTTTCAGTCCAACTAAATAACCTAATAAGCATTATAGCTTCATCCCATTTCCAATAAATAGGAATTATATTGTGTAGTCATTATGATAAGTGAAGTGCACATGCAAAGCAATACATATTATTTGATAATAGCTAAAAAATAAAGAAGACATAAGAGTAAGATGTGTTTTCATACTAATAACTCATTAGCTACCACAATTTGCAAATCTAAGTCACTAAATTAGCAAAGAATAGACTTATAGAACAATAGATACATAATGAGTTCTTGAAAAATTTTATTAATGTGTGCATGCAAGCATTAAGATGCTTTTTTTTTTTTAAATAAATGAGTTTAATCTATGTTGTTAATGTCAAAACCCGAATTAAAGATATTTTAATGATAACAAAATACATATTAATATTACTAATCAAGTTACCTAATGTGCAATACAAAGAGATTTATATTCTTAAAAGGAAACTTGAGTTAATAAGAAACAAAGGATGAAGTTAAAATAACTTCTAGACAAGAAATGATAAGATTAGAATTAATTTATGAAGATTAGAACCTGAGAAAGAAGTATTGGCAATAGACTGGGAATAAGAAATATCTATTGCTAGGAGTTGATCAATAGAAGGAATGACTAGAATCATATAAGGAATGTCTATGATAGAAAATGACAATGTGTCTATTAACAAAAGCTAATGAAGACATGATAGATGAAGGAAGAAAAGAAAAGATCGAAAAACATAATCAGAAGAATGGAACATCAAGAGTGCGAAATAAAAATAGAAGCATAAGACAAAGTAAAAACACAAGAATAGAAAATTGAACAAAATAATTATAAGTTAAGACCTAACATCGTGGAGATATATTTAGATGATATCTGATCTAGCTAAGAGATACAAATATTACAAATATAAGGATTACAAAAGCATTTAAAGTATTTGGCGTAAGAAAAGTTGCTATTGATAAGAATCAAACTAGTGGGTTTTTGACCCGCAGTTGAACCCAAGGATTGAAAGGAATAACGAAGTGAATCCTCTTAGTCCTACTGAGGTCAAGTTGCTTTTTACTGTCGACTAACTCCCAACACCGTGCTGATTGACTACACATCTTTTGGAAATTATTTGCCGACTAAATGAAAGCTTTGACAACAAATCGACCCTCTCACTCACTTCTACCTAGCTTATCCAAGCTGACCCACAGTTCGATAACATTGATGCCCAAAGGATGAGAGACCTAGCATGGATCCTCAACCAGTCTTTCTCGAACGAGTCCATTACTGCCCAGAACCTATGCTTAGCTACCCATCCTAATCATACTATTTTTTCTACATCTTCCAAGGGCATCGCCAATACATTACCGTCATGTGTTCAAGTTTACTTAAAGAATCTATTGCACTTAATCATTACCTCTTTTATGGATATTCCTTTTTACCCTCTTGTAATCCTTATACATTACTTCTTTAGAACAATACTCTTTTTGTCTTTTCCGTTTTTAGGTAAGTTGTCCTAGTTTCTCGAGTATAAATACCTATTATACGTATAGCCACTCATAATCATTTGATCATCATTAATATACTGAATATTTTCCTTTGTGAATATTACTCTCGATAGCTTGTTTACTCTTTTCTCACTCTTATCATAACCCTAAAGTAAGGCTATATGGCGAGTAATCTCACCGGACTAACTTGTACTTTATATTAAACTATGCTGTGAGTCATTGGAAGTTTCACTAATACGTCATATTCTTTAGAGTTATTCATAGATTTTGCTTGTTATCTTTTTGTTCTGTTCTGTTATGTTCTTTTAAGTATTTCCCATCACTAGTTTCAAGCTTTCGGCAAGCTTGGATCTATCTTCGCAATCAATCTTATCTATTCTTGGTTTCAGTTCACACTATCTTGATATCAAAGTGGAGGTTCTATGCTAGCAGTTTACTCATCAGTATCGTTACTGCACTACGACTTAGATGATTGTTAGTGTGAAGAGTATGTTGTGTTGTTAGATTTGGAGAAGTAGTATCAGTTGTATCTTAGACTTAAAGATTAGAATAGAATTTGTTGAGGAATATGACAAACTCGAGTGTTAATGATAGTATTGGGGATAACAACGGTGGTGCTATCTACCATGGCTGACAATCCTAAGGCATTCTTAAGAGTACGAATGAGAGGCTTGATGAGGTGACCAACCTCTTAGTAGACTTGACTTGAGATATTCATGCACTGGCCTATCAACATGCTAAGGCTATGCATAACACCCCTCATACGACTCAACCTATGAGAGGTTAGAATCCCACTCGGTAAGTTTAAGGTAGAAAGGTAGGTGGTTAAGTGAGAAGAAGGATTGACTTGGGAGAATTAGATAACATTGAAAAAGAAGAGTATGAAGAAGAAGAATGAGTTAGAACACCCCAAGCTACCGACCATGTGAAGCTCCAGATTACGAGTTTCAATGGTTCTGGGAGTGCAAATGATTATTTGGATTGGGAGGAAAAATTCGAGCGAGTTTTATACTATTACCAGTATGAAGATTAAGAGAAAGTAAAAATTATTGCTATTGAGTTCTCAAGTGTTGGTCTTGTAAAGGATATCAAGAGGGCAGTGAATTGATATCTTTGAATTTTTTTAAAATTTTTTGTTGTAAATAAGGATTACCCCTCTTAATAAATTAATTTGGTGAACAATGATATTTTAATAATTCAACATACAAATAATCAACGAAATTAAATAAAGCAAATAAATAGAGGCAAGGAAGGAAAACATCAGGCTGAGAATTTATAGAGCGTCGACCCTCCGTCTACTACTCTTTTCCAACTTAACTGTTGAAGACTCAATCTACTTCACCAATGCTATTTCACTTGATCCACTATATCAAAATCACGAGAAGTTTACAAGTATTAGTCATACATGGACTTCGTGACCTATTTAGTCTCTTTACAATCTAGGCTAATTACAAATCAACAAAGTACAATCGAACTTCTCTCAAACCTTAAACGACAAATAATGTTTACAAAATACAAGTGAGGACAACAATAAAAATTTCAAATAATTTTGCAATAAAACCAGAAATGACGATTGATGAATAATTTGCTTCGGTTCAACTTTATGAAAAATTTTCTAAGAAACTTTCTGTGCCCTTTCAGATGGTAGAATTTAATTACGATTTTAAGTGTAACAAAAGTATTATTTTTTCGTAGAGACATGCTTGACGTTTTGAATCCTTTCTCCTTTTATACTAGAGTCTTCCAATGGCTAACTTATTGAAGATTATCTTCACTTTATGTTTATTCATATTTAATGTTAAAAATAATCCATAGATATTTTTAGAAAAAATCTTGGAGTTTTGAATTTTTAAATCAGATCTTCTAATCCTGTTTTGGTCAAATATACTTTGATCAGCAACCTCTAGATAAGCTTCAGATTTAAACTTGAAAATCCCATAAAATTTGAAATCAACTTTATCTTTATCCAATGCTAGATATTTTCTTGATTTATCTAAAGATAAATTCACTTAAAAATAATCCCCATGGATTCTTAATTCCATCTTAGGTAAAATGAGATTAAGTGTATTTTCCTAATACACCCAATCTAATGGAGCTAGATCTTATTTAATTTGAATCTTATATTAGTTAATTTTCCACTTTATTCTTTTAGACTATCTTTCTGAATAATCTTTTGAAGAGTATAAGTCTTTTTTTTTTTTTTTTGAAGTCTTTGAACAAGTTTATAAAATGTTGTATCGATTCTTCTTATAAAAGGTTTTGAAACACTTTTTGAAGATTTTTGGACTAATTTCTTTTTCAATCAATTCAAACCTTTTAAATAAGTTTATGAATGCACCTCAATTTACAATTTTAAACTTTCTAAAAAACTTTCTGAATATCTACATACTTGTTAATTCATTAGTGTTCATCAAACTTTCTGAATACTTGCATACTTATTAATTTATTAGTGTTCTTCTCTTTTTGTTATCATTAAAATTCATGAGAAATATCTAACATCAAGATATGCCGCCATGTGGTGGAAGGACTTTCAGGTCATGCAATGAATAAAAGGATATTGAGAGATTAACACTTAGCCTAAGATGAAGAGAATATTCAAAAACAGATTTGTGCCAAATATCTATTTACAAGACACTTTTGCTCGGCTTTAAGAGCTGAAACAAGGAGGTCGAACTGTTGACGAATATGTTCAAGAATTCCAAATGCTTATGATTCGCTATGAAGTAGGAGAACTACTAGCATGAATAGTCTTTAGGTTCCTTTCTGGGTTAAGGAACGATATCTGAGACATTATGAAACTCTAGCAATTTGCTGCACTGAATGAGGCTATATAAATAGCCCGACGAGTGGAAAGATAAAGAAGGAGCAAAACGCCAACCTAACCCTCAACGAGCTGACCTGGATAGTCAAGCCAACTTGGATAGGGAAGTTATTAAGCTTAATTAAGTGCCTAGTTGACGAGAAAGGTAGATGTCCAAGCTAAACAAAAGGGCTAACTTGATAGTGACGTGCTGACCCGGATATACGAGAAAGGATAGGGCTCTAGTAAGAAGATGAGACAAATCAAGTGCTTCAAGCACCCAAGGTTTGGGCATATAGCTACTCAATGTTCAAACCAAGAAACCATGGTCATAAAAGGCAACATCTCGAAGCTTGAAGTGGATGGTACTGACAAGGAACCCAAGGAAAAGACTATTCCTGAGAAAGAGATCATTTAGGAGAATGAATTGATCAAGGAAGATGTATTTACTGAGGATTTGGATCAATTGATGCTATTTGTACGGTGTACAATGAGTTTAGAACCCATATAAGACGAAGAGCAGAGAGATAACTTGTTTTATATCATGTACAAGGTGAATGATCAGTTGTATGCAATCATTATAGACAATGGTAGTTGCACTAATGTGGTAATTGCGGACCTGATCAAGAAGCTGAAGTTGCTAACTATCTTACATCTAAAGCCATACAAGTTGCGCTAGCTAAATGAGAAAGGAGCACTATATGTCACACGGCAAGTATTGCTGTTGATTATTATTAGACATTATTCCAACGAGATCCTTTGTGACATATTATCCATGTATGCTTCACATGTGCTACTCGGTCACCCCTGGCTCTTTAACTGAAGGGTCATGCATGATGGATTTCGAAACAGTTGTGTTTTCAAGAAAGATGGAAGGAAGATCACTTTGAATCCTATGACACCGAACTAAGTTAGCAAATTATAGGCTAAACTTACTCTAGGATCCAAGAAGACATTAATGCTGAATAGAGTTAAGAGTCGAGAGGCTACAAAAGCTGATATGTCATCATGCCCCGAAGCGACAAAGTCGTAACAGTCCTACCGTGCAAACTATTTTAAGATAGAAGCTAATATTTTAGTTACTATTTTAGACCCGATTTATACAAGACGTTTATGATTAACCCGCTTAGAAATAAATAATTCATAAATAAACATGTTATTTACTTATGAAATTATAAGGAATATATATTTATTCTAAAATAATCTGAGTATATTACAAAAATTTAATAGCCTCAACATAATCTACTTGAAAAATACATAAAAACTTTAAAGATAAAATTCAAACTTGTAAGTGTATCATGTCTTCGGTTTTATATCTTCACTCCCTAAGATCCCGCAGTTGTTAACTTCAAGGTAAATATAAGCCGATTTCTAACTAGCACTTACAATAATGTCTATAGAGATATAAGCAATCACAGCTCGGTAAGTTGGGATGGAGATTTAAAACTATACATCAAACACAAACAGGATTATCAATCAAATCAATTAGATGTTATGCATGTATAAGCAAATGCCATCGTACGACGATGTCCAACGTATCATGAGATTACAGAAATTATGCTTACTCTAATCCAGGATGAGGAGTTTTTGTTTAATGTAACAGCTCACAACCAAACCCAAGCTTATGCAATGGAGACACCTTTCCTCTCGTGACTACCTTTGAACCATCAACTTCACCCTTATCGTGACCTTCTCTCCTATTACTTAGTTCAACTAAGGATAAAGAAGGGATTGATTATGCCATCTAACATTATTTCTTTCGAATGGGTAGGTAATTAGCTAGAGAACCCTAAGTTTTCCCTGATGGGTTGCTATGCATGTCCTATTTAGAATTTCAAGTAATATATTTAATTAGATCTAGTTTAAGGTATTCAATCATTTCAAATAATTTACACAAATACAAGCCAAAATAACAAATTATAATCATAACATTAACTCAGAAACAAGTATAATTAAGTACAATTTCAAGTCTCCGAGTACTACAAATCAATACTTCGAAATACACCAACGTATTAATCCCAACTTACTTAAACTCTTCGCTTGCTCATTTGAGGTACGATTTGCATTAGTTATCGTAAAAAATCCCTATAATACAAATATTGTTTTTGTTTTCCACATAACTATTATAGATGGATTTTATCCTATAATGCTTATCGTTATCCTTGGTTTAGAGTTTAATATACCCAATTATCTAAGTTTTCAAGTCTTTTATAATTATTCTTGATTTAGACTAAGTTTTGGTTTAGTTTTTGCATCTATTTTTAAATTAGGTTTAGGTTTAGGTTCTAATTCAGCTTTTAAGTACAATTTTATATGCAAACCGTAAAAACTTATTTCAACCCATAATATAAAATTAATCACATTATTTTCAGTTATCCTAATTATCATATTTAGCCCTTAACCAGTATTTTAATTCGTACAGTATATCCTATATCTTAACTTAACTACCGAATTTACTCTTAATGTAAGAAAATTTTATATTTTTTATATAAACACCTAAATTTAAGTCTCCTACTAGATTTAGTGTATATTCCTATTATTATTATAATATAAATTTTAACTTAATATTTCCTACTCATTAATTTTTTATATTTACGTATTATACATCATCATCTAACATGTACATAATAAACACATCTAATGTCTTATCACTTCAATTATCATCTCCCAACATTAACTAACATTTCAAAATATTTAAATTCACCCTAAATCAGAATTTTTACCCAATTACCCTAAATTACAAAATTAACCTAAAATATATCATTTACCTATATATTTAGTACTATTATGCATAATATATACAACTAATGCCTCAAACTCCAATAAAGCTACAGAAAATCTATTATAATCAGTAAATTACGGTTGTTATGTTATGATCATGAAAAGTACTAAGATAGTTATATATATGATTCTTCGGTATATCGATTTTAAGTCCGATTTTGCTAAAAATTAACTTAAATTAGGTAAATAACTAAATAAAATTATAAGATTCAAAATAAATATTTCAAAGTCATAAATAAGCTTTAGAAGTTATTATAAATCAGATTCATATGAAAAACAGGGTAGATTCAATAAAGTAATTTTAATAAATACTAAAAGCGTATTTTATCAAAAATAATTTTTGTATAAATTAAACATATCACATAAGGAATGTGTACACCAAAAATTAGCTTAAAATAATATTTTTTACTATTTTAAAAAATTTATACAAAATTCATTAAAATTACGCCTTCTCTTAAGGAACCTATATAAGTAATTCTAATTTTTAAAAAAATGGTTTTATATTCTCATTCTACATGCAAAAATACTTAGGAAAACCAAATTTCATAATTTTTTATGCATATTTGATATTTTTACTAAATTAAACAAATTCAAAAGGGAAATTAAAACTCACTAATCAATAAGCTTCAAGCTACCAGCAGTGGCTCCACCATTATCTATAGCTTTATACGTAGGGTCCACTATTTGTTGGTGGTGGCCATTTCTCTTCAGGTGGTCATTGGAGGTAAGTTCCCTTTATAAGCCCTAAATGTGTATCATTTTGTCTAATTTTGTTAAAATTGGTTTTTCCTCTCTTCTCTCCTCTCCCTAATTTTTTTATGATGTCCAACTGATTAAAATGGTATTTGGTTGGGTTGTGCTAAATTCATAGTGTGATTAAATCACCAAAGAATAAAATTATAAAATGAAAAGAATAATTGTTGCAAGAAGAAACTATATTTCAACAATGACTCACTAAGAATAAATTAAAAGAGTAACAACATAATAAAAGAGAAAAGAAATAAATCAAGAGACCTCCACGATATTCCAAACTACAACTTATCTAAAGGGGGCTCTCATTGAAAACATTAGTTTAAAGATCTATTTATAATGAGTAAGGTTAGGTATACAAAGAGCAACTTGAAAAAATAAAATATACGTTAAATATTATATGTTCTAAAATAGAAGATGTACTATGAAAATAAAAGATTCGCTTGTTAAGGGATGATCATGCCTTAGTTACATTGTTGTAGTGGTTGCCAGTGTACCTATTCTTCCTATGAAAGATTCAAAATTAAAAAAATTACTTGTTGTAGCGACCATAGGTGTGACTATAGTTGTGGTCCCTACCTATCATCATTCCTGATCACTAATTTTAGGTTCGTTTCTCACTCCTTTGCTTGTAATTTTAATGTACGTTTATTGTTCATGGATATAGTCCTTTTCAAGACTTTAAAATTCATCTAGAATATCTTCAAACCTTTTGAAACTTAATCTAAAATCATCAATTTCTTCAAATCAGATGAAGCTAAACTTTGTTCTTTGCTTTATTTGTATCCAAACTTTCTTCACTTCATTTCATGATCAATGCTTTCGCTTCAAATTATTCCAAAAAGTATTAATAATCTTTAAAACTTCATAAAATGCCCTAAAAGTCCTTGAAAATGAAATTTATATCAAAATAACACAAAATTAACTTAATTAGGGTTAAAATAGTACAAAATAACTATAGAAAATATATTTTTACGTTATCAAATACCCTCATATTAAAGCTTTTGCTTGTTTTTAAGTAAAATAAAGAAAATGTTTAACAAAAAGATGAATAATTTCAGTTTTAGAAAAGTGTACTCTTAGAATAATAAAATCTGAGCAAAAATTCTTTCTAGAACCACCATTATTCCTTAACTTTATGATGAATTCGGAATACTTAGATAATAACAATTGAAAACATACTTAATTTCAGTAATCAATCTAGAGGATCCAGAGTTAACCATAACGCTTGAGTAGAAACTAAACTAAAAGTTAAAACAGACATAAATTGATTAAGAAAAAGTTGTAACGGTTTTTTTTCACTTTAACTTAAAAGGAGTGAAATCTTTCTTAGCTATTTTTAACTTGAAAAACTAGGTTAGATACATGTTATGACGGATCATCCTCTACTTACCTCCTTACTTCTTTCAATTTTCGTTAAAAGGTTTATCAATTCAATTTAAATTTTCTTTATTGAAGCTTTATTACCATTGGGAAAGTATTTTGCTTTTCTAAGGGATCGAGGCTAATTCTTATTAATTCAGCTTTTTTTAATTACTTTAGCAATTGTCAATAGGAAAGTACCTTACTCTTATGATGAATCAAGGTCGATCTTTAACAACTTTAAATAATTTCACTTTTTCCAATTGGCAATGTTTAGAAATTCGTTCAATTTGATGCAATTATTTAATTTACACCTCCAACCACTTTGATTTTTCAAAGGACTTGCAAAAGAAAAATCTCACTTGTTCGCCCAATTTAAAAATTTTGAAAAAGAAGAATAGATAATTATCATTAAAATTAAGCTCAAAAATCAAGATCAATGGACCTTAACCCATTTATATCTATCTTAATCTCAAGTTTAAGTCTAAACTTAAGAGAAGGATAACTTTGAATTCTAAAGATTTAATTACTTAAATTCAATAAAGTGTCCTAAGTTCATAAAGGATCATGCAAATTCGGAAAAAAAAAAAAATTTACTTGCTTATATAGAGGGTGTAAATTTCTAAAACTTTTAAGAAAAACATCAAAAACTTTAAGTGTATATCTAAAAATATTAACATACATATTCTAACCTTCCTCTTACGCTTATGTTATACATATACAATGTGAATAAAAAATTTAAGTGGGTGGAAAAAATAAAATAACAAAGGGAAAGAAATTAGGACTTTTCTAGTTTTTAGCATTGATCATTAAAAATTGCGAAGTCTAGAGTTTGAATTTTATTGACCAATTAAGCATACAACTCTCTTTCTAAATATCTTTAACTTGCTTAGTTCTTAAACTTTCTTTAACCCAAGCTTCTAAATAACTTTCTAAGTCTTAGAATAATCCTTTTAGTTAAACCAATTCCTTCTAAGATTGCTTCTAAATTATATCTTCCACTTATGATTAACTTCTAAGTTTCCTTCTAACTATTGTAAGTAACCTGTAATTACTTCTAAGTTTCCTTTTAACTTTTATCAACAAAGCAACCCTGAAATCATTTAACTTAAAAAACTTAATCAGTTAACTTTAATATTTGTTATTATCAAAACATGTTGCTTAAAAGAATTTAACAACTAGTTCCTATGCTTTGCAAATGGAACCTACTAGGTGACATACAAGAGCTACTATAAAACTTGTATACTATATAACTTACAAGTTATAAGGTACCTTATTGAATCTATGAAATCTATTTTTGTTACAATTTTTATAATATAAGTTTTTTTTAGTTAAGTTGGCTAGTAACATATCGATTTTATATATATGTACAATCAATACATTTATCTATTTGCTAATTTCCAACTATTTAATCATATATTTTTCAATCATATATTTCTACAAAGGAATAAAGAATGTAATATACTTTTTTATGTTTTTACTTGCTTTAATGGGAACATGGACTTATGCCTATGTATAAAGTTAAAAAAGATTATATATATTTTTTGTTATGCCCCGAAATCACAGAGTTGTAATAGTTTTGTAATGTAAATCAATCTATGATAGTAACTGACCTCATAGTCACCTTACTTTGAAGTAAATAGCTCGATTAAAATTAATGCTAAGTTTTCATAAGAAGCCATAAACTTTAAGTTGTATTTACATAAAAATACTTATATTATCTTACAAACCTAACAAATATTTACATACCATATTAGTTTGATAAGTAAAGGATTATAAGACCAATACATAAACCTAAGAGTACTAATAATAAAACACCAAATGATTTGATTCTTCAATCAGTTGATTCTCACTCCTTTGAGCCACTTCAAAAAGAAACTGACCTTAGGATAATTTTATTGCGGCATCTTAATCGGAACCTGTAAGAAAATCTATAGGGGTATGAGTAACCAACAGCTCAGTAAATCAAAATAGAGACTTAAGAATGCATAATAAACATAAACAGAGTTTTCAAACAATTAATTATATGCAATGCAATACGTAAATGCCATCACACAACGTGGTTTGGTCTATTGTAAAATTAAAGTAATTCCACCCACTCTAATCTAAGATTAAGAAGTTTTAATGTTTATGCAACGACTTACAATCAAACCTAAGTTTGTGTAATGAAAACACTGCTCCCCCGATAACTATCCTTTGAACAATTGCCATCATCTTTATTGTGACCTCCCTTCTTACCACTTAGTTCGGTTAAGGATGAAAAAAAGACCATTATGTTATTCAGTGCTTTTTTTTTTTTTTAAGGTGTTGGTATTTAGTTAGAGAATTCTAATAGTCCCCTAAAAGGTTGTAATGTATGTCTAATTAAGATATTTAGATTAATTATAATTAAGTTTGATTCACGGTGATTAAATAATCCCATATCACTCAATTCATAATAATCACCAAAACACAACATAATACACATAAGCACATGTACATATAACTACTTATAAGCATAATCACATATAATCCTAAGCTTCCAACTACTTTAAAATTGTACTCCAAAATATAGTAATATATTAAACCCAATTTACTTGAAATTCTTAGTTTGCTCACTAAACTTGCCATAGGTAAGCTTGCCTTTGAGTATTCTATAGTATAAATATTCTTTTAGTATTTATATCCCTATGACATATAGACTTTAAATTATGATTTGACTTCATTTTCCAAATATATATTACTTATTATCGATCTTATTTTAAGCTAGTTTCGAAATCAGTTTCCAAATCCGGTTCTAATAAGTTTTTGATTACAAGTATTATATGTAAATCCTATGAATATATTCTGAACTATAATATGAAATTAATCACATTATACTTAGGTGTCTTAAATATCACTTTTAATCCTTAACTAGTATTCTAGTTCATGTGGTACATCCTAATCCTTATTTTATTATCGAATTTACTCCTGATATAAGAAAAATTTATATATTTTTATACAATTACCAAAATTTGAGTTTCATATTAGATTTATTATTTATTTCTATTATTATTAATATTATTAAAATAATTATTATTATTATCAATTTTAACCTAATATTTTCTATTTTTTATTAAACTAATTTTTCATATTATCAATTTACACATATTCACTACATATTATACCTAATAATTACTTCTAACACTTTAAATGCTACAAATATCGTACTTCATCGGAAACTAACATTCTAAAACACTTAATTACACACTAAATTGATAATTATCCATTTAATTACAAAATTAGCCCAAAATTAGCCATTTTATACATCATGTTAAAGCTTAAAAATTATCTAAAAATTTTGAAAATTCATTTATGAAATATCTTTTCACATCACTGTTCTACATCCTCTAAATAGCTTACATAAAAAAAAAAAAAATTGAGCTAAAAACTATACTAATAAAGCTATTTATTTCTAAATTGAAATAAACTCAGGTTTATGGGATTTCTTAAATACTATATATTTTTAGACATAATTTCTATAAACCAATATTTTTCCTTAAATCTACATAAATAAAAACATTAGAATACCAAATTTCATAATTTTATAAATAAATTTGATAATTTAAATAAATTAAATAAGATTTGGGTTGAAATTAAACTCACATGTCCAATCAACTTCCGACCACCAGTGGCGGTCTTAGGTGTGTTAGCTGGTTTAGGTGGTGTGGTAGTGGTAGCAGTTCATTTTCAGGTGATCGTAGGTCATGGATTCTCTTTTTAAGCCTTAATTATATACTAAATTTGCTATTTTTTTTTTAAGAAAACCTTAACTCTCCCTTTTTTATTTCTCTCTAATTTTCCTTAATTCCTAACTAACCAAAGAGTTCCGATTAAAGTTTGGGGTATTTGTAGAGCTACCTTGATTTTTTTCTTTCAATTTTTGATTGATAATTAGCCTTACCCTCTTTCATTTCACTTTTTATTTGTCCTAATTTAATTGGTTAAATCTTTTCTTCTTAATCCCAATATGCTACGACTTGAATCTAGATAATTCCTTGCTTTTTCTAATTTTTCTTAATATTTCTTTGATTTTTTGTAATTTTATTTAATTATTTAATATTAATTTAGTATATTTTAAGCATTTTAAATAATTCGAATATTTTTACCTACTCGTAAATATATATGAATTACAGGTAAACACTCATAAATATTATTTATATTATTTTATGATTTTTAGTATCCATATAATTTATTTCTATTGATTCATTAGTTATCTGAATTCGTTTTATTCATTTCCAATGAATAATGGATAATATATTTAAATTTTAATATTATAATATTTAATTATTTTATTACTTATTTTTTTAAATTTAAATTTATAGGATCACTTTTACTAATATTTTTAATTTTATTGTATAATTTATGCTCGATCGAATACTTTATTCGATTATCTTAAATTTTACGTATTAAATCCAAACTTCTAAATACAAGCCTTACATTTTTTTTTTCAAATAAAAACTTTTACAAGATAAAGGTACGTTGAAAGCGATAGAAATGGATTCCATTCTCCCCTCATTTCCAATAACTATTTTACTATCATGTTTTGTTGGTTTTAGGCCCTCATACTAGGTATTTTTAGGAATTCCAATTACATCAATCAATTTATGTAGTAAACATTCTGAAGTCCACCTTCTGAATCCCAAACTCTAGAGGTATACTTGCATTTTTGTTCCAAGATTACCCCCACCAAAAATTAAAAATTTATGCACTTTTGCCCTCTAATAAAACTGTCGATCCGAAACACAGATTGTATCTTTCCCCATCTGTAACAGTAATCACCCCTATCGCTACCCATCTCTCTCCATCAACCATCGTTAACCCTAAACGCTCCTCCCTTCCATATCTTCATGTCCACCGTAACTTCACACTATCATTAGGAGCATGAAATACTGTTCTTGTCCCTCTCTCATCTTGCTTCGACAGTGGCTAAATTGAGGAAATCTCTGATTGGGTAACATTGTGCTGTCACTACGATTTCCACTCACCATCTTCGTTCGACAGTGGCTAAATTGGGGAAGTAGTCGGATTTACGTACCTGAATAGATAACGTCGCTGATGGACATCTCTGATTCCACTTCTCACATGCAATGGGGCGTTGATTGTTCCTCAAGAGTTAAGGCTTTGATAGAAAGCGTTGAGGAAGGGTTTCAAAATTGTAAGGGAAGAGATGATATGTTGGTCTCCTTTCAGCAAATGTATATTTTGTTTTGGTTTTTAAGAGAGCAGGGGCATTTTTAACATTTTACTTTTTATTCCTCTTACCATTTTGAGAAGTGAATAATGAGATTACAATTCCATTAAATATTAGTAAACATCATAATATATAATCTCAATTTATTATATATTTATTTAATTATATAATAATTATAATTTTATTTTTTCTTTATTTTATTAAACCAAGTGAAAAACCCGTAATAGTTTATGAAGATGTTGTACTTTAAGAGAGTAGATTACCAAAAAGTAGAAATAATATTCACTAAGAACCTCCATGATTAAATATGATAGAACAGATTATAGATTTCCACATGGTTATTTACTCACTGTTAAATTATATACTTTTGAAATTGATCTTTTGAAGTAAGCTAACATTGTTATTATTCAAATCACAAAAAAAAAAATAAACAACTAAATTTAAAGGCCTTTAAGATTTAAAAGAATTCTAAAATCAATTATAGATCATAAAGTTGGAAACTCTATAAATTAATATTGGTTTGATTAGGAGTATATCTTATAAATAATATCTTTATGGCATTTGGTAGCCATTCATTCTACCATTTATACATTTTTATTATAAACTTCTTTTTACAATTCAGTTTTTTTTTAATTATATATTTAAGAGGTATATATTTTTATGCAATATATATATATTTTTGGAGAATTTTTAATCTTTACGTGACTTTAATACAAAATGAGACAATGGCATTACATTTCAATGTTTTGAAGAGTTGAAATTCTTGTTAATGATGTATCATTTATATTAGAGAAAATTATAAAAATTGACCGGTGTTTTTACCATGTTTCATTATTATGTGTTAATGTTAGTTTAGGATGCATGTGAGCTTATGATTGGTTCATATTAATTAATCTAGTAAAATAACATTGTTAAATAGATTTAATTATAATATATAAAAAATAGTAACAGATTACATTTACAGCAAATAAATTTAAAAAAAGAAGCTGGTTTGTGTATTGAGATAATCTTTTAACTTTTAAGAAATCTAATGTTTTCTTTAATATTTTATACGCTTTTAAAACAAAATCCATTCATTACGCAGAGCTTTTAACTGCCCATCGTAGGGTTTTGTGGGTTCGACTTCGACCCAGTGCATTCGGCCAAGAGTTGCTTCATCTATATATCCAACGAAACATCTGTCCACGCACCGATATAATCGGTAAAGACCACCCAATAAGGCCCACCGCCAAGATTACTTGTCGTAAACAGGCTAAAAGGCCCATGACATGCAAAAGACTCATTAGGAATATTTGTGTAGAACTTGGTAGAGATCTACCATCCGTTTCTTAAACAAAGCTCTAGAAAAATTCTTTTCTTTCCAACTGCAACGTAAAGAAAGAATTAAATATGATCCATCATATCGGATATGCTGCAACAGTCTTAATTAAAAAAAAAAAAAACAAAGATAATCCCCTAAATTTTCAATGCAAAGCTGTTTGTGATTATTACGATAACAATCTATTAGATCCGAACATATTTTAAGAAGCGTTCTGTTTATAAATGCCGCAAAAAGAAGGATAGTGCTAAGATGCAAGACTCTTTATGTTACCTCTACGTAGAGGAAAAAAAAAAATGCTTTGAAAATGATAGTCATGTATTTCATAAGAAAAGAGGCGTATAAAAATATGAAGGAGATTTTTTACTTAGCAAAAAGGTTTGGAATGTCTAATTAGTAAAATGGAAGGTGTCAATGAAACTTGGACCGGATCATTTAGATTGACTAATTTCATTTGGGGTTAGATATCAAATAAAAAACTGAGGTGTTTTGAATAAATTAAGTGATCGTGGTTTTAAAGTTAGAATTAATAAAAAAAGTGAAGGTGCTTTTAAAAACCATTAAATTAATTATGAGATGAAATTTAATTAAATAGATTGGAAAAGGCTATCTTAGGGTCTTTTACTTATAAATGGGGCTTAAGGCCTTGAGAGAGTGGATTTATTTAGAAGGCCCGAGCCTTGTTTCTTCTTCGAATGCAGGTCTTTCGGGAGAAAACAAAAAGAAAAGGAATTATGATTCAGGTTAACCATGTGAAGTAATGTGGCAATTTTATTGGTTATGAAGAAGAGAATGTAGGTGCCATAGATTAAGATTGCTAGTCATTCCTTTGGTCCATTCAAGAACTTATATCAAGTCATTCATTCCTTAGTGAATGAAATCACAAATGCATTCTTCCTCATGGCTTGAAATAAGAAGGCTCTATAATAACCATGATTTATCTTTGTCTTCCATCTTTATCAAAATCCTAATTCATATAATTGATTTCTAAGAATTAAACACTATAATACAATAATATCTGATACTTATTCTTTTTATTAAATTAGATATGTGAAACTTGAAAGAGTTTCCATAAAAAAATTTGTTTTTAAATTGTTCTCAAGTTAGTTATTGAAGACTATGTATTCAATTGTTCTTAGAGGGTCATCAATTTGTGGTTCTTCTCTAAGTGATCGTGAACTAGTGTGTACTTAGTGGTTTTTAATGGCAAGTTGGTGGTGTTTATGAGGTTGTAGAGAGGTTCTTTGTGACGGTGGTGGTGGTGTATGGTGTTGTTTGATCCATTCCAATCTTGATTTCAAGATCACATACCATTGTAATCTTAGTGAGAACATTTGCAATGATATCAAATAGCATTATCAAGTTCTATATTTATGTTAATATAATTTGACAATATTCATGCAATTGTTTTAATCCTACTACTTATGTACATCTATCCAATGAGTTTGTAGATAAAAAGTGATATTGCTAAAGAAATTTTTTTTTAAAATTCATGCTTTCGTGCTACCTTTTACCCTTTAATCACTAGACAAGGTACTTAAGGTCCTTACAATGTTACGTTGCATATACTTATTTCAATATAGCATATAGTTGAAAACTTGTTAGAAGTGATTTGTATGTACTTGTGTGTAGCATTTAAAGCCTTCTTAGAACAAACCAAACTAAACCAAAGAATAAATTCATTGGATTGCTTAGGGAAAAGTCATCAAACCAAAGGATGCAAATGGGCTAGGTATTTGAAATTTATAGAAAAAGAATAAGGCCTATATGACTAAGCTAACTTGGAATCACATAACAAGACTGTAACATAGACTATATTACTTCAACAAAAGATTGATAGTTGAAG
This sequence comes from Lumnitzera littorea, assembly GCA_024138015.1. Classification (NCBI taxonomy): domain Eukaryota; kingdom Viridiplantae; phylum Streptophyta; class Magnoliopsida; order Myrtales; family Combretaceae; genus Lumnitzera; species Lumnitzera littorea. The sequence goes on along the minus strand of JAMXBB010000012.1, from coordinate 11,610,015 downwards.
AGATGTTTCATTAGGGGGAGATCACAACTAAAGAAGATGCTTGGAGTTAGGTTAAAGCTAACGGGTGAATGTCATGATTCACATATCAATTTTACTACATTTTGTAATTATACACTCAATTGAATATTTTGCTATCATCATCTATATCTCAATTTATTTTAATTTACATTGTTAGTTTAATTAGTTTGATCAACCAATAAAGTAGTTACCTATGGCCTTAATGGAGTCACGCGAACCCTTATAGGTGACTGCAAGCCACTCATTACAAAATAGTAGGTCACAGTCTACTTAAAAAATATGGGTCATGAAACTTATTGGAGGTTGTAGATAACTACTCACAACCTTAAGGGATCGCCTCAACTCCCTTAAAATTGTGGACAGCCACTTTATTGGCTTACCATGTTGACTGATATGAATTAAGGTTAGTTGATGTGTAGACGATGATAATTAAGTTTTTGATTGAGTCTATAATTAGATAAGTTTAAATTTCAGGTATATAATTGTAAAAATAGGAAAGTTGAGATGTAAATCGTAATACTACCTCTAAAGCTAACTGTATATCTAAACCAAGAAATGGCAAATAGACTTCTTTCTAGACCATGGACTAGACTGGCAAACGTGCTGAGGACTTGGATTTACGCGTCTTTAATAAGGAATGCAAAGAAATTAGTTTAAATTGGGCTTGGATTATGTCAATAGATGGAATGAAAACCTTATCAACTACCTTTTAAATGATCGATTAATTTGAAAGCTTGGGAGTGTAATGTGGGATAGCAAAAGTGAGGAGGATGATAAGATGGCTTAGAAATGAGAGACTAGTGGGGAGCTATCAACAAATTCAGCCTATGAAGCCATGTTAAAGGAAGAGGAAGATTTTGATAGCACTTTCTCATATGGCCGTATTTGAAGGAGTCAAGCCAACTCATAACTGCAACATTTTTCCATAGAAATGCATCATGATGGGCTTCCCACATAAACAAATATCCATAAGAGAGGTAAGGAAATAGACATAAACTTGTTTTTGTACAAATACGCCTGAAACGCTTTCACATCTATTAATGATTGTCGCTGGAGAAAGGATATGTACAGATAAGTAGATGATTCAGCTGCCTTCAATAGATCCTTCAATTTGGACTTGAATTCATGGATGATTTTTTACAGTAAATTACCTAAGAGATGAGATGTAAGAGATAGTGGAAAATTTAATTGTATGGTAAACTGATTACCCTAGAAGGGGAAAAATTGCATTGGGTTTAACATAAGGTAAAAAATGTACTGGGATAGGACTTGTTGAAGTAAAAAAGTGGAAGGAAAAATGGATTAGTATGGTGTGAAGTGATCAACACTATAAGAAGTCAAAATGATACTATTTTATCCGAACTATTCCCCATACAAAGATATTAAATATGGCTTTGATTTAAAGGACAAATGAACAAATATTATGAAAAGAAGTTAAAGAGAACATTGATAATTTTATAAGAAACACGTTTTAATAATCTCAAATGGACTTTGGAACCAATATAAACTATGAGCCAAATTCTATATAGATAAGATCATTGCAAAGAGAATTTCAATTAGACATCACATAAGTAAAATGAAGATACAAACATAAATACGAAAACGAGACAAATATGCGTGAAGACAGACAAACAAATATACACACACATAAAGACAATTCAAAACAAACAAGGGACAAAACTTCCCTGAGGCCGAGGGACACAAGGAAGTTTCATCCTTTAAGGAATAAGCACTTTTTTTTTTTTTTTTTTCAAGTAGTTGTTGGAACACACTCTTTAAAGAAAATTTCAAAAACTTAACATAACAATTAATCTTATTCATGCGTGCCAGAGTTGCTGATGAAGATATACTGCATCATCCAAAGTCCACTCTCCAATCTTTTGGAGCTTACTGGTGCATGCTCACGGGCTTATCATTCCAAAGCAGCTCTTCAAGATGCTTAAGATTATAAATGCCAGAAGGAAGGGATTTCAAATCTCCACACTGAGAGATCTTAAGTTTTTCAAGCTTAGGGAGTGCCTCTTCCTCCACAACCAACATGTTTAGTTGATGAAGTTGCTCAATATGGAGTACCTTCAGTTTCGGGAATGTACCTGCCATGAACTTCAGAGAGTTTCCGCGATAAGCATCAACTAGCTCGAGCTGCATCAGACATGGCAGATTCTGAAGGAGAAGAAGTGGACTAGTATCTAATCTTGACCACTTCAGCCTGATCTTGATCAGACTAGGAAGTTGATGAATCCACCTTGGCAACTCCCGCAAACATCCTCTGAGGTACAGACGTTCAAGATTTCTGAAGCCAGGCTGATCTGGAACGTGATCCAATTCAAGATATTCTCCTTCATTTTCTGTCATGATATTAAGTGTTGAAAGATGCTCCATCTTTTGGATGGCTTCACAAATTTTTCTTCCATCCCTTCTTTTCAGAACCGTGAGGCCCAGCTTTCTCAAATTGGTAAAATCACCCAATTTTGTTAGTAGCATGTAGTTGGCTTTTACAAGTGACAGTGACTGGATGTTAGGCCAATCAAATAAGCCTTTTATAATACCATCGACCGGATCCATCACATAGTCGATTTTTGGGATTGTAGAATCAAATATGCCTGTCAAGCGAGAAAAGATTTCTACCCCTTGTGGTCCATCTGATCTCACATTACCCTTGACATCAGAACAAGAAACTAAAAGATGACGCAGATAATGCAGCTTGAAAATTTCCTTTGGCAGACAAGAGAGATGAGTCTGTCTAAGATCCAAAGTTTCCAAGTGTTGAAGCTGCATTATAGAATCGGGAACTGAACGTATCTTTGTTTGCCTTAGACTCAGGTAAGATAAGAGAATGAGTTTGAGAATAACGATTGGAAAGCTCTCTAGAGGGGCACCTTCCATTTCTAAGACCATCAATAACCTAAAATTAGATGGGAAAGAAGAGCTAGGCCTCGCAAAGAAGAAAGCGGATCGAATGTGCTCTAGATTCAAATTGCTTAACTCGGCATCACTTTTGATAGAGAGACGCCGAACATTGTCCAAGCATTTCCGGCTGCTTGCTTTAGTTAAAATTTTGATGAGGTTCTCTTCCTCAGCCTTGCAAACAATAAACTGATGGATAAGATTTGGCAGCCGGCAACTTTTTACCCTCCCATCAATATGCCTTGCACACACATAAATAAGATTCCTCCGAATGAGCTCATTGAGATAATCCTCGGCAACATCCTCCCTTGTTCTATTTCCTTGTTCGTTCACAAATCCTTCAGCTATCCATAAGCGTTTCAATCTTTCACGCTGGATAGGATGATTCTCGGGAAAGATACTGAAGTACAGTAAACACATTTTTAGATCGCTTGGAAGATCTTTGTAACTAGGAAGTATTTTGCTTCTAATGTTGGGAAGTTCTGCTCCTAGCCTGTCGTAAACATACTTCCATTCGCTTGGAATCTGCCTCTTGCTTGATAGTAAGACACCCGCATCCACAAGGTGCAACGGAAGTCCTTCACATTTTTCGGCTATCTTCTCTGTCAACTCCTCTAACTCGGGTGGACACCGACAATTGCTGGTTTGAAAAGCCTTTTTGCAGAACAGGGTCAATGCTTTCTCCCGAGATAATCCTTTTAGTTCATGTTTATGCAGGTAGGAAGAGGCAACATCAGAGAATCGGGAGGTGACGATGATTCTGCTATACTGCTTCCTACTAGCAGGTAGTGCATTAATGATGCAGTCACATTCTTCTTTCCTCCAGATATCATCAAGAACAACGAGATAACTCGTTTCACGAAAATTGTCCAGTGCTTCCGAGAGAGCATCCGTGTCGGTGAGATTCTGGTTCATACCCTTGCGAAATTGCACTAATATGTCCCTCAAAACCTTCTTGAGGTTTAGGGGACGTGATGCAGAAACCCAAGCTTGGTGATTGAAATGTCCTTGTACCCTTTCGCTCTCATAAACATGATAAGCTAGAGTAGTTTTACCCGATCCTGCTGGACCAACCAGTGATATCAAGGAGCGTCCAGGCTCTGCTGATAGCAATTGGCTAATGATATCTTCTGTCTCACACTCAAAACCCATAACGTCTTCTTCCATTTGAAAATGATGAACCCCATGCTTTTCTATTCTGCCAACAGAATATGGATCTTCTGCAGGATTGGTATTTCTATGAGGTAAAAGCAATGAATCGATTTCTCTCATATTTTTTACTTGCTCTTTGATGGCATTTATCCTGGAGCGTAGATCACGGATTGCTTTTTTATTTGGCTTGGTGGTTTTGCGCCCATGGGCATCCTTTGGCATCAGGAACGCGAATTCATCGATGGCATCCTCGATTTGACAAGCCAATGTTTGAATTTGGTGAAGCTTGTTTTGGAGAAACTGGCTACCCTCGATTTTTTCATGATCGTTTAGAAGGGCTTGAGTTTGGTGCAACCAATCCACTAGAGATTCTATGTCTCTCCTCACATTGCTTTCAAGATTGATTTCACTGAGGATTTTGGATGAAACAATACGACCCAGTTCTATAACTGCTACGGAATATTCAGCCATATTTGTTATTTGGTGCGTGTGGTGTGAAACAACAATCTGCAGCAACCCTTATATAAGCCAACTCAAGACTCTTCCGTCGAGAAGACTTCTTCCAGCAATATTAGTAAACTCGAAGTTGCAGGGAATCTTCAACCATGCAACAACTTGCAGGGAATTTTCATCACGTGCTGTGCCCAGTGGCATTGCAAGTGTTGATTATAATATAGAAACAAGGTAGGTCCTTTGAGCGCCCGTAGAAACGTCTCCTCGTGTGTGGCGGACAGTCAAGGATAAAACACGATAGATGTGTGGGCTGCGGAGCTATGTTTTTCACCATGTCTGAATTTTTATATCCGTAGAAACAAGTTGTTCTCCTTCTTAAATAGAATAAGGGATAAAGATGTAATTTCATAAAATTAAACTTTATGATAAGATGCTAAAAAATTAGATAAGGTAATTTCATACCCTAAATCTTAAATAAACTTATAATAAGTTGTTAATATCCAAGTAAGGTTTTGACAGTGGTCAACTATAGCCCATTTGAAGACCTCGCCCAAAAATCAACCGCTTTAGCATTAATGAAACCAGACCCAACACTAAAGCTAGACCCACCCGCGATGCCTACGTATTCTAACTAAATTAAATAATGATAAACAACTAACAAGACAAAGAAAATGAAAAAAAAAAAAAGAAAACTAAAGTAATAGATACGTAAGACATTGAAGATAAGAAAAATTTTAATAGTACTAATACATAAATTAATTAGTAGCATGCAAGTATAAGTAAATTTATTATATGTGAAAATATAAATGATAATTTTTAAACGTTAGATACTAGCATTAGTACTTACACGTCATTTATGTACTAGTACTATTAATTTTTTTTTAATTGAAAACATTAGGATGGAAATGAGTTTTTCTTTCAAGCAAGTCATTATGCCAGAAAACCCATCAACTAAAACCATGGTCTTCTATGATATTAGAATATTATTGCTCCATTTGTCATTTTGATGGATAGTAGTAGCAAATAAATTTTAAATTAAATAGAACAAAGGAAAAAAGGATGAACTTTCACTGAAACAAAAATGTATCATAAATAATTGTCCAAAGCTTGAAAAATCACCAAGATTAATCCTATATTCTCACCACCTAGCTTCACTGATGCCACATTTCTCTCCAATTTGCCCTCGTGCATGGCCATAAAAGCCATCATGAAAGATGCTTTAGGATAGGAGTGAACGGATATAGAGTTGATAGAGTATGAGATTTTAACCATATCCTATTTTGTAGGTATAGATTTTTAAACTTTACTAGTTATACCCTACTCTATAGTATCTAAAATCACTCTATAATCTATACCTTATAAATTGTATAGAGTACAAGATATTCTATAAAACTTATAAATCTCTTTATCTTTTTTTTTTTTATTATAAATTTCAATATAGCTAGTTTCTATCTATTTTTCTTTCCTTTTAATTTCTTTCATTTATTTTTCTTTTTAATCATTTTCTTCATTGATCATTATTATATACAAACAAATTAATTTTAGTGAAATCTCAATCTTCACTTTAAATATTAAATAAATAATTATGAATTGGATTCATTTGAGAGGAAAATTTATTTTGGTAATAAGAATATTTATAAATTATAAATTACAATCTCTCAATTTATAATTAGCATCCATAATGATTCTTTATGTATCACAATTACTAAATCCTAACATATTAACTAAATTTTTTCAAACTTAGTACCAACCCTAATCTTAAATAAGGAAAAAAGGTATAAACATTAATCTTAACTTAAACAACGTTATATAAGTTTATTATGAAATATTTGTCAAATCTGATACAAAGAAATTATTGCATAAAAAAAAGTTAATAACATATCTTATTTAGGTGACTTCATGTAAGTTCTTTTTTTTTTTTTAACTTTACTAGAGTTGGACTTAGTAAATAAAGAAGATGGAGTGAAAAAAAAAAATAAATAAAGAAAAGTCTAAGTAAGAGATCTACATGAGGACATTAGATTTAGTTTAGGGTTTCTCATAGGATGCGCTTTTTTTTTTTTTTTAATTCTATACAAATGAAATGGTATTCTTTTTTATTTATTAATTTTATTTAGTTATTATTATAAGGTAGGTACAAGATAGAGGTAAGTAGGTATATGGTGGGTATGGCATATGGTATAAGATTCTATCCATACCATATCCTATAGGTATAAGTTTTAAGTTTTTGTACTTGAAACCTGCCTTATGGCACCTTAGAACGACCATGTGCCTTATAAATTTTATAGAGTATAGGGTATCTTGTGAAACTTTTTTTTTTCTTTTATTTTTTTTTAAAACCTTTTGTTGGATACATATTCAAATCAAATAATAACTATACTATCGCTAAACTACCGGCAATATTTTGTATAAGTTGCAACTTTCTTTAAATTAAGAGAATATAGAACTTTTGTAGGCAAAACAGAGAGCATTTCTACAGCTAGAAATGTTCAAACTTTTAGTTAAGTCATACCAAAATTTTGTTCAGTTTTTTTTTTCAAATCATAAAATAAATTTTTTATCAAATCATAAGATTATTATATTAGAAGAAAAAACCTTAAGTGAGTAATTTCAATATGATAAATTGGATAATAAATTAAAAACTGAAATATTTTTTAAACTTTACTAGACTAAAGTTAGTGAAAGGGGAACGATGGGAAGAAGAAAAAAAGATAGTAAAAAGAGAGAAAGGTTTTTACTAAAAGAAGAAGAGGAAGAAGAGAGGGGAGACTAAATAATAGATACAAGTAGTATATAGTTGTTTACTGTGAGTTAAGTTTTTATTGTTATTTTATTCATAACAAAAAAAAACAACTAATAATATTTTTATTTCTTAATATTATTTAATTATTATTACAAAGTAAGTAAATGTATCATAGGGTATGTACCCTACATACCTTAGATAATGGGTTTTAAGGTGGGGCAAGGTATCTTGTATTCATTCTTATGCCTTATCCTATATGAGCACATTTTAGAAAATTACTACCGGAACTTACTTTGTTATCTTCATTATCTACCTAGAACCTTTTTGATGGAGTAGAACTTAGGTGGATACCTATAGAATAAGGTTATTCACTTACCTCTAATACAAGGTACTTTAAGACCCATACCTTATATATTTCATAATACAAGTTTCAAGATGGGTATAGAGTATCTTAACCTTATAACCGTATTTTATCTTGTAGGTACAAGTTCTCGAAGATTACAACTTAGAACTTACCATGTGATCTTAAATATTTATTTAGAACCTATATGGTAGAGTAGAGTTGAGTTTAGGTCGGTATCTTATACAATAGAGTTATCTGCTCACCCTTGCTTTAACATGTGATTTAGGAGGAAAATTTTTAGAAATAGTAGATTGTTGTTTTCTTCTCAAAATTGTTGTTCAAATAATATTCTTACTCTAGATTATTTTAGTGATTTTTATTTTACAAATTTTGTATCTTGTATTAAATTTAATTTTCCATTTCCAAGCTTGTATTTTTATTTTTTGCCAATTTTAATTTATATTAAATTTTACCCATTTAATATAAATTGCTTGACTGAAAATTAAGGAAATTATATTTTAAAAATGTTTTGGAGTCATCACTAGTCAAAACTAGAAAATACTTAAAATTAATTAATTAGACGAAATTTAACTCAAAGCATTGTCTTTTGAATACTAAGGAAATTCAAGGTTTGAAGATGTTACGTTTAAAGTTGCCAAGCTACCAATTTCCAAAATAAAGTGTTTAATTATTTTCATAAATTAGACTTAACTATATGCAATATACATACATATTATTCACTTTAAAAGTTTTTCTAATACAATAGGTACACTTTGCTTGCTGCATGTGATCGACCAATTACACCATTACCCATTAGAATATTATAGATAGAAAAGAAAAAAGCAATATGTTTCAAGAGGGATAAAGGCAGTAAAGGTGTTCGTATTTTTCCATTTTCACAATCTAAAGACCAAAACGTGACAATTTAATATATAAACTTCTCAAAACATGAGAAATGGTGCCTCTATAATTGTTGTTGATAATGGGTGTTTGTAAATCTTACATGGAAATCAATGAATGACAAAAAGGTGTATAAAGTTTATCCTTTTTACGGCATAAATTTTTAAGTGTATGTAACTATTGTATATAATATCTTATTTTTGCAAAATTTTAAGACATTAGGAAACACGCAATGGTAGTTTAATTATAAATAAAATTATATACAAGTCGATAAATGTTCTACAAATATCAATGCATCTGCCATCTTCCGAAAGCCATCAGTACCATTTCTCTCATACATGTGAAGTGGGTATTATATTAATACAAATGAGTTTTGATGGGATTATATTACAATTCAAGATATTATGCATAAAAACTTTTGGTGTCTTTTGTTGTTGTATGAGCAAGATGCTCGACATCTAGTGTAGAGTCTCATGAATAGTTGGTTGTTTTTGTTTCTTTTATGTTGAACATATTGTACAGTGTTTTCACTTGTTTTTCATTTCACAAATGTGTGATTTTATTTATTGTAACGCCCCAGAACCTAGCATATTATAACCCACTACATGTCCTTAGTCTCTATTGACACATCAGGCATCTAGAAACCTGTAACCTATTTAATATCTACAAAATAATTACAATAAATCTATCGACTCCCAATTTAATAATCTCAAATCTAAATAAAAGTGAAATGTCAACCATTTAATTTCCACATATCACAATAGTAAATGAACCCAATTGCCATGAGTGAATGAACTTGAGTATAATATAACCTTGAGATAAATAACTAAGAGTCTCACAACTCCAATGAGTGACAATCTGATAACATTAACTAAAGGAGTCACAGGTAACTCCAAATAATCAATAGTCTCCAAATATATATAACAAAAAATAATAGCATACGATCCACAATAGTTTACTCATAAAAACTAAACTACGCTGTCTCTACTGCATCACCATAATAACAGAGATCACCCTTCTCATCATAATATAGATAATCACAACTCACATACTCCACAGAATAACTACCATAAACTTTACACCTTGAACTGGCAGCTGAAAAATAACAATTCCCTGAAGGGTGAGCTAACGCTTAGTATAGAATACCATATACATGCACATGAGCATACATGTAATGAGCCAAGTACATACACGAGTATCAACATAAATGTAACAAACAATCAATTTTAAATTTTATCATTTAAGTCCATAAATAGTATAGTCTAAGCGTCTTGAGACTTGGGGTTACTCATAACCTTTACACACACAATATATAAATACTATATAGGTATTGGTGTTAGGTTCGCCCTAATCACCTAAGTGCCAAAACCATCCTAAATCTACTTGGGTCCTTTCAGTGCGAGACTCCATTGGGGACAGCATAGCACAAAGATCACTAAGTGCCTCACCAATACCACTGAACCCTATCAATGAGTGGTCGAAGCCATGTACAAGTGGCAAATAGTTAAGTTCGAGTTTCATTTAAGTTCGGTTAATGTATACTAATCTAGTACACACAATTAACAAACACGTATCTCGTACTTAATACTCCTATCTCAATGAGGTTTGTCATTATGCGACTCCTAGCACCTGGTCACAATTACAATACCAGATTCAAAACTTAATTCATTAATCTTTAACTTAACTCAACACACTTTCACTTTTATTCAACCCTTTACCTCAGCGTCCGAGTTTCCAAATTGCACTCCATATATCTTTTTATGTCCTCTTATACACTTTTCAATATCCCATAATATATACACACCACTTGACTGTATAGACAAACACATACGCAATCGCACAATACATACACACTGTACATCCTAACACCACTCTACGATACTACCAATATGTAATCTATACCATAATCGTATCACCATTGTTCCCATTTATCTCATCAACTACTTTAGCTAAACCTATACCAAAACCACAAAACCAAGAATTCTTAAAAGAAAAAGGGTAAGAACAATACTTACATGTAATTCTTGATAAGAAACACCTTAAACTCGAATTATAAACGTGTGAAGCTGCAAAAACAAAAATCTTTATGGTTTTTATGACAACTCCTTAAAGAAAAACGAATTTCTATGTTAGATAGGCGGAAAGCTTAGTTAATATTATTGTATCCTTGCATTTTCTTGAAAATTTGTTAATTTAGTTGCGCCTTAGCCCTCAAATCCGAATTTTGGCTTTGAGTATCGAGAGGAGTTTTGTACAGTTTCTGCTCTTGGTGGCAAAATAATGTATTGTTGTGGTTAGGAGATATGGGAAGTAATAATACCTAATAAGGAAGGAGTGGAGAGAAATATGGGATAGAGAGAAGTCTAAATCTTTTCCTATGACAATATTACTTATGTTATCCCTATTAAATTACAAGCTATACCAATGTATGAATCTTTTCTCCGGACAATATTGCTTCTACTATCTCGAGTCAATTACAAGCCATACAATCTCGTCAAGCCTTTATTATATTATTATATTCCTTCTTTTATTTTATATTTCTAAAATTTATTATTATCATTTTCTTTTTCTTTTTTTTTTGATCGGGTTTTAATTTTATTTATAGCACAACACTTGTATCACGTTAGAATCTCTTGTATATAAGCAATTATGATTCATTTCATATTTTTCCTCTATTTTGTTATCTACTCTCTCTCTCTCTCTCTCTTCCCGTTTTTGTACACAAAGTACATTTAAGATCTTATGTTTAACATTAGTTCAAGGATCATGAGATTCAAAGTAAGATCTTTCCTTTGCTAATGATTTTGTGTATAGTTTTACATGGTGTCAAGACAATGATCAATCATTCCTATAGATTGTTTCACTATTCAATTGGTTTATGATTGTTAAGGTTTTCGATTGTTGAAATATAACAATCTCTATCACGAATAATTCTTCTATAGTTGATTTTAGCTACAATTGATACGGATTTGTAAATGAACACATGAACCCAATATCATGCGTAACCAAAAGAGACGGGTCTAAGCTACTAGATGGCTTGAAAGGTAAATGATAGTTGAAGGGGGAGTAGGGGTTTCCCGTGCATCGATGTAGGATATGATGCACCAACGCCTCATATGAGCTCGAGTCACACTTAATATGACACACAAGTATGGCCTGAGGTCACTCGCCATTAGTCAACGCTTGAATAGCCTAGATAAGAGTAGGTCAAGAGAAAGCAAGGTAATACTTCGCTCAAGAGAAAAAGGTTTAGTGTATTCTTTTGTATATCCTTGTTGTTATTCTATTACATTATGTGACTATTTATACTGCCTTATTAGGGCAAGTTCTAGGTTACAAATAATTACAAAAAAATGAATCACTATTTGCTAAAATGAAAGAAAAACATAAAGTATAGAGAAAAACATGAAATCATGTACAGCGCACGTCGTTTGTTAAAAAGGATAATACGGTTGTCAGTAATGACAATTTGTGTGTGTTTTCACTGTGATTTCGACAGTATTGTGGTCGAAACAGGGGTGAGCCTCTATTCAGGCCTGCTCAGTGTTAGAAGAGATTGGATTGGGGTCGGTTTAAGGATGACTCACGTTAGGTTGGCCTCGATTGGTCGGCCCTTGACAGTTTTTGCTTAGTCTCGACATAATGGAGATTTGTTGTACTTGGATTGATGCTTAGTGGAAGGTTCGGTTTAGCATACTGGTTAGTCACTTCGCAGCACCTTGGATGGTATGGAGGGCGAAGTAGCTCGGCAGATCGGATCGGGGCTAGCACTACTCCCCAGCGCTTAACTCACTTTGGACAACTCGGCGAACCACTTGAGAGAGGCCTTGAGCTCGAGAACGAGTGATCAGTTTTTGATCCCTATCATTCCCTTCGGGTTGTTTGAGATTTGGGATCAAATCTGGTTCGATTTCAGGTTGATTGTCCTTGGAGGTGTAAGGTTAGAGGTTGGCAATGTTAAAGGAGTTCGAGACTCCATACCCTTCAGGTAGTTCAATCCTATAGGCGTTAGGATTGATCTTTTCCAGCACTTTGAAAGGTCCATAGGCACGAGGAGACAACTTACTCTTCTTCAGGTTTGGGAAGCGCTCCTTGCTGAGGTATACCCAAACCAAATCTCTTGGCTAAAATTCTCTCTTTCTTTGTCCTTGGCTTCACTTCTTAAGCTCGATGCTAGCTCGACCCAGTTGCTCTATAACCTTCTGATGCATAGCTTTAATGGCCTCAACTCTCTCGACTACCAGCTGGTCATCATTTAGTGTTGGTTGGGGCGCTTGGTCCAATGGTAGCTTGGGGTTAAATCCATAGGCGATTTCGAATGAGGACATATTTATTACGCTATGGGCGATCCGATTGTAGGCAAATTCGATGATTAGCAGACACAAATCCCAATTGGTCATGTTTCGTTGACAGCAACTTGTAATAAAGTTCCTACAGTTCTATTGACTACTTTAGTTTGTCCATCGGTATATAGGTGGCAGGATGTGCTGTATAGCAGCTTGGTACCCATTTGCCTCCACAACATCCTCCAAAAGTAGCTCATGAACTTGGGGTCTCGGTCTAAAACAATGGTTCTGGGGATTTCATGCAACTTGATTACTTCTTGCAAGAAAAGAAAAGTGATAGTTGAAGCGTCGTTAGTTTTGGAACAAGGCACGAAATGTGCCATCTTACTGAATCAATCCACAACCACCATGATGGAGTTCTTCCCTCAAGACGTCCTCGGCAATCCTAACATGAAGTCCATACTCAACTCAAACCATGGTTTGGTTGGGATCGGTAAGGGTTGGTAGTATCCTTGCTCGGTTCGACTCTTCGCTATTCGGTAGGTCACACACCTTTCTAACATGGTTCGGACATCTCTCTTCATCCTTAGCTAAAAGAATTTCGAAGATAATACCTCATGAGATCAGTACTGGCCAAAGTATCTTGTCAATCCCCCTCCATGTGCCTTGTGCTCTAGTAGTTCTCGCATAGAATAGATCGAATACATAACCTCCTCTTCCTGAATAAGTATTCGTCCTCCTTATGATAGTTGTCCAATGTTTGTCCTTCCTTGCAACGGGCATAGATAAGGATAAAATGGGGGTCCTCAGCATATAAATTCTTGATGGTCGAAAAACTAAGCAACCTTGTCTACAGCTCAGTGAGGGGGATATGTTGTCTCGATAGGGCATTGGCTACTACATTGTTCTTCCCGCTCTTGTATTTTACGACATAAGAAAAACCCTCCATGAACTCAACCTACTTGGCTGGTCTCTGGGACAACTTCAGTTGGCTCTTTAGATATCTCAAGGATTTATGATCAATGTAGATCACAAATTCCTTAGGCAGCAGATAGTGTTGCTACACTGTTAAGGCTCGGATTAAGGAGTATAACTCTTTGTCGTAGACGAAGTAGTTAAGTATGGCTCCTCGAAGTTTCTCACTGAAGTAAGCAATAGGTTGGCCTTCTTGCATCAGCATTGTAACTATGCCCAGTCCGGACGCATTACACTTTACTTCAAATACCTTGTCGAAACTCGATAGAGCTAAGACAGAGGCTGTGGTTAGCTTCTCCTTCACATCCTTGAAACTCCTCTCTTTCTTACCCCATTTAAATTCAACATTTTTTGAAAGTTTGGTGAGTGGGGTTATAATTGTATTGAAGTTCTTTATGAATTAGCGATAGAATGACGCTAGACCGTAGAAACTTCTCACATCGATAGAACAGGTTAGCTTAGGCTATTCTATGATCGCTCTTATCTTCTCATAATCGACTCGGATGCTACCTCTACTCACAACAAATCCTAAGAAGATCACCTTGGATTAGCAGAAATCGCACATTTTCAGATTGGCATAAGGTTGTTCAGTTTGGAGTTTTGCAAGCACTTGTTGAAAATGCTCTCGATGAGTCTTCAAGTTAGGACTGTACACCAGAATATCATCAAAATAAACCACAACAAACCTTCCCAGTAATTCTCGAAGCACATAATTCATCAAGCGCATAAATGTACTCGACATGTTGGACAGTTTGAATGGCATTACAAGCTATTCATATAAACCATGTTGCATCTTAGATGCGGTTTTCCACTCATCGCCTTCATACATTCAAATCTGATGGTATCTAGACTTAAGGTCATTCTTGGAGAACACTGTTGCTCCACTTAACTCGTTTAGCATATCATTAAGCTTGGGTATGGGATGCCTATACTTGATGGTGATTCGATTGATGGTAGGCTATCCACACACATCCTCTAAGAATCATCCTCATTTGGTACTAACAGGGTCGACATAGCACAGGAGCTCAGGGACTTGTGTACATACCCTTTCTTCATGAGGTCATCTACTTGCCTTTGCAGCTCGTCAGCTTGTTTAGGGTTTAGCCTAAGGCATGCTTGTTTGATAGTGCGACTCCTGGCTGTAAGTCAATTGCATGTTCAACGCTTCGAATTAGGGGCAGACTGTTAGGTAACTCTTCCGAAACAGGTCGGTAAACTCCTCCAGTAAGGTTTTTATCTCGATTGGTAGCTCTTCCTCCCTAGGTCTTATCTCTAGAAGCCTCATGACAAGTAGATAGGTTGGTCTCTCTAGCTTCATTTCTCTTTTCAGCTTGGCTCTAATCAATACAAAGTCTCCTTCTTTAGGATTCGGCTAAGCTGGAACTGCTTGACTTTTACTTGCTCGGCAATCATGGGACTCAATTTCAGCCTTCTCTCTTCATGCTCCATAGAACATGTATTCCTCCTGCCGTTGTATATCATTGTTTGGTTAAACATCTATGGTCATTTAAGTAGAAGGTGGGACGCACTCATGGGCAGTACATCACAAAGCACTTCATCTCAATACTTGCCAATGCAGATCGGTACAGACATTTGTTTGTTCACTTGTAAGGCTCCCTTATCACTAAGCCAATGAAGCTTGTAAGGTTTCGAGTAGGGCATGGTCAGTAATTTCAACTGCTGGACCATAAACGTAGAGGCTACATTAGTGCAACTCTTACTGTCAACGATTAACGTGCATAGCGATTTGTTCACCTTGCACCCAATATGCAAGAGATTTCCTTTTTACTCGTCTTCTGGCATAAGATTGACACTCATTGTCCTCCTCAACACTAGAGTGGTCAACATGAAGTTACCTTCCTCATTATAGATAAGTTCCTCCTTGGATATCTCGGTTTGTTCGTCCTCCTTTAACTCCTCTACTTCCTTATCAGTACTATCAACTTTAACGGTTGGTGCTCTACCTCTGATCACTATTGTTCGCCTATTCAGATACTGAGTGGCCATGTGTCCAAATCCTTAGCATTTGAAACACTTGATCTCACTCGTCTTCCTCCTTGAACTTTGGCTTTTCTTAAACTTCTTCGATGGTTCCTTCTCTTCTGCTCGGTAGTTTGAGCAGGTTGGGTCTCAGTGACCTTACTCGATTTCGTTTGCACAGGTTGGCTCTGAACAGGTTGGCTACTACCAGGACGGTTGACGGGTGGTCGGAATCTTCCTTTTCGGTACCTTTCTATCCTCTGGGCGGCTCTGATTGTATCATTGAGCATGTTAACATCTAGGGTTTCCAGGACATCCCCTATCTCATACTTCAATTCACTAATGAATCAAGATACAGTTTGATTTTTTGGTTCCACAACTTCGCACTAGATCATTAACATTTGGAACTCCTTAACGTAAGCTTCTACACTTGATCCTCCTTATCAAAGTTCTTACAGTCTCTTAAAGGCATCTTATAGATAATAGCTCGGCACAAACCTTCTCCGCATAACTCTCTTCATATCATTCCAACTCCTAATCTCTCATTCTCCTTCCCTTCTTTTGATAGCTTGAAGGTTCTTCTACCATAAGGCGGCATAACCAATGAACTCTAATATGGTAAGTCTAACCTTTGCATTTTTGAGCACTTCATGGCATTTAAACTACTTTTCAATCTGGTCGTCTCAATCTAGGTAGTCCTTTACATCACCACTATTAAAGAAACCAGGAATCTGCATCCTTAATCCTTCAACTTTAGGGGTTCGTACATTTCTTTCTTCATAGTACCCCTCTACCTTGTCATCTCCTTCTATTCCCTCCTCAATCTCATTAAGCGCTAGCCTTCGCCTAGTGTTACTACTAATTCCTTCAATGCGAGGTGGTCGAACTGGGGTGTTAACCTAACCAAATTGATCAGTACCTTGTTGTTGCTATTCACGTTCTCTAACGGAGCTGTTCCTAACTCGTTGCTTGTCTTCTTATATAACAGTCACCAAATTAGCTATCAAGTTAATAAGCCTATCTAAGTAGTCATCCATTGACCGAGGAGAGAAGTTTCCCTCCTGTCCTTAATTATGTCGAGTACTACTTTCTTGGTTTCCTATGGTGCCTTGAACGCTAGAATCTGACATTGATTATTTCACAACGATAATTACACAACAAATAAATAGTTAACCACATTTTGATTTTCGTAATGAAAATAGGGGAAAACAAAGTATAAAACACTTTTTACTACTAAACTTCAAAGCTAACAATAGAATCACTACCACACGAAAGTAGTGACAAACTAGTAAAAGAACATAGTAGCAGAATCCGGCTTTGAACGTAGCCAAGCTCTGATACCAAGATGATATGGATCTGTGGATGAACACAAGAACCCAATATCACGCATTACCAAAAGGGGTGGGTCTAAGCTGCAAGATGGTCTGAAAGGTAAATGATATTCAAAGGGGGAGCAGGGGTTTCCCATGCATTGACGTAGGATATGACATACTAACGCCTCACACAAGCTCGGGTCACACTTGATATGATGCACAAGTATGGCCTGGGGTCACTCGCCACTAGTCCATACTTGAATGGCCTAGATAGGAGTAGCTCAAGAGAAAGTAAGGTGATACTTCGCTCAAGAGAAAAAGGTTCAGTATGCTCTTCTGTGTATCCTTGTTATTATTCTATTGTATTATGTGACTATTTATATTGCCTTGTTAGGGTAAGTTCTAGGTTACAAATAATTACAAAAAAATGAGTCACTATTTGCTAAAATGAAAGAAAAATAGAAAGTATAGAGAAAAATGTGAAATTGTGTACAGCGCATGTTGTTTGTCAGAAAGGATAGTACAATTGTTAGTAAGGACACTTCGTGCGCATTTTCACTATGATTTCAACAATATTGTGGTCCGAACAGGGGTGAGCCTCTATTCAGGCTTGCTTGGCATTAGAAGAGATTAGATTAGGGTTGGTTTAGGGATAACTCATGTTGGGTTGGCTTCGGTTGGTTAACGCTTGACAGTTTTTGCTCGACTTCGGCATAGTGGAGATTTGCTGTACTTGGACTGATGCTTAGTAGAGGGTTTGATTTGGCACATTGGTTGGTCACCTTGGCAGCACCTTAGATGGTATGGAGGGCAAAGTAGCTTGGCAGATAGGACTAGGGTAAGCACTGCTCCTTAGTGCTTAACTCACCTCGGACAGCTCGACGAACCACTTGAGAGAGGCCTTGGGCTTGGAAGTGAGTGATTGATCTTTGATCCCTATCAATAATGATCCAATGTTCTCGCCTAATATGGACAATCCTGGTACAGTTATTATAAGTATGATTTTTAAAGGATTAAATTTTTTAGGATGGAGTAGATCTATTAAATTGGCTTTATGTGCTAAAGCAAAGTTTGGTTTTATTGATGATTAATGTACGAAACTTGAGAATGATGATATTGAATTACATAAATAGCTTAGATGTGATTGCATGATATGGTGTTGGCTACTCAATTTGATGTCGAAGGAATTTTTGAAGTGTTCATGTATACTAAATTTGCTTGAGAGTTATGGTAAGATATTTGTGATCATTTTGGTTTAACAAATGGACCGTTACTCTATCAATTACAATATGTGGTTTCTATTGTGAAGCAGGGTAATGATAGTGTTATGGTTTATTTTAATAGATTAAAAAGGATACGGGATGAAATGTTACATCTCAGTGAAATTCTTAATGGTTTATGTGGAGCTCTTGATAAGTGTGTTTGTGATTTGAGGGAAACGTACTTAGAGATTAAAAATAAGAACAAGTTAATGCAATTCCTTTTGGGTTTAAATGACATTTTTTATAGTGTTAGGAGTCATATGCTTTTAGTAGATCATTTACTAACAATTAATAAAGCATATTACTTAGTCTGTCAAGTTGAGAAACAAAAACATATGACAAAGTTAATGATTTTGAATTTTGATGAATTTGTTACATATAATGTGAAGAATCAATCACGTAGATTTGTGAATGATAGGAAAGACAAAAGAAACAAGACAACAAATAGACTAAATTGTACTTGTTATAAGAAAGCATGTCATACTCTTGATAGTTGTTTTGAATTAGTTGGTCTTCCTGATTGATACAAGAGTCAAAAGGAGAAATGAAGTACTAAAATGGTTGCTTATGTTGATTCTAAGGCTAAGAACCTAGATACTCCTTTTGATATCCATAAAACATCAGTTTCATCTTCACAAAACATTGATAATTCTGATCTTATTTCTAAGATCTGTTAGCAAGTTCTCCAAGCTTTAAAGGAGAAGAATATTGATGAAGAGTAGCCTTTATCGAGCTTTGTGAATCTTGCTAGTAAATTGTTCACAAGTTAATTCTTTTATGGCTTCTAATAAGCATTTGAACAACCAAATTATTGACACAAGTGCATTAGACTACATAACACCTTTTTCTCAATTACTATACGATGCTCAAATACTTGCTAATCCAATTAAAGTAAAATTACTTGATGGCTAAACCAAACTAGTGAATATTGTTGGAAATGTGCAACTAAATGACCAAATTCAACTTCAAAATGTGCTTTTAGTTCCAAATGTTCATATAAATTTGTTATCTATTAATAAACTTCTTAGTCATATCAGTGTGCATGCTATCTTTGATAACAATTGTTTCTTTTAGAACCTAATGACTAAGAAGTGTGTTGCATAAGTTAAAGTTAGACATGGACTTTATGTCATTGAATCTTTACCAATAGTTAATTGTTCTTCGACTCATTTTAGTACCTTTGTTTCTAATGTAAATATAGAAATGAACAATGATTCTTTTACTTGTAATAATACATCCCTGAACTTGATTCACAATAGATTGGGACATCTTTGTATTGTCAAACTTCAATACATTCCTATTTTTAAGGATGTGAATAAGCAGAATTTTTTCTATAATACTTATTTGTTAATCAAATTTCATTGATTACTGTTTACTTCTAGTTTATGCAATCTTTATATCCATTTGTTTTGTTATACATTGATATTTGGGATCTTTATAATATACCTTCTATTTTTAGTGCTAAATTTTTCCTTATAATAGTGAATGATTATACTAGATGTACTTGGACTTTCTTAATGATACACAAAACCCAAACACTTACCATGATACAAAAATTCCTTTCATTTGTTATGAATCATTTCAACCCAACATGCAAATTCATTCATACAAATAATGGTAAAGAGTTTATCTCAAAAGAATGTTAAAATTTATTTGTCAAACTTGGTATTGTTCATTAGAGAGGTGCCATTTACACTCCTCAACTAAATGAGGAGGTTGAGGGGAAACACAAGCATTCATTTGATACTACTAGAGCAATCAAATTACATGCTGATCTTTTAAAATATTTTTAGGGACAATGCATATTAGCTACTATCACATTGATAAATAAGATGCTAGCCAAATCTTTGGGATGGAAAGTCCCTATTATTTACTCCATAAAAAAGATCCTTCTTATAATGATTTGAAAGTCATAGGTTTTTTATGTTATGCATCCATTATTGCATCACATAGGGATATTTGACAACAAAGGTAGACATTGTGTATTCCTTGGCTATCTTTGTGGACAAAAAGGATATAAATTGTTTAATCTTGACACATATAAGCTATTTGTTAGTAGGGACGTCTTATTTTATGAAGATGTCTTTCCCTTTTGTTCCACAAGTAATTTTGATTCTCATTCTTGTGACAATACCATTGTATTTCCATCTCAATCCTTAATAGACAAAGATGTTAATACACCACCAAATTCCTTATTACATGGTTCTACTCTTACTTTTACTCAAACATAGGTCTAACCTTCATCGTGATACAACACCTATTCTTCACAAGTTAGGTAGGAATAAACAATCGAATTTTTAGCTAAAAGATTTTATACATATAGTGTCCATTTTAGTTCTTCAGTTGATGTAATATAGTCCTCTTCTTTACAAAGTAATTGCCCATAAACTCTGCTTTCTTTTTATATATTGTCTCAATACCCAAAAGACTATGTGGTCTCTCTTGCTAATGTGTTAACAACATGTGAGCTTAGAAATTATTTAGAAGCCAAACAAGATCCTCAATGGGAGGATGCTATGAATAAGGAACTTTTGGTCTTAGAATCAAATCACACATGGGACTTGATTACTTCACCTCTTAGAAAGAAAACAATAGGCTGCAATTGAGTTTATAAAATCAAGTACAAACTTGATGGTTCCATCGAGAGATTTAAAGCTTGACTAGTAGCTAAAGGGTACAATAAGTTGAGGGCATAGATTTTGATAACGGAAAAATTGCATATATTTTTTTATAGTAATTTTGTGCTATTTTAGACCTTAATCAAGTTAATTTTGTGTTATTTTGAACTTAATTCATTTAAATTCCATTTTCAGGGACTTCTAGAGCATTTTATGAAGATTTGAAGATTTTTAATACTTTTTAGAGTAGTTTGAAGGAAAAGCATTAATCATGAAATGAAGTAAAGAAAGTTTGTACACAAATAGAGCGTATAGCAAAGTCCAGCTTCATTTGCTTTGGAGAGATTGATGATTTTAGATCGAGTTTCGAAAGTTTTGAAGATATTTTAGATAAATTTTGAAGCCTTGCAAATGACTATATCCATGAATAATGAATGTGCATTGAAATTGTGAGCAAAGAAGTGAGAAACGAAGCTGAAATTGGTGTCTAGGAACAAACACGACTAGGGACCATAACCATGATCGTAGTCTTGGTCACTACAACGAGTAATTTTATTAATTTCGAAGCTTTCACGTGATAAGGTATAGTTGTCCCCTAACGAGTGAATCTTTTATTTTTATAGTGCATCTTTTATTTTAGGACATTTAATATTCAACATATCTTTTATTTTATCAGGTCTCTCTTTATAAATCTAACCCTACTCATTATAAATAGATCCTTAGACTAGTGTTTTTAAGGAGAGCCTCCTTTGGGTAAGTTATAGTCTAGAATAATATGTGGGTTTCTCAATTTAATTTTCTTTTCTCTTTTATTATGTCGTTACTCTTTTAATTTAATCTTAGTTAATCATTGTAGAAATCTAATTCCTTCTTACAACAATTATTCTTTTCTTTTTATGATTTTATTCTTTGATGATTTAGTTATGTCGAACATATTGTCTTCCTTTAGTATTTACCGCGGTTACTAATTGGATGTTTGAGTTTATTGTAAAGTCGTAAGGCCTGTAGTAAACATATAAATGTAATTAAAAGAGTTTTAATGCAATAAAAGATTAAGCATAGAATCTCTCCGGATTAGGGAAACCTAATAGAGGGATCCATGTACTTCATGTGATTTTGAGATGCTCTATTCAACAGCAACGTAGAAAGAGAGAGTCTCAAGATAATGAATTAGCTAGAGACACGAGTCCAACTAATTTAGAATCCAATTTTTGTAGAAATAAGATTAGGAATCTCTATGGTCTAAAAAATAATTGAGATTGAAAAGTTACATGAAACTAAAGAGTAAACAATAAAGATTCACTAAGGATTATATCCTTTTCATTTTAATTAATTCATGTTGCTTATTTATTTTAATTGGTTTTATTACTATTCTTGTTCTTGTTTATTTTATTTTTCTTATGTTATCAATCCTTACTCATCTTTCTTATTTAATCACAAATTATTCTATATTGATAAGTTAAGTAATTGGATATTTTAGGAAATTACTAGTAATTAGGTTCTCACACACCGGTTCCTTATGGGATTGACACTCAGACTTCTCTTTATTTTAACTATACTATAACTTGACCAAGTGAACTTGTTTACAAGTGAGCAAGTTTTTGGCACCATTATCAAAGACTCAGAATGAGCAACATAGTTAGAACTAGCATGAACCTAAGTTTCAATTATTTTAACACTTTTATAACAATATTTTGGCACTCCTTGGGAGGTAGCTCTCCTTAGGAGGTAGCTCGAATTCTTTTTGGTATATTTTAATTTAGTCATTTTTGTTAATTAATTCATTTATTTTATTTGTTGTCTTTTGAGTTGATTCAAGTACTAAATTTTGAACAAGTTAGTTTTATCTTGCTTTAAGCAATTTGGATTCAATTATTGATTTTAAAAGTTGTCATCCAATTAAGTTGATATTCGATCTATTCTTTCCGTTTTGAATTCTAATTTTGAGTTTTTCTATAGCCATTGAAAAAACCAAATCAAAAGAATAAAAAATTGCAAGAATTGGAGACTCGGAGAAGAATACGACTAATGACCGTGCCATGGACCTTACTTATATTCCTTTAATAAATTATTTCGATAGGAAAAATTGTGAGAAATTTGTGAACGAGAAGTCTATAAGGAAGGACCATGCCTGTGGACCATGTGTTACGGTCCATGTTTTGGAGGGAAGTGAGGGTAATCAACTTGGCGCTTAAAGGAAAGTGAGCTGCATCAGTTGGTGATTTGTTCATGGTGTCTAGTATTCTCTCGAGGCGGGGTTGGCCTCCTATAAGCAAACTAGTTAGGAGTTGATACCGCTCTCCTGATGATAGCCATGGCAAGTCAAAGGGAAAAGGTTAGTGCGCCTTCCATAATCTAAGTAAATATGACAATGGAAAGAAGAGTCAAGTGCCATACAGGTACATATGGAGGGGGTGAACCTACCATTGCGTGATAAGTGATATCAGAGCATAAAAGTTCCAATCTAGCCAAGCTACCTAAATATTGCCCATTCTGCTTGATGAAAAAGAGTAGTTCTTGTCGATTATTGGGCTCATATGGATAAGGCTTGAGGGAAGGAGCAACCATTGGGTGGAGGACATTGTTGCTAGAGGGGATAGCTATGTTGTAAGCAACATAGTAATAAGACTTTATCGAAATCTTAAGAAAATGAAAAATTGAACTTCAAAGGGCAAACCCTACTATTGGGCCACTTAACAAGAGGCATTCTCAGAGGATGAGAAGTGAAGGCAAGGGCAAGGGTAAGGGTAAAGGCAAGGCCAAGTGGTGGAGTTAAGCAATTGAGGAATGGGGTTGGTGATCTTAAGGAAAAAAGGTAGTGGTGGAGTTGGCCCCACGATGAGAATGTTGTAGATTTAGGTGAGGGAGAATATCACAGTCCGTGTTTTGGAAAGGAAGTAGGGGTTTACAACTTGAGACTTATTGTGAAGTGATTGATGTCAATAAGCAGTTTGTTCATAGGGTAAAGTAGTCTCTCAAGGAGGGGTTGGCCTCCCATGAGTAACTGGTTAAGAGTTGATGCCACTCTTTTGATGATGGTTATGGTAGGCCAAAATTAGTAAAAAAGTTGGGCCTTCCTATTGTATGGAGGATAATGATAATGCCGGTCGACACTCCTAAATCTAAAGGGGCTTAGAACAATTTTAGGTAAATAGGAAAAAGAAAAGGTTGGCTTGATTTCAATAATCTAAGTAAATACGATGAGGTAAAGGACGGTTGAGTGTCATACGGGCACATAAGGAAGGGGTGTACCTCTCACGAAACACGCTTGTGGTCGCTCCAGGTAAGTGAGAAAAAAAGGGACACAATATGGAATACAATCAGCGTACACAACTGTGGATCGTACCTGTATTCTTGCAAATTTTAAAGACCATAGGAAAAACAAGTTTCTTTTATTCTTAAATCCCCTTTCTTGCTTTACATAGCCACAACCTCTTATTTCTCTCTCCTAGTATGTCTCGAATCACTACAAAAACTCACAATCCAACACCGCATGCTATATGATCAAGGTTAGTACATTGTTTTTCCTTGATTATCTTTTCAAATCTATAGTTAAATTAGCTAGAAATTGTGATTCTTGATGAAGGTTTTGTTTTTTCATGCATGTGTTTAAAACATGATTTTTAGAAGTAATTTAGGAGTTTTACTGTCATGAAGTGTGTTTGCTATGTGTTCTTTGTTTTTTTTTTTTTTTTAAATACTCTATGAGAAATATATGTTTGTTAAAGTGTAGTGGATAAGAAAGCATGAGAAAGTAGAAGGAAGTGATGAGAAAGTGTGTGAAAGTAAGGGAAAGTGAAGGAATTTATGGTTGATGCTATGTGATTAATGTTGAAATTATTAAAACTTGTTGATATTAAATTTTTTATGTAATTGGTGAATCCATGAATTTTTAGAAATTATTAACATAAATTCATAGATTTCTAAAAGCATGAATTCTTGTTTTAGAAGATTGTTAACATGAATTTCTAGAAATTGCTAGCATGGTTTTTTTTTTTTATCCCATATCCTAAATTTATGATAAAATTAGGAAAATTAGTGTTAGTAATGCATAATCAAATTATGAAAAAATAAGTTTCAATTATTAATGCTAATATTCATGTTTAATTGAGATTATAAGATTATAGGTTAATTTAAAGATTGAAAATTAACATCTTATTAATGTTTTAATTTCATGAATCCATATTTTGAGAAATTAGCATTATATAATATTTATGTTGTTTCAAGAGTTTATTATATTAAGCAAAAAAATTTAAAAAATTTGTAACTATTACATGCTAATAATTTTTGCCAATAGGATTATGCAAATAAGACTTGCGCAATCCTATGAATGCATTAATCCATGATTTTAGTGAAATTGGTATTAAACAATACAAATCTTCTTTTAATTTAATTATTTCCTATATTACTTAGTGATGTAAATTAGTAATTAATTAAGGATGATAATTGAGCTTGATGAAGTCTCTTTATATCACATGAATTATTCTTCTTCTATCAATTTTAAAATTCCTTCTCTTGTTTTTATGAAGACTTGGTTTGACGTTTATTTTTTTTGGATGACTATAATAATTTATATATTATTGCTTTCTTCTTAGATAACTGTTTATATTTTACTTATGTTTTTAAATTATGTAGGAACTCAACTATTGGTACTTGAATTAGTTATCATTTTTTTTTCTAGTTAGTTCGTTTTTATTAGTAGCAAAGAGAGCTATGTGCTTAATTAGTTAATAAAATTCAAACTCTAGACTTTGCAATTTTCAAGGATTAATACTAGAAATTGGGGAAGTCCCGATTTCTTTCCCTTTGTTATTTTATTTTTTTGCCCACTTAAATTTTTTATTTACATTGTATTATGTATATTGAGGGTAATGTACAAATTAATTGTGAGAGGAAGTTAGAATATGTATATTAATATTTTTAGATATGTACTTAAAGTTTTTTGTGTTTTTCTTAAAGGTTTTTAAAAATTTACACCCTTTATATAAGCAAGTAATTTTTTTTTTTCAAATTTGCCTAGTCCCTTACGAATTTAAAACATTTTGTTGAATTTAAGTAATTAAATTTTTAGAATTCTGAGTTATCTTTTTTTTAAGCTTAGACTTTGACTTAGACTCGAGATTAAAATAGATATGAATGGGTTAAAGTCTAGTCATCTTGATTTTTGAAGATAGTTATCTATTCTTTTTTTTCAAAATTTTTAGATTGGGTGAGCAAATGAGATTTGTCCTTTGTAAGTACTTTGAAAAATCAAAGTTGTTGGAGGTGTGAATTAAATAATTGCACTGAATTGAATAAATTGCTAAAGATTGGTATGGATCGATCTTGGTCCCTCAAAACAATAAGACTCTTTCCTATTGCCAATTAGAAAAAGTGAAATTAATTAAATTTGTTAAGGATTGGCCTTGGTCCGTAAAAAAAGTAAGATACTTTCCTACTAATAATTGCTAAAGTAATTAAAAAGAGCTGAATTAGTAAGGATTAGTCTCAATCCTTTATAATAGTGAGGTACTTTCCAATGGTAATAAAGCTTTAGTAAAGAAAATTTAAATTGAGTTGATAAACCTTCTAATGAAAAATTGAAAGAAGTAGAGGAGCAATTAGATGATGAATTAATGTAACATACATCCGATTTAGTTTTTTAAGTTAAAAATAGCTAAGGAAGATTTTGCTCATTTTAAGTCAAAGTGAAAAAAATCATTATGACATTTTCTTGATTAGTTTATATCCGTTTTAATTTCTAGTTTGGTTTATACTCAAGCATTATGACTAATTGTGGATCCTTTAGATTAACTATTGAAATTCAATATGTTTTCAATTGTTATTATTTAATTGTTCCAAATTCACCATAAAGTTAAGGAATAAAGGTGGTTTTGGAAAGAATTTTCATTAAGCAATTATGATTTCTATGATGCACTTTTCTTAAAATTGAAATTATTCATCTTGCCATTAAATACTTTCTTTGTTTTGCTTACAAACAAGCAAAAGCTAAAGCGTGAGGGTATTTAATAACACAAAAATACCATATATTTTCTATGGTTATTTTATGCTATTTAAAACCTTAATCAAGTTGATTTTGTGTTATTTTGATCTAAATTTATTTAAATTTTATTTTTAAGGACTTTCAACGCATTTTATGAAGTTTTGAAGATTTTTAGCACTTTTTGGAGTAATTTGAAACAAAAGCATTGATCACGGAATGAAATGAAGAAAGTTTGGAGATGGATAGAGTGAAGAACAAAGCCTAACTTCATTTGATTTGAAGAGATTGATGATTTTAGATCAAGTTTCAGAAGGTTTGAAGATGTTTTGGATGAATTTTGAAACCTTCAAAAGGACCATTCTTATGAACAATAAACATGTATTAAAATTACAAGCAAAGGAGCGAGAAACAAAGCCGAGATAGGTGTTAAGGTATGACCAAGGCCATAGTCGCACCAGTGATCACTACGACGAGTAATTTTATCAATTTGAAAACTTTTGTGTGAAGAATAAATATACAGGTAGTCACCATGGTTGTGTTCTAAGGCATGGTTGTCCCCTAACAAGCAAATCTTTTATTTTAGGATATGTAATATTCAACATATATTTTATTTTGTCAAGTCTCTCTTTGTAAACTTAACCCTACTCATTATAAATAGATCTTTAATCTAGTGTTTTTAGAGAGAGCCTCCTTTAGATAAGTTGTAGTTTGGAATATTGTGGAGGTCTCTTGATTTAATTTTCTTTTCTCTTTTATTATGTTGTTACTCTTTTAATTTATTCTTAGTGAATCATTGTTGAAATCTAGTTCTTTCTTGCAACGATTATTCTTTTCTTTTTATGTTTTTATTCTTTGATGATTTAATGACGCTAAATATATTGTCTTTCTTTATTATTTACCATGGTTACTAATTGAATGTCTAAGTTTATTGTAAAGTCATGGCCTTATACTAAACAAACAAGCATAATTAAAAGAGTTTTAATACACTAAGAGATTAGGTGTTAAATCTCTCTAGTTTAGGGAAACCTAATGGTAGGATCCATGTACTTCATGTGATTTTGAGATGCCTTATTTAGCAGCGATGTGGGTATAAAGGGTCTTTGGATTTGGAATTAGCTAGAGAAGCGAGTCTAACTAATTCAGAATTTGATTTCTATAAAAATAGTATTATGAATCTCTATGGTCTAAAGAATAATTGAGATTAAAAGGTTGCACGAAATTAGAGAGTAAATAATAAAGATTCACCAAGGATTATGTCTTTCTTATTTTAATCAATTCATGTTGCTTGTTTATTTTAATTAGTTTTATAGCTTTCCTCATTCTTGTTTATTTTATTTTTATTATATTATCAATCCTTATTCATCTTTCCTAATCAATCACAAATTATTCTATATTGATAAGTTAGGTAATTGGATATTTTAGGAAATTGCTAGTAATTAGGTTTTCACACATTGATTCCTTGTGGGATTAACACTCGAAATCTTGTTCATTTCAACTATATTATAACTTGATTAGGTACACTTGCCTGCGAGTGATAAGATTATATACACTTTTTGTCTTATAGAAAAATTAATAGCTATTCGAGTACTCTTGGCTATAGCATTCATTAAAAATTAGTTGTTCACTAGTTGGATGTGAATAATGTCTTTCTTCATAGCTTTATAGATGAAGAAATTTACATGGATGTTCTTAAAGGTTATTCTACTACAAGTCTTGGTCAAGTTTCCAAGCAATCTTTATATGGCCTTAAGTAGGCCTTACAACAATGGAATAGAGAATTTACAAAATTTCTTGTATCCTTAGACTTTGTTCATTCTCGGCATGGTTAATCTCTATTTATTTAGTCCAACTTTGATGGCTTTGTTGTTGTACTGGTGTATGTTGATGATGTATTAGTGGCTAGTGACAATTTATCTTGTATTCAATTAGTTAAAGCTGCTATTGATGCAACCTTCTCTATTAAGGATGAGAGTGACGTACAGTTTTTCCGTACAGTTTTTCTTAGGTATTGAAATATGTTGAACATCAGTTGGTTTTTTTCTTAATCAAAGGAAGTTTTCAATGGATGTCTTATAAGACATTCGATTGACAAGATCTAAGCTAACTAAAGCGCCATTTCCTCCAAATGTGCATCTTGACAATGATATAGGCGAATTGTCACTTGATCCAATTGTGTATAGACGAATAGTTGGAAGATTATTATATCTTACTCTTACTAGGCAGTATCTCACTTTTGTAGTTGAACAATTAAGTCAATTTGTCTCAAATCCACATGATTCTCGTTTGAAAATGGTGCTACATGTTCTATGTTATCATAAAGGATCCATTCATCATGGATTATTTCTTTCAACACATAGCTCTTTCTCTCTAATTAGGTATGCGGAAGTAGATTAGAGCTCTTATAGTCTTCATTACAAATCATTATCTAGCTTTTGCATCTTCTTGGGTACTTCATTAGTGTCTTAGAAAACTAAAAAGAAACTTACGATCTTCATTTCTTCAGCTGAAGTAGAGTATCGTAGTATTGCTTTTACTATAAAAAAAAAATGCTAGGGTTGCCTTTTATTTTAAGAGATTTAGCTGTTTAAGTTTTCTTACCAATTACTATATTTTAAGATAGTAAATCAACAAAGTTGATAGCTGAAAATGTATGTTTTCATGGTCAAATGAAACATATTGAGCTTAATATACATTTTCCTATGAATCATGTGAATTTAGGATTTCTTCATGTGAAACATCTTCCCTCTGCTGCTTAACTCGCTGACTTCCTCACTAAAGTTGTAGCTAAGAAACGATTAGTTAGTTCTTGTTCTAAGTAGGGACTTTTACAAAGTTGAACATATTGTACAATGTTTTCACTTGTTTTTCATTTCATACGGGTATGAGTTCATTTATTTTACAGTTGAGCACTTGTACCTCATAAGAGTTTCTTGTATGTAAATAATAGGCACATATAGTGAAGCTACTACAATTCATTTCACATTTTTCATCTGTTTTGTTATCTACTATTTCTCTCTCTTGTTGTTTCTACACATGAACTAAATTCAAGTTCTTGCATTCAACATCAGTGTAAGGATCATAAGATTCAAAGTAAGATCTTTCCTTTGCTAGTGATTTTTTGTATAGTTTTACATTTTAGTTGCATAGACATTGTGTTTGAGTTGGATGAATGAAAGTTTAGTTGCCCAAAAAAAAAAAAAAAAGGTACCGGCATTGATAAACTTGAGATGCAAAATATAGAAAATGATCCACTTATTGAAGATTTACTTTAAGAAATTTCATGTCTCATAGGTAGAGTTGATTTAATAATATGTAAAATTTGTGATATATTAAATAAGTTTCAAAAATTGAAAAGAAAAAAAGAGCCAATCTTCGCAAATATAAAGTGTATATTTTCATTATTTATTTAAATTATTATATTCAAATAACAATTATTTTCCACCTAAAACTTCGGCTAGCAAGGACGTTGTATATTGCTAACTTTTGGTTTATGCTTTAATTATGATGGCTTAATAAAAAAGTTGGTTGAATTTTCAACTAAACATATGAA
Organism: Lumnitzera littorea; assembly: GCA_024138015.1. Classification (NCBI taxonomy): domain Eukaryota; kingdom Viridiplantae; phylum Streptophyta; class Magnoliopsida; order Myrtales; family Combretaceae; genus Lumnitzera; species Lumnitzera littorea. The sequence continues at coordinate 11,579,532 of JAMXBB010000012.1, read as the reverse complement.
AGTTAATGAGAAGTTGATAGTATGGAATATTTTGCTTATAGAAATTTGTATACTTTTAATGATTCTTTTAAAGAGATATTAAATTCATTTAACAAGAAAATGAAAAATACATAACCTTTAAAGAATGAAGACATCGACTATGGATTGGCCTTTGCCCTTTATTTTTCTTGTCATCTTTTAGTTTCACTTGTTTTGGGCCTTTTGAGTAGTGTTTTGGTTTGTCTTGTTTTGGGCCTTTTTGAGTAGTGTCTTTTCTTCTATGAAATGTAATCCTAAATTAGAGGAGACTAAACTAAAAGGAAATCATAGGCAATGTTGCACGCTGGATAATATGTAGTTAAGAATATTGTTGGGCTTGGGGGCCTAAGGTCCTTTGGCCCCCCTCATGGGTCTATCTTTATCAGCTATAGTTTTAGTATCTTACATTAGTAATTTATTACATAATTTTGATAATTGCATGATAGAAAAGGTATGAAGTCTTATGCATACTCTATCCTATAAGTATTATTGCTTGTTAAAAATAATAGTTTGTCAATTTGAGGTCTTCTTAATTACTTTGTATAATGATTGAGAATTTTTAGATAAGTGCTTCTAAAATTAATATAACCACACATCAAAATAAAAGAGCAATAATAAAAGGAGTAAGGGTTAGAGAAAGCTTGTACACAAGGATTGATAATGGTCTGGCCTTGTGCCTACATCCATTCTTCTAACTCCATTGCTAGAGATTTAATCATCTATACCAAACGTTCCACTAATTTTCAAATAAAGAGAGTACAAATCCCCTTTACAAGCTTTAGGCACTCTGTTTTGCCTTCAAGCTTACTAAAAGCTACATAGATCTATCATGATCTACTCCCCTAAACAATAAAAAATCATATTAGCTTAACGAGGAAATACAATTATAGAGTCTTCTATGTTTTCTTCATAGCTAATTAACATAATACAATAAAATTATTTCGATTTTAAATAGAGAATACTTTAGAATATTTCTTTCGTGATCTTGCTAATTAATCTCTTGTGTGTTTTCTTTCGAAGACTTCTTAGAACTTTTAAATCTCTCTATTGCAATGGCCAGCAAGATAGTCGTTGGACTAATATTTGAATGATTCAAATGTTTTTAATGTTGATCTAAGATGTTAGTTTGCAAAATATGATAATTATCTCTCCACGAAATCTAGTCTCTTTGAATTCCAAATCTCTTGATACTTATGGACAAAATATGATTGGTAAAACTGGTCGATGATTAGGATTATAAATCTTGGTTGGTTCCACAAAATTCGGCTTTCCTCTTGAAATATACTTTAACTTCTATTCTTGAAAATTTTATCCATCTTAGTTAGTGGAATAAGATAGTATATTACTAAAATACATGTGTCTTAATGGCGCTGGGCCTTAATCTATAAGTGTAAACTATTTTTGCCTCCTATAATCTTAAGAAAAGGGTCCTAATACAAATACATATATATATATATATATATATTTCAAAATACAAAAAATTAGAAAAAAAGGAAAAAATAAAAATAATAGAAAGATAGTTTTTAAGAAAATAGACTTTTTACAAAGTAAAATGTTTTAAGGGAAATATATTTGGTTTAGTTCGTTTTCTATTTGAGTAGTTTCTTTATTTTGGGTGGCCACATAACTTAAGTATAATTTATTTATATTAAGTGTTAGGGTATGAGTCGACAGCTTATATGGTTTAACACTTGGTCTTAAAGAGAGTAAAAGTAAGAAGTCATGGGTTCGTAATTCACTCAAGGCATGTGTGCCTTTTTTCTTTTATTTTTTTCCTTTTTAACAGCTGTTAGGAGTTACATGTCATTTCAAGATACGTAGCAATACCTTGTTAGGCTACATAGCTGACGTGGCACCCACATAGCACTACGTGAGTATCATCTCCCTCTCCAATTTTCCCAAGAAACAAGCAAAAAGGGAGGGAAAATGCTAGGTTTCAAGAATGATAGTGGATTGAAACAAATCTTAGGATTTTTTAGGGATATTATTGAATCTTAGATTTATTAAACCCAATTCTAAAGGAACTTGATCCTTATAGGATTCGAGCAAATCAAAATCTCCGTAGCAAATTTGGGATGTCCATTTATAAAAGGAGAAGTCTTGGTCAAGAGCGGGGGATTCTTCATTGGCCTTTAATACAAACACCTACTATAGAAGAATCGAACCCATTGTTGATCACCAAACATAATTCCCTCTTGATACAGTCCACCATCCATTCATGCGCATCAGTCTCAAACAATCCATCCTCATTCTTGAATAGCAACTGTAACAATGAGTAACACACCCCTTCCATACGACATGCTCATAACTGAACCTATCCTTTATCGATTACCCCAATCTGACACCTATCTACTCGCATGGTGACTACTCTCGCCCATTGTCCATACTGAAGAACACTAGGCTAAACTCAAGAGGGAAGAGGGGGGAGGGGGGAGGGCGTATGAATTGAGTTTTAAGGACAAATTGTAATTCTTTTCAATATAAATAATTAAATGCAATAATAAGAGTAATCAAAGCAACAATAAAATAATAACAAATGAAGAAATTAAAAGAGATAGGGATAAAGAAAATCAAGCCCGAATTTAACATAGAGTTCGGACCACTTCCTACTCTCCACGGATACACAATGTCTCTAATCGAGGACTTCACACAACTTTATTAATTTCTCAATCCACGCTCCAAGAACTACACATACACAAACTTGATTACACAAGTTTTACACTCACAACTCTCAACACAAATCACAATATCAACTTACAACACAAAACTAAATCTCAAGAATCATTGGTAAAGTGCTTTTAACTGTCAATACTTTGCAACTAATAGCTCACAAGTACTACACTTCAAATCTCTCTAAATATTAGTAATTTATGGTACAAGAGACAATGAGAATTATAGACAACAAAAATACAAGAGAATGTTAAAATATTGCAGCAAAACATCGGTTCTCTACTGTCTTTAGTCAGGTTGTTGAGCATTTATATTATCCTATTCAATTCTTCCTGTTATAGTGCATTAAATGCTCCAACGACTAGTTGTAATTGACTCACCGGCATATCAGTACTTTGACTATCAGCAAGCCAGTAAAAATTACTCTACCAGCAAGTGAACCGGCAAGCTGGTTCTTCTAGATTAGTAAGCTTTTCTTTGTGTTTTCTAGAGTTTTATACCATCAGCCTAGTTCTTCCTTGAGTCATTAACCTAGTAGGCTAAATATCACCTGAAAAATCTTTTTACACACAACAAACAAATACCCTTTGCATTCTAACTTTAAGATCATTTGATCATCACTCAAAAGATTAAATTTCTTATAAAGATAATTGATTTAATCATTAAGTAAGCTAATTGAACTTATTCAATTACTCAATATAATCAAACAATACTTAGTTTAATCATCCACTTGTTTTTGTTCTCTTAAAAAACAACATGTTTAGATATACACTTTTTGTTTTGTTCTCATCAAAATTAAATAACAAATCCTAAGTTCAACACATACACCACTAGAACACAATGAACCAACACCACCCATCATCATTCGCCTCTTTGACTACGCACACGACAGCTTTCTTACTCGACCCTTCTCCTTTAACCAACCATCAACTGACGACCCTCCTTCTTCTACCCGTAACCAAGCTTACTCCATAGCCTCCTACTCAACGACCACAATAGGGACTTCAATCCATTGCTGCTATCTTCACCCGATGCCAAACCCATCATTAAACCAACTTCGACAGCACCACAACCAACTATGTACATTTCCAACACCAATAAAGTCACCTACTCACTCTCACACTAACCTAACGTGGCGCTTTGATGGCAGTGAGTGTGACTCACTCCCCCATCCACTTAATCAAATACGCCCAGCAAACACATAACAGTAGTCCTTTCTCTTTCAGCTACTCCTATTCATAATAAATCAACTTTGGCGACCAATACACAACAGTCCATACTCGACACGCATTATGAGACCATTGTGAACAAACCAAAACCCAATGACAACCCTTATCATGGCCACCAACCTAATAACACCAATAATCGATTGCTCTCCCCACTTGTCCTAAATGCCCAAAACATTACACTAAGTATACGTTCGCCACTGCTACCATCACAGCAACTGTAGAAACATCCTAAATGTCTACCATTGGCTGTAGCATTAATTCTTTCACCCCTCCCCCCCTCAAGTCTAGTAATAAACATATGAAAGCTACTTTCCCTGTTCGTTTTGGTATCTGGATTAGTCGAAATGAACCACCTCGAAGCTATTATTGGCAACCCATTTTAAACCGACTTAGATCTGAGCTTAAGGACCCGACCTATGCCTGACTTCCTAACCCGCACTCTTGGATTACTTCAAGCCGTTCTCTTTGTTTTTTTTTTTTAATTTTATTTCTTTTTCCATTTTATTTGTTTAGTTATTTGTTAATTATTTACTAAAAAAATGAATGAAAAAAAATAATGATGGTAAATAATGAGTAAAATGGAATATTTTTAACACTTAGAAAAATTGTTTTAAAAAAAATAATAAATTTTAATAAGTTTTCTCTCCAATTTAGGGTTTTCTTTTAGAAATTTTCAAAAAAATAAAACCTCCAATTAGGACTCTTTTCCTAAATTTTTTAGTCAAAAAATAAACGAACTAAAAATGTAAAGCCGATGGATTTTAGAAATTAAAACAAATCAACCCACTAATGTTTTTAGAATAAACTATAGAAAGTCTGATCCCTATTAAAGGGTACGTAGGTACTTATGGGATGACTTAAAATAGGAGAATTTTTATTTTTCTTTTGTAATTTTTTTTCTAAATAAATTAATTTTTAATTAGAATATATTAAAAAGGGTTATTTTGAAAAATAAAGTTAATCTTAGAAGGTTAAAGTGATACCCATAAGGGTTTGATAGGATAGCCCTTGAACTAAAGAAATTTGGTTTATTGAAATCTTTTTAAAAAAGGTTTTCAAAACGTAGGTTGTAGGTTAGTGGTTGAATTACAATTGATCCACCTAATTAGTTCTAATTTAATTACCTTTTCCGATTTTATGGGTGGTGACTTCAAAATTTTTCAAAATAACGAAATCGGGTTTCCTTTAACTTTAGTCAAGGGTTTAAAATAAATATGCATAGGGTTTAGTTTAGATCAAGTTAAGCGAAATGAAAATAAAATAAGAAACCGAAAAATTAGACTTGATAGCTTGGCGACTCTACTAGGGACGTTAAGAGAGATAGCCATTTAAACTTTCCAAAATTAGAATTATTTTAAAATACCCTTTCTATGTTATATTTCTTTTTTGTAAATAAATAAATATATATATATATATATATCCGTACTAACCCATGCAAGTTCATTAAGGGCACATATTGGGGGGTTTTATTGTATCTTAAAACGTGTGTTAGATATGGTTAGAACCAAGCTATCATAGGACTCTAAGCGGGGGTCTATTATATAAGTTTTAGATGCTGTAGGGAAACTACCTTCTAGGGTCGATCGGGTTACCCTATTCAAGTTTTGGTGTAACTAAAGAATCGTTTTTTTTTTTTAAAACGTGCAAGGTTATAGAACTTGAGGACCTTTAGAACCCACTCTAATTATATACACGAACCTTCAAACTAACAAATAAATAATAATGGGCCATGCTAATCAAGGGTAGTTATTACATCGAAATTCCTATATTATCCATGTAATTTTCCATATATACTAGTTCTTTGTATAGGAGGACTTATTCAACGTTTCCTTATATTTTATTCTTCTTTGTAAATGTAAAAATCCCTTGTAAATTCTATATAATATTTTCCTTGTAAATCTATTGTGATAATGGAATTCCAGTACGATTACAACCCTAAACACCTAATATTGCCATGCTATTATTTATTCGTTAGTCTCTTGCATTTGTGTGTCTTCATATTACATATTTCCCTTATTTTATCTTTATTTGTAAATGTTCATGCTTATTATGTCCATAAATAATCGTATTTGCTATCTTGTAAAATATCTTGCTGTTCTTATTCTTAATTAAAAGAAAAAGAGAATCATACCAACTTTTCCTATCAAATAATCTTTTTAGGTAGTTTCATAGGCAACACATGTAAATCATTTTTAATTTTTCTAGATAACATATATAATTTTCTCATGTAAAATGATCACCAGTTCTTTGACTATTTGTAAATATTAATAAGTTGCAAATTCATGATCGTTTTTTTTTTTATTGTTTTTATTCCTAACAACGTGTTTCTTTCTTTTGTAAATAATTGTCTTCGAATAAATACTGCCAACAGATAATGGTAACTAACCATAAGTGAACAATTAGGAAGTCAATGGGCTGCTTGATGTCTCGTAAATTCGCGAATAGCTACTGTAAGCTAAAGTGACTTACTAGAAGCAAAGGACTAGAAGTGTTCAAGTAGTTAACCAAGCTTTGTTGGTCCAAGTCGAAAAAAGTAAAAAGACCATGGATTGGCCTTTGGAGATGCTTGACAAAATTGCAGCCTAATTACGAGAAGTAGATTAGGGACTTTAGATGTAGAAAAAAAAAAAAAGAAGAAAAGAAGGAAAAAAAAAAGGCTTTGAATTGATGTCAAGTTTCATTGAATAACAATTGAGAATAAATATTAGGCTCCCTTTCTCTGTTTCTTTTTGCCATGATAATAAAAGTTTTCCTTTAGTGTATTATTTTTTATTCTTTAGTATTGCCCTTTTGTAAATAGACCATTAATAGTATTCATCTAGGTGTTGTTCTATATGTAATGAATTCTATAGGCTTGTATATAGAATTCAAAGTAAGCAATCCTTCATTTGTAATTTGATCACTCGATCTCTATAAAATAAAGCTTTATATTTCTCTCTCTCTCTCTCTCTCTAGAGAGAGAGAGAGAGAGAGAGAAGAACTACTAACAGTTACAAATTCTTATGAGATTCGGGACAAACACAAACATTTGGCCTGTTAAGGCAACCAACTCAAACATAAACTTTTGGCCCATTAAGGCAACTAACCCAAACACAATCATTTGGCTCGTTAAAGCAGCTAACCTAAATATAAACCCTTAACTTATTAAGGCAGCCAATCTAATCACAAACCAATTAGCCCATTAAGGTAGCCAACAAAACGAAAACTCTTGGACCATCAAGGTAGCCGAACTAAGCTTGACTCTTAGTCCAAACAAAATGGCAAATCAATACATGTGAAAGCCAAGGGGCAACTATTTGCTTAAGCTGTTAGGAATACAAAAGGTTTGGTACATTTGGTAGTTGAAATTTAATTTTGAACTCAAATCGAATGAAAGGTATTGTTTCACAATTAGGGCATGTTTTAAGAAACTAGGGGCCAAGGTCAATCTCTACCTTGGGGAAAATCCTAGGGAATTAGTAATTCACTTGTAAAAGGTTTAGAATGAAAAAGACAAATTGTATTTCATACACTAACCCTTAAACACTTTGAGAGATGAGAGACATTATCGTGAGGATTTTTAGACTCATTCCTTAAAGGAGGTCCATTTTGAATGTGATACACAAATTAAAATGAAGTTAAGCATTCATTTTCAAAATCCTAAACACAATTATACTTTTAACCCAATGTGCTTAGGATCTCTATTATTACTAAGGCTTATTGTAGGAGTTGAAAAAAAAAAAAAAACTAAATGGGTCCTTCGAAATATCAAAGAAAAAAATGGAATAGGAAGGTCGGCGAATTGAATACATTAGCTTATGTGAAGCTGCTCGAAGGATATAACTCATCCACAAATATAATATGACTTGACATTTCAGTTGATATGACATATAAGTTAATGCTAAGGTCTACCTGTCACTAATCTTGAGCTACTTAGCAAGACTAGATAAGAGTGTATGAATATTGGAATTGGAGAGGAACATCTCACAAATAACTAGTATATTCAATATTTATAAGGAAAGATGTATATGCGTGGCTATAAGGAGAAGGGACTATTTATAGTTAAGTCTCTAGAGCAACAATATAAGTAAGGAAAATTACAATAAAGCATACATGAAAAGGAGATTCTTAGTACATACGAAAAAAGGTAAAAAGGACAAATGACAAAAGGAATAAAAGTAGTGTCAGGTAAAACGATAGGTAGTAACTCAACAATGGTTCCATACAAAGGAATCTATGGGTGCAGCAGCTAAGTTGGGTCATGACATGGCAGCTTTAGGGGTTGCCGAGATGAGAAAGGGATGTAGTAAGTATTGGTAAGAGGTCAAAGGAGAAGTACTTGGCCAATAGGAGCCTATGTCTTGGCACTTGGTAGGAAACTCTCGGTAACAGAAGGGTAGAGCAGGATTTGATGTATGGGGCCTTGGTTTTCATCATTTGGTAAAGAGGCCTCAATAAGAGAATAGTTAGCATCAATAGGGATAGAGCAGAGTGAGGTATACCTAATCGGAGCTCTTAAGGAGTTTAGTTACCATTCTTTCATATATGGTTTCTCATCTTTAGCAGTTTGATAAGAGAGAATTCTCACGGTAAGAGACTGGAGGCCTCTGAGGCATGCGTGAGTGAGTGGGCCAGAGGTCGGTAACTCATCAACTCCCTAGAGTTATTGAAGATTTTCCCTCAAATCATGGTCTTCGTCGGTGTTAGGCGCATAAGGTGTTAGGTTGGCGACGTTAAATGTGGCAGATACGCCATACTCTTCGGGCAGCTTAACCTCATTGGCATTGTAATTGATATGCCTCTGGATCTTATAAGGTCCATTTACTCTAGGGGATAGTTCGTTTGTCCTCTTTCTAAGGAAGCATTCTTTGCTAAGATACATCTAGACAAGGTCTCCAGGGATATAAATGACTGGCCTCCTTCTTTGGCTTCCTTGCTCCTTCTATCGGGCTATAGTCTTAGCCAGTTGGTTGGGTTAAACCTGTAAACGTCCTTAAATGGCAATCTTTCTGTTGAGCTATGAGTTGAGCGATTGTAAGCAAGCTCAAGGACAAGTAGGCATAAATCTTAGTCATATGAATTCTTCTTAATTGTTGCTCGTAGGAGGTTATCAACTGTCCCATTCACAACTTTAGTTTGGCCATCTGTTTGGGGGTGGCAAGAGATATTGAACCTGAGCTTAGTGTTGAGCTTCTTCCATAGGGTCATCCAGAAGAAATTTGTGAACTTTAAGTCACAATCGAACACAATACTTCTCGGCACCCCATGCAATTGCACATTTTCCTATAGAAAGACATTAGCGGCAAATAAAGCATCATTATTTCTATGATAAGGAATGAAGTGGCTCATTTTGCTAAATCGATCGACCATTACCATAATTAAGTCATGTCTTCTTGGTGTTCGGGAAAGGCTAAGCATGAAATCTATGCTTAGGTCGGTCTATGGGCACTCATTTATGGGCAGGGGTGTGTACTCTCTATATAACTCTCTCCTTCCTTTTGCATGTTTACACACCTTGCACCTTTCAAGAATTCAGCATACATCCTTTATTATCCTAGGCTAGTGAAAATGTTCTTTCAATATTTCAACTATCCTCTTTTCTCCAAAATGGCTGGTTAAGTCTTTAGCATGAGCTTCTCAAATGAATAGCTCTCTAGCCAAACTATTCGATACATAAACCTACTTGCCCTTCATCAGGAATCCTCGACTCAAGTAGAACCCATCTATAACCGCTCCAACGTTGCACTTGGTCACTAAGGGCCCAAAATATGGATCATGCTCATATTGATTAGGTAGGGTGCTAAATCTAAGTACCTTAGCTTGCATTGTTGTAACGAAGTTGTGATGACGAGAAAGGGCATCATCCACAATGTTGGTGCTCCCTTTCTTATACCGAATGATGTAGCAGAAGGACTCCAAGAATTCAACCCATTTGGCATGATGCCGAAAAAGTTTTTGTTGCCCTCAGAGATGTTTGAGAGATTCATAATCGAAGTATACGATAAATTCTCTCAGTAACAAGTAATGCTACTAGTTCTGTAGTGTCCGGATAAGAGCATAGAACTCCTTATTATATGCCGAGTAATTCAGGGCAACTCTTCTAAGTTTCTGATTGAAATAGCAATAGGTTGGTTTTCTTGCATAAGGATAGCACTAATACCAACTCTAGATGCGTTATATTCTACCTCAAAAACTTTCTTGAAATTCGGTAGGGCGAGTACTAGAGCAGACGTCAATTTAGACTTTACATCTTCAAAACTCTTCTGAGCTTTCTTTGACCACTTAAACTCAGAGTTCTTCCTGGTTAGTTCGATTAATGGTACCGTTATGGAACTGAAGTTCCAAATGAATCTCCAATAGAGTGAAGCAAGATCGTGGAAGCTCCTAACTTCGACGGCATTAGTTGGCGTGGGCCATTTGAGAATAGCTTTGACTTTCTTGTCATCAACTCAGACTCCTTCCTTTGAAACAACATACCCGAGGAATATAACCTCACTTTAGTAGAACACGTATTTCTTTAGATTGCCAAATAATCTCTCGATACGGAAGATGTTGAATACTAATCTTAAATGCTCAACATAGGTGATGAGGTTGGCATTGTAGACCAAAATGTCATCAAAATAAACCATAACACATTTGCCAATCAGTGACCTCAATACATGATTCATGAGTCGCATAAAAGTACTTGGCGAATTCGTCAAACCAAATAGCATTACCATCCATTTAAATAGATCATCCCATGTCTTGAAGGCCGTCTTTCATTTATTTCCAATTCTCATTCGTATTTAGTGATGTCGAGTCCTATTTTGTTTTCTTTAATTTATTTTATAATAAGTCCAACCTACTTAATATAATATACTCGATATTAAATTAAGGAAATATTTTTCTTTAAAAAATGTTTTATAAAAATATTTAGAAAAATTGGAGTCACAAACCAATTAAACTGGTAACAAGTGAAATTAGGGTTTCCAGGTGGGAAAAACTTAATTTAGCTATTAGTCTGCAAATATTCTAAAAATAATTTTTTAGAAAATTAAATCAAAAAGACTAAGTTCTAGGGCTAACTTATTAAAACTAAGTCACTATGTTAAAAAAAAAAAATAATGGGCTTTATATTTTATAACTTTCTAAAAGTGCTAAGATATGTACAGATATGCAAAAATGTAACTAAAATGAATTTTTAGTGATTTTTTATTACAAATTTTCAAGAAAAAGAAAAAAAATTATTTTTTATGGTTACCTTAGAGGTGTTTACGTACTCGTTAGTCGGGATCAAACTAACATAGTTTTTTTTTTTTTTAGAAAAGATTTAGTGGATTGATTTTTTTTTAAAGAAATCGAGCTATATTTACATTAGTTATTAAATTATTATTTTAAAAAAACCCCTAAAAAGATCTAATTTTGTAAATCTATTTTAAAAAACCCTAACTAACTAATTTTTTTTTTTTAAAAAACTCCAATTAAGATTTTTTATTTAAAAAAAAAAACTACTATATGCTAAAAATTTATTTTTTCTAAATCCTAAATACAAGATATATTAAGACATGTATCTTTTTTAAAGATATGGATCTTGAAGAAAAGATATACAACTTTTTAAAAAATGTAATTTAATTAAATTTATCGAAAAAAATGAAAATTATCTAAAATTTACAAAACAACATAACGATTATTAAAATTTATAAAAAACAATTGCACTAAAAAACAAGTTAGTAAAATAAATTGATTAACTAAAAAAATAAATAAATAAGCAACTGAAATAAGTTTTCAATTTCCTAATCAGGTCAGATTGTATACATAATCGGATGTACATAGTGATCTGATTGAGGAAGTGCTTGTGTGGCCTAGTTGTATGATCGGTTATGCTCGTGTGTAAGTTCGTAAGCATTCAATCTATAGACTGTTCGTGCAGCGTGAATTTGTGTTTGACCGTACTGTGAGGACGTATGTATACTGACTTCGTGCGAGTGACACGTGTGTTGTGTTTGACCATGTTGTAAGGAAATGTATATGTCAGGTGTGGGTAAGTGAGTGTGTCAGGGTGTAAGGTGAGTGAGTGTATACATAAGTGATTGAGTTGTGTGTGTGTGTTAGTGAGGGATGTGAGTTGCAGTGAGCTAGACACATGTGTGTGTGTGTGAGGGACGTTGTGTAATATTGTGTTGCGCATTTATGTAGTGTTTGTGTGTGTAAATCTAGTCATAAGTGTGTATATGTGTGGGGACATGAGTGTGTGTTTATGTGCCAAGACGTGAGTGTGTGATTGTGTTTGTGAAGTTGTGTGTGTTTGAATGCTGGGAATTGTGTATGTGACGAGTATTTGAATTGTATAGGAAATTGTGTATTGTATTGTATTATGAAAAACCTCAATTTTTTACTTGCTAATGTCTACTATTTATAGGCTATAAATTTAAATCTTTTGGATATTTTTTAACGTAGATTTAATCTTAATAAATCCAAGATATGATAAGATGATACCCGATTTGGATTTATTAGATTCATTGAAGATTTAATCTAGCTTCTAGAAACTTTACACTTGTTTAGGCTTTTTATCTTAGGCCCAAGTCAATCTATTTTAATTTAGCCTAAAATACTCACTGACCCATTTAATAAATCCTAAATCTTTTTAGCTCAATATAAATTAGACAAAAAAAATCCTTTTTTATATTGGACTAAACTAAAAATATTTTAATGAAACCCAACTATTTAAGACTCGGAATTTATTAAATTGAATGTACATCACCATTGTCCGATCCGACCCTAAACGACTCGACTCAACTTGACATTTTATATTTTTTATTTTTCTTTCAATTTTCATTTTTTTTAATTATTATTTCATTTGTTATTTTTTTTTAACTTAGCACAATAAAAATATTAAAATAAAAACGGAAAAAAATAAGGTATCTACAGCTATCTCTCTTTGTAGTGAAGTTCTAAGGACAAAAGAGATAGTTATTTTTGCCAAATGTTACTTTGAATTGATAGAATGAGAAATACTGACTTGAATGGTCAGTTAAGCATTGTCTCATCTTGAATGAATGAGGTAAAAGAATACTAACTTGAAAAGTTGATGCAAAAAATAATTGCCTATCATGACATGGTAAAGGAATACGAAGCTAGTCTTGAAAGGACGGGGCAAAGGAATAGGAAGTTCGTCTTAAAAGGATGGCACAAAGGAATAAGATACCCGTCTTGAAAGAATGGGGCAAAGAAATATGAGGGCCTATCTTGAAAGGATAGGGTAAATGATTAAAGAGTCTATCTTGAAAGGATAAAGCGAAAAATTAGGGTACCTACCTTGAAAGGATAGGGTAAAAGATTAGGTGCCTATCTTGAAAAGATAGAGTAAAAGATTAAGGTGTCTATCTTGAAAGGATAGAGCAAAAAATTAGGATACCTATCTTGAAAGGATAGGGTAAAAGATTGGGATACCTATCTTGAAAGGATAAGGTAAATGATTAGGGTACCTATCTTAAAAGGATGGGGTAAAAGATTAGGGTAAAAGATTAGGGTGCCTATCTTGAAATGATAAGGAAAAAATTGAGATGCCTATCTTGAAAGGATAGGGCAAAACCATTGGAGGTCAATTAACTTATTTTATTTTGATGGATGATCCGAAGAGGATAGATCTCTTTGAGATTTTCAAAAAACTTCTTAATTCTCCTAAATATCTCTTTCAAAGTCTTTAGGATTACTTTACCTAGGAATAGAGAATTTCATATATAGCAACCAATTAGCATACCTCATGTTAACTCCCGATATTTACTCATTTAGATAGTAGAATATCACCCAAGTATATCCTTAAGATTGTGCTTTTTTTTTTTTTTTTTTCTAATAGGGTCTTCTTCATGATTGAAACTTTTTGGTGAGTTTATTAGCCATGCCATGCTCTATGTCTTGATTTTGCTCTTGTCGTTGTCGAGTGTCAATTTCCACCTTTATGATTCCTGAAAAATAAGTCTTTTTTCGAAAAAAACAATATTAAATCATAAAGAGCATTTGACTTCAATTTATTTGGTAATTCAAGTTCATTGGTAAGTGTTTGGTGCTTAAGTGTGTGAGTCTAATAATCATGGTAAACAAGGATTTATTGGTGAAGCGTTTGTTGTCAATGACCATCTGAATTCGAGAATATTCATGGATATCAACTTTACTTGTAAACGATGAAAGATTAACCACAAACAATTCTCAAGAAAAATTGAAATCTTTATTAAACTCAGCTTTCATAGATAATATAATTTAATAGCATCTGAATTCACAAGCCCCCTTAATTCTGGACCATACATTTCCACTAACACTAATGCACTTATTAATAATACCCTTTTTATCATACAAGAGCCTTCATTATTCGGAGCAAATTTTCGCTTAAGGTCTTTTACATTTGGCAGTACTTTCTTCAACACCAAATCTTCTTCCTTGAAGTACCTTAGGCATACCTTTTTGTTAAAGGCTTAGATTATCCTTTATTGATAACATTGACCATGACATACTGCTGCAAGCCTCTTTTCATCTAAGAGGTTCAAATGTTCCATTTGCTTCTTCACCCACTCTACTTCATCGAGTTGAATTTCTGCCAACTTGGAATGAAGGTATTTCTACTTCCATCGGTAGTACCACTTCAGTCCCATATACCAATGAATAAGGCGTTATACTTGTAGAGGTTCTAACTAAGGTTCTATAAGCCATGAGAGCAAAGGGAAGTGTCTCATGCCAGTCTCTATAAGTGATTGCCATTTTCTCAATGATTCTCTCGATATTTTTATTAGCAGCTTCAACTGCCCTGTTCATTTAAGGTTGGTATGGAGTAGAGTTTCTGTTATTGATCTTAAATTGGTTGCATACTTTAGCCATCAGCTTATTGTTCATATTTAACCCATTATTCGTAATAATAGACTCGGGTGCACCATATCTGGTAATGATATCTCTTTTCAGAAATTTGACTACCACTTCTCTGGTCATCGTAGCATACGATACTGCTTTCATACATTTGGTAAAACAATCAATTGTGATTATAATGAATCTGTGCTCGTTTGAAGCCGTTGGCGAAATCGAACCAATCACATCTATCCCCTACAATAAGAAAAGCTAAAGATCTAATAATACATGTAATTCTTGGGGAAGAGTATTGATTTTGTTAGCATATACCTGATGTAGATGACAATGCCTTACGTGCTTGATATAGTTTAATTCTATCGTCATCTAAGACTATCCCATCCTCATGATTTTCCTGGCTAACATGTACCCATTCATATGAGGACCACAGATTCCTTTATGTACTTCTTTCATTAACTTTTCAGCCTCCTCTTCATCTATACATCTTAGCAATGTCATATTAGGTGATCTTTTGTATAATGTAGCTCCACCTAACAGGAAATGAGCAGTCAATCTTCTTAAAGCTTTTCTATCTTTCTTATCAACTTCATCAAGGAACTCACCAGTTTGAAGTAACTTTTTTATATGATAATACCGGGGCTTCTTTAGTTCCTTCTCTTTAACGGTTAAGCAAAAAGCTAGTCTTTCCTCTACCTCAATCTTTAAGGGTTGAATTCTATCCCATACGTGACTTTCACCATTGATGCTAACATGGCTAGTGCATCGACAAATTGATATTAGGTTCTTGGAATGTAAGTGAATAAAATTTCTTGAAATCTTTCAATCAGCTTTCCTAAATGCTCATGATAAGGTATTAACTTTTCGTCTTTTGTCTTATATTTACCTACGATCTGGAGAATTATAAGAGAGGATCTGGAGAATCATAAGAGAGGAATCTCCATACACTTCAAGCCTTTGTATTCCTATGTTTAGTGCCATTTTTAGCCCCAAAATGTAAGCTTCATATTCTACTATATTGTTCGTATATGGAAATACTAACCTAGCCGCCATAGGGAAATGATTACCCTTGGGTGATACTAGTACTGCTCCTATCCATATCCGAATACATTGGCTGCTCCATGAAAATACATTCTTCATTCCAATTTTTCACCATTCAATTCATTTACCACCATCACATTTTCATTTAGAAACTAAGCTTCTGAACCATCATCTTCATCTTCTAATGGCTATTTTGCTAATTGATTAGCCATTGCTTGCCCTTTGACTAAACTCTAACTTACATATTTTAATGGGAATCAGGCCACAGGACCTTTGACTTGCAATTGAGCTTAAAGACTTGAAGGCTTGGTACGGCGGATTCACCTGTTCTAATCGACTCCTATCGAAGCCAAGTATTTCCTTATCGATGTGTTCTGCATGCCGAGCCGTATAACTGCCTATTTTTCGTAGATAGTGGGTCGCGAAGTGGAAGGCCGAGAGAATAGCTAATCCTTATTTTCACTCACGCTTGGCCAATTACTTATCAGGTATCACCCTTGTTGAGATGATGAGAGAGAGACTTTAGACTGACTTAGTTACCCTTGCTCGGATAAGTAAGTTGACCATACTTTTTTGTCTACATCTTATAACGGCCTCGCCAATACATCGTCACCAAGTGTATAGAATCATGTGTAGAATCCATTATACTAATGATTGTTTTTTTTTTTAATATTCATTTTTATCCTTTTGTATCTTATACATTATTTCCTTAGGAAATACCCTTTTTATCTTTTCCCTTTTGGGTAAGTTACCCTAACTTATGAGTATAGATACCCTTGTAATTGTAGCTGCATCAGATAGATTATCATTGATATACTTGATTATTTTTTTCCTTCCTTATGTAGATACTACTTATTTACTATTGGTATCACTCTTATCCTAACCTTGAGTAAGGCTAGGTGGCAAGTAATGTCACCGGATCAATTTGTATGTCACATCGAATTGTGCCATGAGTCCTCGAAAGTTCCATTGGTGCGTCATATCCTTTAGAACTGTTTGTGGGTTTTTGCTTACTCTTTATTTGCATTTGTCCTTTTGCCCATTCCTCATCACTTTCCTTTTTAAGTTTTTTGTAAGCTTGGACCCATCCAGTGACCGGCTTTATCTGTTCCTGGTTACGGTTTGCATCATCTTGGTATTAGAGCGGAGGTTTCGTGCGAGCTGTAGTTGTTTTTTATTTTTTGAAGTTATGTTATACTCTATTCTACGTGTGTGAAACAGATCAATTTACTGTATTCATCTTAGCTGCTGAGTTTACTAGCTGTTAATTTCCTGAACTGTTTGTTTGAACTTTGAATTTGTAAAGAAAATAATAAACCCGAGTGTAAATGTTAATATGGGAGATGACAATAGTGAAGTTGTCTACCATGGATGACAGTCTCAAGGAACTCTAAGAAGCACTGACAAAAGACTCGATGAGGTAGCTAAACTTTTGGTTTGTCAACCTAATAGGGCCACAAAAAACACCCCACAAGCTGCTCAACTTGTTAGAGGTCAGAACCTAGCTTGATTAGTTCAAAGTGGAGGAGTAGGCGGACAAGTAAGACGAAGGATAGACTTGAGAGAATTAGATGAAGAGAACGAGGAGGAGTATTTTGAAGAGGAGCGAGTCTAAGTCCCTAAAGCACCGACCATGTGAAGCTTTGGATTCTAAGCTTCAATGAATATAGAAATGGTGATGAATATTTAGAGTGGGAAGAAAAAGTGGAACGCTTTTTTTACTACTATTAGTACGAGGATTACAAGAGAGTGAGAACAACTGCTATTGAGTTCTTTAGGATATGCTGCCATGTGGTGGAAGAATTTCCAAGCTATGAGGAGGTGAGAGGGATATCGAGAGATTAATACATGGCTTGAAGTGAAGAGAATATTGAGAAATAGATTTGTGCTAGAAACTTACCTACAGGAAACTTTCACTCAACTTTAGGAGTTGAAACGAGGAAGCTAAATAGTTGATGAGGATGTTCAGGAATTCTAAATGCTCATGATCCAATGTGAAGTGAAGGAGCCCCCAGTGTGAATAATCTCTAGGTTCATCGTAGGATTGAGAGGTTATATTCGAAATATTGTAGAACTCCAGTGATTCACAATAATGGATGAGGCCATCAGAATAACCCAACTACTAAAGAGGCAAAGAAGGAGCCGAGTACTAGCTAAGATGTTGACTAGCTAACCTGGATAGGTGAGTCATTGAGCTTAGTTGAGTATTGAGTTGAGCCGAAAGATAGATGTTTGAGCTTATCAGAAAAGCCGACCTGATGGTGAAGTATTGACTTGAACTTTTGAGAAGGGGCAAGGATCAGGTGAGAAGATGAGCTAGATCAAGTGCTTCACATGCTAAGGGTTTAAACATATGGCTACTCAATATCTAAGCTAAAGAACCATGGTGATCAAGGGAGATATCCCAAAGCTAGAGGTAGACAGTACAGATAAGGAACCTGAGGAGGAGATCATTGCTGAGAAAGAAAATGCCAAGAAAGAACTAATTGAAGAGGATGTGTTTGCTGAGAACTTGGATCAGCTGATCATGGTTGTGCAATGCACAATGAACATGGAACCCTCATGAGAGGATAAGTGGAGAGAGAATTTGTTTTAATACTTCTATAAACCTAACTTCTAGTAATTTCTTCATTTCCTCTTTTATTTTAAGGAGTATGTCTAGCCTAAATTGCCTAAACTTTTGCCTTTTTGGTTTAATATCATCTCTTGTAGGCAACTTGTGAACTACAATCAATGAATCCAAATTAGGCATGTCCTCATAGGACTAGGCGAATATATCCTAGTAGTTTGATAATAATCGTGACAACTCCTGCTTTTGATCATCTACTAAATTACCCCTAATTTTCAAGTTTCGCAGATTCTCTTTTGTCCCCAAATTAAGCACAATTATCGGTTCATCAATGATCACTTTACTATGTTCAAATCGATGCCAACTCTCTTGTCTTTCGCTTGGAGTCTCAATATCATCTCTAACATCTAACCCAGTAAGGCCAAAGGTGATATTGGTACTTTCATCATTTACATGCATGAAATATCCATCATGTTTATCATATTTATTGGATCTAAAGAGTAAGGAAAAAGGCAAAAGGGTAACAAGTAAATAACAAAGAAGAATTGAAAGAAAGAAAGGAATTAATTTTATTGAATGAATTCAAATTATATGAAAGAAAAGGCTTAACTAATCGGACTAATTATGAAATTGAATACTCTTAATTGATCTAATATTTCTTTTCTAAAGAGACCTATTAATAGGAACAGAAAACCAATTGCATAAGGAAACTAGGATGCCAACATCTTTCCCCTTATTTAGTCTAATGCTACATTATTGAGCTAAAGCCTTGGATAAACTGGCTACTTTAGGTTCTTGAACACAAGCTGGTATTGGGAATGCTTGATGAATGTTTAGAAAATCCATATGAGCATGGTACAACTCATCTCCTCTCTTCCCTTTGGTTTAGGCCTTCATTTCTTAGATTTCTTTTTCAGTAGACTCATATTTGAGCCTAAATGTTCCAATCTACTGCTTATGTTATTTTAAACGACCTTATGCCCCCTGTTTTGATACTTCAATTGTGTTAACCTCATAAAAAATTTGCAATCTTGGTTCCTCTAATTCCTTACTCCCTATATACAGAATGGCCATCTTTTTGTAAATCTCATAGTCTTGGTCACTAAGAATAGTGACCAACTACCCATCAGCTATGAATTTTACCTTCTAATGTAGACTAGATGGAATTGCCCCAACTAAGTGAATCTACGACCTTCCCAATAGAAGATTGAAGGTTCGTGGTATATTGAGGACCTGAAATGGAATAATGAACACTTGTGGACCAATCATGACCTGCAGCCCAATTTCTTCAAGTATCTCCCTCTTTGATCAATCAAAAGCCCTTACTAAAATAAAGTTAGGCTTTATCTTAGTCCAATCTATTCCTAGTAAATTCAACGTCGCTAATGGACATACGTTTAGTGAAGAACCATTACCAATCAGTACTTAAGCAACAACTTTCCTTGCACACTTTACTACTGTAAAAAAGGGGCTTTGTGCGCCGATCCCCTTTTGCACCTAACTCATCTAGTAAGAATAAAATCTAATTCATTGCAAACCCTGAGTTGACTAATAATCCCAGCTTCTCAAGGGAAATCCCTTCAAATACTATGACATCTTTTAGAATTTTGATCAAGGCTTCTTAGTAAGTATCACATGACAATAGTAATCCCATCAAGGAGATTTGGCTAGTACCTAGCTAGTTGATTAGTAATCTTGTACTCATTAGCTTTCATTATCTTCTTAGTAACATTTTGATCTTTCTCATCCATATCCTCAAAGATCCTTCGAGAAGTCTCTCCCACAATAGTCTTTCTCTTGCCTCCTCATTCTAGTTATAGACTTGTCCTGAGCGAGTAAGCCCTCTAACCATAGGTAGTAAGTACTTAGTTGTTTGATTCACCATTTAGTAATCCAAAGGAGCTGCTTTGTGATTCTCTAGAGCTATTGGGACATTAAAAGCTATCTTCTTAGGTTTACCCAATTTTTTAACCTTTTCAGTCCTCCGGTAGTACTTAAAAACTAAAGGTTTAGGCCCACCTCCAATCATTCCAACCATCTTAACTATTTTCTTAGCTTTTGCAATAAGCTTGCCTTCTTCCTTAAATTCGGAACCTCATCTAGTAGGCGGTTTGTTGAGATATACTGTGACTGAGCCAGCATAATCAACTAAATACTCAAATTTGCTTGATGGCTCTCCTAGGGCATTGACCATTGGATCCTCAGCTTCATACATTTCTTTAAGCTCCTTTTGAGTACATCTCTTTCATGGTTTTGGATCTATCATAGCCATAATGTCAGCCTTCTTTATCTTTCCATGCTTCAACAATTGATATATCATTGGTTGGTTTGGGTTTTGTCTCTAAGATTCATATTTTACAAGTACCCAACTTACCTTAGGTTCTAAGCTACCTCTTCAATAGTGATAGGGCGATTATCTAAATCAACTTCTAGTTTAGACACTTCTATGATGATCATATTGATTAAGCGTACATGATTTTGTAGAGGATTATTACCTCCATTAGGAGTAGGAGTCCAAATGAAGTCTAATTGAACCAACTTAGCATCAATAAGATCCTAGATCTTATGTTTGAGTCTCTAGCACTGGTCTGTAGAATGCCCTACCTACCCCAAATGATGATCACAATGGAGCTTTGAGTTATAGTCCCTTAATCTCTACCCCTCCTTCGGTATTTTAAATGTCAATAAATTCTCTTTCCTTAGTCGTGTAAGAACTTAGCTTAGAGGAATGGGGATCTAAGCATCTCCCTTGTGATGGTTATTCTAATCTGGATTCAATGGGGGATTAGATCTTATTGATATGGCTATCGGGGCTGTAGGTCTAATAAGGTTGCCAGTATTGACAACACTTACAATAGCTTCTTTAGCCTTGTTGGAAAATCTCACGAGAAGCAATTTCTTCTCAACTGCTTTAGGATTAAGAAGTCTTCTAATAGTGACAGCTTCCTCAATTTGGTGCCTTGAGGCCATAATCTCTGCAAAGTTAGAAGCAGGGTGACCTACTAGATGTTAATAATATGGGCTTTTGATCGTGTTGATAAAGGAAAAGGTTAGATGCTTTTCTGTTAAGGGTAAAGTTGCCCTAGCTATCATGCCCTTCCATCTTTGAGCATACTCTTTAAAGTTTTCATTGGCCTTCTTTCATAGATTATTTAAATTCTACAAAAATGGGGCCACCTCAATATTAAACTTGTACTAGTTATAGAAAGCCTAAGCTAACTTATCCCATATATCAATCTCATTCAAGTTTAGTTGAGCATACCAAGTCAAGGTGGGCCTGGTCAAGCTATCTTGAAAGGTTTGGACTATCACCTTGCCATACTTCGTGTATTTTCTCATTTTTTTGATGTATAACTTGGTGTGGAGCTTTAGGTAACCGGTCCCATCGTATTTCTCAAACTCCAGAATTTTAAACTTTTCTGGGAAATCATCGTCTTCATATGTCAACAAATTGATCATTCCTATTTACTTAAGCCCATTAACCATTTGCAGGGTCTTCATCTTCTCAGTCAACTTTTGCATAAACTTCCTTTCCATCTCTTAATGCTTTTCCTTGATCTCTTTCCTCCATGTTTCAGCATTGGGGACTAATTCTACGTCTTTTAGTTCAAGGGGAGGGGTTACTTCTACATTCCGATTCGGGTTGACTTGAGTTGCTTACCGATCATTGAGAATTCTAATAGCCCAAATGAGAGCTTGAATTTGCTCGGCCATCTTGTTCATGTTTTCTTCTAGGGTTGTAACTCTTAGGTCAAGCTCGGTTTGGCTAATATTTCTACTACTGTGAGTTGACATTCTTGCTTTGAAACGAGTGAATATTGGGCTTCTAATAGAGTCTACTCACTTGGGCGTTATCTTTAAAATCCTATGAAGACTTGAGTTTAGACATTTTTGTGAACTAAAAATTTTTGTTGTTTTTTACTTTATTTTCTTTTTGTTTAAAAGGCAACTATCAAAGGCAAAAAAATAAATAAATAATAATAAAATAAAGAAAGAGCAAAAGACTGTGCAACCCATAAAAACTTTCATTTAATGAAGTTGCAAATTTATTAATAATCATAAATAAAGCTTAATTAGTGGACTAAAAAAAACTCCTAACTAATCTTCCTAAAAAAAAAAAAATCGAATCCTATATCTATAAGAGCTAATACATTTGGTTAGGATGGGCTTCATCTTCTCTCATAAGCCTTTGAACTGTAACATCTCTTTCTCGAATCTTACTCCTTATGAATTGGTTTTCTTTGAGTAACTTCCCATTCTCCATTTTTAATTCTTTAATAATTCTTTTGCATTCTTGGAATTGGGCTTCAACTTTGGCCCGTATGGTGTCTCAGTAGGCCTGCTTGGTAGATGAAAGGTATTCTAGCTCGACCTTACGTTTGAATACATGTGGAGCTTCATATAAAATATTTCTAGTCTTCTTCAGTTGATCATAAATAAACTACTTAGTAGCTTGTTATTCTTTAACTTTGCCACTCAAAGTTCCTATGTTCATTACCTTCTTGACTTCCCTTCGTTCGCACAACTTCACAAGTTTTGCTAATCGTTGAATCAAAGTAGCGGTGGGTAAGCAAGGATCTTGATAATTTAATGTAACATCTTCCAAGGAATCTCTATATGCTACTCTTAAAGCAGACCCAGCTGTCTAGTGATATAAGTTGGGAAATACCTTGTACAACCTGTAATGCTAACAAGAGGGACCCTTGCATAATTGATATACCTTAGAATGGCTCGAGTGTAGTTACTCTACTTAGCTACCCACATAAAATCCATTGGCTATATCTTACTTATGACTAATGCCCATCCTTTAAACTGAGCTTCTTTTGGTACCTTAAGGTGATGAGCAAAGTGGTCAATCGGATTCATATGTTTAGTTAAAGACACTTTAAGAAAGTTCCCTCCATATCTTCATATGTGACTAAGAAACCATACAATAAAGATTGTAGGGTTGGCCGTGAAGTACCTATGCCCCCACTTCCTCAAGTGGGTGGGTCTCTTGAATTGTTGTGCTAATAACACTAGTATATAGGATTTGCTAGCTAAAAATTGGGTTACTAGCTCAGTTATCCTATAATAGACTTGACTATATTTGAAGGGGAATAGCATTGTCTCGAATACTGCTATAATAAAGGTGTTTACCCTCTTCTCAACCTATGATTTATATCCCCTACAAAAGATCTGATGATGTTTTTGGTAGGCATTTGGGCTTGAAAACCACTCCACTAACGTTAAGATGCAGAGACATTTCTTGCCTTTTGAAGATAAGCAAGGCGCTAAGGTAAACTTTTTGACTCTTAACAAAGTCATGAAAGCTTTCTCGGGCTGGATTCTAAGATCTAGAATAGTTATGCTTGCTTCAAGAAGCAGAGCACTAAGTAATTGAGAGTATTCTTCTAAAGAGGGAATCAACACAAATGGGCCAAACTTAAAAGCTGTTGATTCTGAATCCCAATAACGGATAAGGGCTTAAATTAGAGGCCAGTGAAGTTAGATCTACATGAGAGATATGATTGGCCTAATCTTCTTGTAAATGTAATCTTGCTTGGTAGGCGGAAGCTGATTCAACTAATCTTTCAATATAGCCTCAAGGAAAGAGTACTTATCCAATTCGACCTCATGAATGTGCCCAAGATTGATACTAGCCTGACTTTCCATATCTATATTACATAAAACATGAAATGATGCAATTATTTATGATGAAGCTATTAAATTTACAATAAAATGGTATATGATATTAATAATTTTGCAGCTCCTTCAAATCTTTTAAATTATACAGCCTTTTACTCACTAAGAGACAATAAAAATAAAACACATATAATATAAGAAATAAAAATAATCACATAGAAACAAGCATTAGTAAAAATAAAATCAAATATATAAGAAAAATGTAGTATGCTATACACGTATGTAATACACGTATGTAATGTAACAATGACCAATAATTAATAAATTATAGAAATTATTATGAATCCACAGTCAAAGAGTACCCTTATATGTAAATGAATTCAAAATAAGATAAAAAGAAAAAATAAAGCTTATGAACGCTTATATATAACGGTTATTGATTTTTTTAAACCCTTACCCCCCTTTTTTTTTTTCGAAAAAGAATGTTGAATCAACCGCGAATTAATTAGACTTTTTCTATAATTTAAAAATAACTACCCTTTTTCTTTTTAAAAAGAATGATGCAAGAGGGTAGGGTCTATGGGTTTTAAGCTTTGTAGCTTTAAAGATTTTCAAAGAAAAACCTAGTGGGCTATATCAAAGTCTGAGTGGGCCCGCTTATCACCATCAGATGGGGTAAAGATCCTAGTGACCTAAAAGTTACATAATGGTGACCTATCCTAAGTTCTTAAGGTGGCCCATATCCAATTACATTTAAGCATACAAATGATTTTTAAATAAAACCCCCTAAATCCTCAATATGGGCTCATTGGGCTCATTTTTTTTTTCTTAAAATCCTACATCACTAAAACCTAGTTAGTATAACTATATTACAATATAAACATAAAAAGAAATAAAAAAAATGAAATCCCATTAATTAATTTTTATTTTTACATAACTAGTTCACTAGTCATCCTTAGTTAGCCATTAGTTTGTAAATATTCTAAAAATAATTTTTTAGAAAATTAAACTAGAAAAACTAAGTTCGGGAGTTAACTTATTAAGATTAAGTCACCATGTAAGCAAAAAAAAAAAACTAATGGGCTTTATTTTTTTATAATTTTCTAAAAGTGCTAAGATATATAAATATATGCAAAAATGTAACTAAAATGAATTTTTAGTGATTTTTTATTTTGAACTTTCAAGAAAAAGAAAAAAAAAAATATTTTTTATGGTTGTCTCAGAAGTGCTTACGTATCTGCTAGTTAGGATCAAACCAATGTAGTTCTTTTTTTTTTAAAAAAAAGATTTAGTGGGTGGATCTTTTTTAAAGAAATCAAGTCAAATTTATGTTAATTATCAAATTATTATTTTAAAAAAAACCCTAAAAAATCTAATTTCACAAATCTATTTTTATAAAACCCTAACTAACTAAATCTTAAAAAAAAAAAACTTTAATAAAAATTTTTATTTAAAAAAAAACTACTATATGTCAAAAATTTATTTTTTCTAAATCCTCAATGTAATATATACTAAGATACATATTTTCTCCAAATATACGAATCTCGAAGAAAAGATATGTAACTTTTTAAAAAATGCAATTTAACTAAATTTATAAAAAAAATTACAAATTATCTAAAATTTGCAAAACAGCATGACAATTGTTAAAATTTATTAAAAAAAAAAACTACACTAAAAAACAAGTTAGTAAAATAAATTGATTAACTAAAAAAATAAATAAATAACCAACTAAAATAAATTTTCAATTACATGAACGAGTCAAATTGTGTACATAATCGAATGTGCACAGTGATCTAATTGGTGAAGTGCTCGTGCGGCCTGGTTATGTGATTGGTCGTACTCGTATGCAAGTTTGTGAGCATTTAGTGTGTGGAGTGTTTGTGCAACGTAAATTTGTGTTTAACTGTGTTGTGAGGACGTATGTGTGCTAACTTCGTATGAGTGATGTGTGTGTTGTGTTTGACCGTGTTGTGAGGATGTGTATGTATCAGGCGTAGGTGAGTAAGTGTGTCAGGGCATGAGGTGAGTAAGTGTGTATGTCAGTGATCGAGTTGTATGTATATTTGTGAGGGACGTGAGTTGCAGTGAGTCAAACACGTATGTGTGTGTAAGGAAAGTTGGGTAGTACTGTGTCGTATGTTTGTGTATGTGAATTTGGTTGTGAGTATGTATATGTATAGGGATGTAAGTATGCGATTGTATTTGCAAAGTTGTGTGTGTTTAAATGCTAAGAATTTTGTACGTGAAGAGTGTTTGAGTTGTGTAGGAAATTGTGTATTGTATTACGTTTTGAAAAACCTCAATTTTTTACATGCTAATGTCCATTATTTATAAACTATAAATTTAAATCTTTTAGATATTTTTAAATATAGATTTAACCTTAACGAATCCAAGATACGATAAAGTGATACCAAATTTGGATTTATTAGATTTATTGAAGATTTAATCTAGCTTCTAAAATCTTTACACTTGTTTGAGCTTTCTATCTTGGGCCCAACTCAACCCATTTTAATTTAGCCTAAAATACTTACTAACCCATTCAATAAATCCTAAGTTTATTTAGCTTAATATAAATTAGATAAAAAAAGTCCTCTTTATATTTATTAAAGAGGATTTAAATGATGCCTGACTATTTAGGACTCGGAATTTATTAAATTGAATGTATATCTTTAACCATTATTTGATCCAACTTTGAACGACTTGAGTTGACTTGAAACTTCATATTTTTTTTATTTTTCTTTCAATTTTCGTTTTTTTTTTATTATTTCGTTTTATTTTTGTTTTTTTTTAAACCTGGCTTAATAAAAATACTAAAATAAAAACGACAAAAAATAAGGTGTCCATAGGTGGTAACCACTCTTTAGATCAATCTCTGAAAAGACATGGGCACCATGTGACTTATCGAGCATATCATTCAACCATGTGATCGAATATTGGTACTTAACAGTAATTTTGTTGATAATGCGGCTATCAATGCACATTGTCCAAGACCTATCTTTCTTCGGTACTAGTACGGTTGGTACAACACATGGGCTTATGCTCTTAGACATATCCACAATCCACCAACTCATCGACTGGTTTCTTTAGCTCGATTGATTGTTTAGGATTGAGCCGATAGGCAGGTTAATTCGGTAGGGCAGCTCCAAGCTCAAGATCAATGCAATGTTTAATGCCTCTTAGGGGTGGTAAATCTTTCGGCATCTCGACAGAAAATAGGTCAGCATACTCCTGCAATAGTGTTCGCACCTTGATAGGTAAGTTCTCGACTTCAATAGTTTCCTAACTAAAAGGAGCATACACTCCTCGGCCTTAACTTCTTGAAAAAATTGAGCTTAGGAAATTGCTAAGGACTTCCGTTGTAGTGATCCGGCAACCTTCTCTTATGATTCTTGTACTTTCTTGGGACTCATAGGGATCAATATAACCTTCTTTATATCTTTTTGGAACATATAGGTGTTTTTATATCCATTGTGTAATACTCTTAAGTCAAACAGCTATGGTCGGTTGAGTAAGATGTGCGAAGTGCACATAAGAAGGACATCACACAACATCTTGTCCTTGTACCTATCACTAATGGTAATCGGTACTCTAACTTACTTAGCAACAAGTAAGCTTCTTTTCTCACTCAGCTAGTGAATCTTATATGGCTTAGGGTGTAGAAGGGTTGATAATTTCATGGCCTTAACTATCCCTTGCGGTATGACATTGATATAGCTTCCTCCATCAATAATCAAGGCGCATAGCTTGCCATTCACTTAGCAATTTGTATGGAATAGATTCTCCCTTTGTGCATCCTCATCAGCCATAAAAGTGCTAAGAGATCAATACACAACAAAATAGTACTCAGCTCTTGCTTCAGGAGGTGCTAAAGCATTAGTGTCCTCTTGGAAGTCTTCTAGCATCTAGTCAACTTCTACTTCTTCCTCTCTTTTATTAGCACTCTCCACTTCGAAGTGAGGCCTATCTCCTTTGATCATCATGACACATTGATTTAGACGTTGACTAGTTACGTATCCATAATTGAGAAATTTAAAGCACTTGATCTCTTGGGTTTTCCTTCTTAAGCTTTGACCTTGGTCTCTTTGGACCTCAGTCTCTTTTGCCTTAACTTTACCTTGGCCTTCTTCAGGTCGGGTCGACACCTGTTTGTAACAGTCTACCTCGGAACTATTTGTTGCTCAATCATTCCCAAGTCAGCTCGGCATGCTATTCCTATTCGGAAGCTTTAGTTGGCTACTCGATGTTTTGCTAATCTGGTTTCGCTTTTGCCTTTTGACTCTCTGTACCACTCCGATGGCTTCATCGAGAGTCGCAAGACTTTATAGCTTTACTATGTTACCAATCTTAGTTCTTAGCCTAAAAATGAATCGCGCTATAGTTCATGTCTTAGGCTCGTCTACTGATCTACAACCTTATCTCAAGTCTTGGAGACGTCGAGAAGTGTCTTGTTTGTAGTGTTTAGGAACATGGTTGTTAAAATTGTAAGTAAAAAATACAATTCTATAAGTTTATAATTTCATAATGTTTTTTTTAGTTAAAATAGATGTAAAGTTGTGCAGAATTTTAGTAAAATTATGAAATTTAATATACAATTCTAGAAGCTTATGATTTTACCGATTTTGTATGATTTTATATGATTATATCGATTTTACCCATTAAAATGAAAAATAGAATTGTGTAACAACTATGTTCAAGAACGAACGTACTTCTCAGGACTCTTTTCATCTCATTCCATATTCGGACTTCACGTTGGGCTCTCAAGTGAACATTCTACAGCTTCTTCTACTATACTGTTGCATATCCAAAAAATTTTAACGCAGCCACTTGAATTCAGATAGCATCCTTGTAGTCATAAAAGTAGAATATCTTTTTAATCTTCTCTTCCTAGTCTAGGTAGTCATCAACACTACCAAACCCGTTGAAGCTTGGAATCTGTACCTTAAGATGCTCAGTTTCTATAGGAGCTCTAATCTAATGTTTGTCAACTCCGTCATATTGCTCTTCCACTTTGTACTCCTTAACTTCATCCAACTCAAGTCTCTTTCTTGCAACTTTGTTGGCACGACGAAGTGATGCTTAGTTCACAAGAAAAGGCTTTGGTGCTTATTGCTCATTCACCTGTCGTTTCAGCTTATCTCTCATTTCTTAGTCTTGTTCAATGACAACTCTCTCTTGCGACCTAGTCTCTAAGACTCTTTGTATTGAGATAGTTATATTGGCTACAATAGCGGCAAGGTCTTGTATCTACTCTTTAATAGTACATGGTGTTTGTTAGGTAGCATGACCACAACCATGAGCATCATTCTTAGCATCGTTAATCTCTCCTTAAACACTAGGATTCAACATTCTCAATACAAAGCTTTAGAGGACACTTGTCATATAAGAAATTTCTACTCTCAAAAAATACCAATTGAACATTGAGCTGCAACTTGCTTTGTTCTTCAAAACAAAAATAGAGTATGACAAACAATAGACTAATAGGAACTATCGCAATACAGCTCTCGGTCACAACCTCAAACTTTGATACTAAGATTATAAGATGTGCTTAAGAGCTCTATTATCACTAAGGCTTATCATAAGAGTTAAAAAAAAAATAAACCAAATGGGTCCTTCAAAATATCAAAGAAAAAAATAGAGTGAGAAGGTCAACAAATTGAATACAGTAGTTGACGTGAAGCTGCTCGAAGGATATGACTTACCCACGAACACAATACAACTTGATACTTCATTTGATATAACGCACGAGTTAATGCTAAGGTCCACCCATAACTAATCTTAAGCTATATGGCAAGACTAGATAAGAGTGTATGAAAATTGGACTTGGAGAAAAATATCTCACAAAGAATTAGTATATTCAATATTTGTAAGAAAAGACATATATGGACGGCTACAAAGAGAAGAGACTATTTATAGTAAGTCCTTAAAGCAACAATATAAGTAAGGAAAATTACAATAAAGCATACATGAAAAGGAGATTCCTAGTACGTACGTACGAAAAAATGTAAAAAGGATAAAAGACAAAAGGAATAAAAGCAATGTTAGGTAAAATGATAAGTGGTGGCTTGACAATGGTTATGTACAAAAGAATCTATAGGCACAGTAATTGAGTTGGAACATGACGTGACTGCCTCAGGGGTTGCCGAAATGAGAAAGTGTTCAATAAGTATTAGTAGGAGGTCGGAAGAGAAGTACTTGGCCAACGGGAGCCTATGTCTAAGCACTTGGCAAGAAGCTTTTAGCAATAGAAGGGCTAAGTAGGATTTGATGTATGGAGCTTTAATTCTCATCATTTGGCAAAGAGGCCTCGGCAAGAGAATAGTCAGCATCGGTAGGGATAGATTAGAGCAAGGTGTACCCAACCGAAGTTCTCAAGGAGTTTAACCACCATTCTTTTGTGTGTGGTTTCTCATCTTCGACAGGTTGACTAGAGAGAATTCTCATGGTGAGGGACTAGAGGCCCCTAAGGCATGTACGAGTAAGTAGGACAAAGGTCGGTAACCCATCATAACTGTTGAGCCCTATTTTGGTTTTTTTAATTTAACCTATATCGAGCCCAATTAGCTAAATACAGATTACTCGACATTAAACTAAGAAAATACTTTTCTTAAAAATTAAAAAAAAAATGTAGTTGCCTACTAGTTCAACTGGTAGAAAATGATTTGGCTGCTGATTTATGGATTTTCTAAGAAAATGATTTTTAGAAAAATTAAACAAAAAAAAATCGGGTTCAAAGGTTAACCTATTAAAATTAAGTCACCATATAAAAACTAAAAAAAAGTTGATGGGCTTTTATTTTTTTTATAATTTCCTAAAAAATACTAAAAAATACGCATAAATGTACAAAAGATGACTAAAGTGATTTATTATTATTTTTTATTATGAATTTCTAAGAAAAAGGGAAATTTTTTTTTATTTTTTATGCCGTTGCCCCAAAGGTGCCTACGTACCCGCTAATTGGGATCAAACCGGTCATAATTCTCTTTTTATAAAATATTTAGTGGATGGATTCTTTTTATTTTGAAAACTGAGCCACGTTTACGTTTTTTAATAATTTATTATTTTTTTTAAAAAAAATCTAAGAAGTCAAATTTTCACAAATCTAAGAAAACCCTAATTAATTAAATCTTTTTGAAAATCCTGGTTAAGATTTTTATTTTTTTAAAATCATTACGTATAAAAAAATATCTTTTTTAAATCCTAACAATTAAATATATTAAAGATATGATTTAGATACGTATCCTTATAAATATCTTTTCTAAATCTTAACTATTAAATACATAGCTCGATATATATTTTTTCTAAATCTTAACCATAAAATACGTATTTCGATACATTTCTTTTTAAATATCAACTACAAGATATGTATCTCAACAACGGTAAGATATGTATATTTTTTTTAAAAACATGATTTTATTAAAAACGCAATTTAACTAAATTTTATGGAAAATTGGAATTATCTAAAAAATATCATGCAATATGAATAATAATAAAAAAAAAACCTATATTAAAAGAAAAATTAGGTTAGTAAATTAATTGAACTAAAAAAATAAATAATTTTACCTACATATCGTATGTGATCGTCTAGGTGTCATGCTCATGGATGTTGGGGTGCATACTAATGTGGAGCTAGGATTGGTCAAGCGTAATGTATTCAGCTAAATGTGTTGTTCAATTGTAGACTTCGGAATTGTCGTTGAACTTGGATGTTGGTCTTCAATTGTGGATTGTTAGAATATTTCACGTATTGACTTGTTGGATTTCAGGGCGATGCGGAATTGAAGTTCATTGTTCGATCAGGATTTTCGAGTTAATTATGGGAATAAAAATAACGTATCCAATGTCACGTATTGGCATGCTATTCATAAGCTCTCAATTGTATCTTTCGTATTGAAGATACGGAAGATATGATAACAATTCTATGAAGATTTGACCTTTCTAGAAATCCTACTTAATTTAAGCTTTCCATTTTTTAAGGCCTGATCTAATCCAATTTATCATAGCCCAACAATATATCTAATAACTCTTAAATCTATTCAGGCCAATATAAATTGGATAAAATTCTATTTTAAATTGAACTGGGCTAAAATCATTTTAATAAAGCCTAACTCTCATATGACTTAATGATTTATTAAATTAATCACATACTGTTATCCGATTTAATATTAAACAATCTGACGCGACTTGAGTTGACTCGATATGATACGACATGACTTGATATGATTTGATTCAATATGTCATGACTTGACTCGAAAAGATTTGGCTCAATATGATGCAACTCGATACCATACGACTTAACTTGATACGATTTAATTCAATATGTTATGACTTAACTCGAAATGATTCAACTTGACTTTTTTTTTCATTTTTTATTTTATTTTTTATTATTTTCTTATTATTATTTTTTGCTTATTTTTAACCTAACTCAACTAATAATGAAAATGAAAATGAAAAATGGTAAATATGAGGTGTCTACAATAACCCTATTGAACCAATTTGAAGTACTTTCGAATTTAAACTCTGTTAAGAACTACCCAATAGTGGGCTAACTTGAAGGTTAAGGTCATTGATTAGGAGAGAAGGATAAAATTGATTTGTGCTTACCTTAATAATAACAATTTAAGGATAACTTTTGTTTTCGATAAGTTATTCCCTCTAAAGAAGAGTCAACAATTTTCCAAACACCTTAAAACCACAAATACCTTACCCAAGCTCATACACCCAAAACCTATGGATTTAGGACCTTGATGACCAAGACTTGGCAAAAGAGATAATCACTTTTGGGGAGAGAAGAGTAAGAAATCATAAGGCAAAGGCAAAGTGACATAAGAGAGAGAGAGAGAGAGAGAGAGAAGAGAAAAGAAAAAAGAAAAAAAAAAGAGAGAGAGAAGAAGAAAAAAAAAAAGAAAAAGGGAGAAATGCTTGAACATCAGGCTTGAGAAAAGTCTTGACCAAAGAAGAACCAAAAGCCCAAACTACTTCAAAAAAACATAAGGTCCTGAATCACATTCCCAAAAAAGAGCACAAAACTTGAATAAAAAGACCTATAATCAAAGCTTAAGGATTCCTAAGAAACACAAAGCTCCCATGCCCATTTAGAACCACATTCCAAGCCCCAAAGCATCAATCCTCCATCATAAACCTCCTTGCTTGAATCTCAAAGATAAGGCTTGCACCACTCACAATACTTCCCTACTTAATAAAAGCTCTTATGACCTTAAAGAATAATTTATCTAAAGTAAAAATTGTTTTTGAAACCGAGGTAATCGCAATTCTAGTTTTTCTTAAGGTTCTTAACTTGTACACTTGGGTTGAATAAAAACAATTCTTTTAAAATAAACCTTCTCATTAATCCCTTTTCAAACCATTTGACCAAAAGCATAATTCATAATATTGAATTGAAAAAGACCTAATAGATTGATCAAAGTATATCATTTGCAAATTGGATTATAATTTTTGGAACAATAGTCAAGAGTGAAATCTAAACCAAGAGTGCGCAAGGAAATTCTCTTTGACTAGACTAATTATGAGTGACCTTTTTTCTTATAAAAAGAATGTTTATAATCACAAAGCCCCACTAAGAAGTTCAACGTTAGGGTCAAGAGACATTTTCAAAGATTAAGAAGAGTATGAGATGCCCACATGGTTATCAAGGAAAGGGAGAGTTATAGCATTTGCTTCTTAAATAAGAACTTGAACCCGTTAGTAAACTTTCAAAAAAAAAAGAAAAAAAGAAAAAAAGAGAGGGAGAGAAAGTAAAGACTTGTTATAAGTTTTTTTCCATCCATTTCCAAATCCATGATAGCTTGAGTGGTTAAGCTTTCAATTCATGTTGTCTACTTCTTTCCAATGTGATCATACCTTTTAAGTTGACCCTAATGGTCTAAGTTATCTTGCAAATATATTTTTCCTCATAATTGATGCTAACTAACTCTTTTTCAAATCAAGGGACCTTATCCCTAATGCTCTTTTTTTTTTTATCATAAATGGTTTTTACCAGATTCCTTGTTTGTAAATTTTGTAAGTCAAAAGGTTACATCCATCAATTTTGCATCTTAGGGTCTTTAGCCAACCTAAAGGACACTTACCTTTTGTCCATCTATTTAGGGGTCTAGCTAGGTCATGGAGTACTATCTCGATTCACATATCTTTTAAGGGTTTAGCTAGCTCATAGAGCATTATCCCAATCTACATTTTCTTTAGTACTCTAGCTAACTCATAGAGTGCAGTCTTGATTCACATCTCTTTCGAGGTCTAGCTAACTCATAGAGTGTTGTCCCAATTCACATCTCTTTTAGGGGTTTAGTTAGCTCATGGAACGTTATCCCGATCCAAATTTTCTTTAGAGTTTTAGCCAACTCATATAGCGTTGTCTCAATCCACATTTCCTTTAAAGTTTTAGTCAGCTTATAAAGCACTGACTTAGCTCGATTCTCATTTATGGTTTTAGTTAGCTCAAGTAGCGCTTTACTCATTTACCCAGGTTAGTCATCTTAGGAGAATATGAATAAGTTTTCATTTTAGGGTGTTAATTAGCTCAAGGAGTGCTTTACCCATAGGCTTAAGTCAATCAACTCAGAAGAGCACGATTTGGTCTCATATCGATCTTTCAGTTAAGGTTACTAGTCCCAT
Source organism: Lumnitzera littorea (assembly GCA_024138015.1). NCBI lineage: Eukaryota > Viridiplantae > Streptophyta > Magnoliopsida > Myrtales > Combretaceae > Lumnitzera > Lumnitzera littorea. The sequence goes on along the minus strand of JAMXBB010000012.1, from coordinate 11,544,945 downwards.
AGAGATGCTCTCGCCTGGGTTAGTCAATTCAAAAGAGTATGACTAAGTTTCAAATTGATTTTTTAGTTTAGTGTTACTAATCTCTTAAAGACGCTTCCGCCTTGGTTAGTTAGCTCAAAAGAGCATGACTAGGTTTCATATTGATTTTTCAGTTAGGGTTACTAGTCTTATAGAAACACTTTCGTCTAAGTTAGTCAAGTCAAAGGAGCATGACTAGGTTTCATATTGATTTTTCAGTTAGGGTTACTAGTCTCATAGAAATGCTTTCGTCTAAGTTAGTCAAGTCAAAGGAGCATAACTAGGTTTCAGATCGATTTTTTAGTTAAGATTACTAGTCCCTTGGAGACGCTCCCACCTAGGTCAGTTAGCTTAAAGGAGTACGACTATGTTTCATATCGATCTTTCAGTTAGGGTTGTTAATCCCTTAGAGACACTCCTGCCTAGGTTAGTCGACTTAAAGGAGTACAACTAGGTTTCGCTTTGCCATTTAGGGTTTTAGCTAGCTTAAAGAGTGCTTTGCTCATTTGTTGAGATTAGTTAGGTTGCAAGAGCATGACTAGATTTAGATTTACCATCTAAGGTTTTAGTCAGCTTAAGGAGTGCTTCACCCATTTACTTAAGTTAGCTAGCTCATAGGTATGCTACCTTTCTTGTAGTATCTTTTAAGGTCCTTACTAGCCCATAGGGGCACGACCCTCACCACCTTTCATTTTGAAACATTTTGTCACCAAATCCCTAGTGAATTGGACTTAAGATAGCTAGCTAGTTATAATGCTTCTTAGGATAGAGTCATCCCTATGGAAAAAATAGTGTCTTTTTTGTCATTATGGTAAAGTTTTACTCAAACTTTATCATAAAAAAGGACAGTTGTAGACACCTCATTTTTTCTCTTTGTAATCTTAGGAAAGGAGTCCTAATATAAAAAATAAAAAATACAAATTTTTTTTTTAAAATTAGTAAAAATAAAGGGAAAAAAAAAAGATAGTTTTCAAGAAAATAGATTTTTTAGAAAGTAATATGTTTTAAGGGTAATATATTTGGTTTAGTTCATTTTCTATTTAGATAGTTTGTTTATTTTAGGTGGCCACATAACTTAAGTATAATTTATTTGTATTAAGTGTCAGGGCATAAGCTAACAACCCTTATGGTTTAATACTTGGTCTTCAAGAGAGTAAAAGCAAGAAGTCATAGGTTTAAAACTCACTAGGGGTATATGTGATTTTGTTTCTTTCTTTCTTTTTTTTTTTTTTTTTAATAGCTATTAGGAGCCATGTATCATGTTAGGATACATGGCAGTACCTCGTTGGGCTACATGGCACCCATGTGGCGCCCCATGAGCATCATCTCCTTCCCTAATTCTCCTAAGAAATAAGCAGAAAGGGAGGGAAAATGTTGGGTTTATAGAATGATAGCGGATTGAAACAAATCTTAGGATTTTTTGAGGATATTATTGAATCTTAGATTTGTTAAACCCAAATCTAAAGGAACTTAATCCTTGTAGGATTTGAGCAAATTAAAATCTCCATAGTAGATTTGGGATGTCCATTTATAAAAGGAGAAGTCTTGGTCAAGAGCGTGGGATTCTTCATCAGCCTTCAATACAAACACCTACTATGGAAGAATTAAACCCATTGCCAATCGCTAAACAAAATTCTCTTTTGATACAATCTACCATCCCTTCCATCCATTCACATACACCAGTCTCAAACAATCCATCTTCAATTCTTGAACAGTGGTTATGACAGTGAGTAACACAACCCTTCTAATAGGAATCACGCTATTGGACTCCTAATCCATAGTTGAGCTCGAAGCCTAAAAGGACTAATGAGGTGAATCCTCCTATTTTAACTCACCCTTGCCATGGCCAAGTTGATCCTTGCCGCTGACCAACTTCTTATGTTGAGCTGATAACTACAAATCTCTTGGAAGTTGTGTGCTGACTAATCGAATGCTTTGCTAATAGCCTAGTCCCTCACATACCTCTACTCGGCCTTAACCGAGCCAACCACCTGACCGATAACATTGGTACCGAGAAGCCAAGAGCTTTAACACATATCCATGGCCATTCCTTCTCAGACGAACCTAGGTTTGCTTGGCACCTTTGCTTGGCAACTTCGTTTGGCCCTCCATTATGACCATACTATTTTGTTAGTTTCTACCATAAGCATCCCCAATATGCTATTACTACGTATCTTAGACCTATGTGAAGGAATTTGCAATGCCAATCATTACTCTACTTAAATTATCATTTGTACCCTTTATTACTCTTTACACTATTTCTTTTAGACATTACCCTTTTAGTCTTTTCCATTTTAGGTAAGTTTCCCTAGTTTCTCAAGTATAAATACCAGCTGTACATGTAGCCGCATAATGAATGATCCTCTTATCATCAATATACTGAATATACTCTTTTGTGAACATTACTTTCATTAGCTTGTTTACAGGAAGTGAGTTCCCTCGTTGGACCATCTCGTGCATCATATCAAGTTGTACCGTAAGTCCTCGGAAGTTTCTTAATGCATTATATCCTTAGAGTTATTCGCAAGTTTGTTTACTCTACTTTTACTATTTTTGCACAATCCCATCACCTTCTTTAAGCTTTTGGCAAGCTTGGACCCATTCCTACGACCAACTTTATCTATTCTTGATTTCGGTCTACATCATCTTAGTATCAGAGTAGAGCTTTTATTTAGGTAAATTGTGTTTATGTTTTGTGAAGCAATGCTTGTTGTGGCAATGTGTCGAAGTTGTGAAGAGAATTACTAAAGTGTTTGAATACGTAATAGAGTGTAGTAGTTTGTTCTCAAGTATATACTATTTTTCCTATTTTAGACATTTGAGAACAGAGTTAGTTTCGATGTAGTGATTTGTTCATTAGTATAATTAAAAGTGTTTATGGGTTAATTGGAAATTTGTGTGGAAAGTGTGCGTGTTGTTTAGTTTGGAGAAATAATGTCAATTGTATCTCAGAATTTGAAGTTTGAAACCAAATTTGTTGAAGAAATGATAGACCTAAGTGTTAATGCTAGCATTGGGGATGACAAAAGTGGTGTTGTCTACCATAGTCAACAGCCCCAAGGTTCCTTTAGAAGTACAGACGAGAGATTAAATGAGGCGGTTGCCTTCTTAGTCGACTTGAATAGAGTTGTTTATACAATGGCTTATTAACTTATTGAGGCTGTATAGAACACTCTACAAGCTACCCAACATATCAGGGGTCAGAATTTAGCTCGAAAAGTTCGAGGTGAAAGAGTAGGAAGAAGAGCATGACGAAGGATTGACTTGGGAGATATAAATGATGATCAAGAAGAGTATAATGAAGAAGAAGAGTGAGTTAGAGCACCTCGAGCTATTGACCATGTGAAGCTTCAAGTTTTGAGCTTTAGTGGTTTTAGGAGTACAAATGATTATTTAGATTGGGAGGAGAAGGTTGAACGTGTTTTTGATTATTACTAATATGAGGATTGAGAGAAGGTGAGGACTGCTATTGTTGAGTTCTTAAGATATGCTGCCATGTGGTGAAAGAAATTTCGGATCATGAGGAGTTGAGAAGAATACGAAGAGGTCAATACTTAGCTTGAGATAAATAGGATACTTAGAAACAGGTTTGTATCAGATACTTATTTGCAAGATATTTTTGTTTGGCTTCAAGAACTGAGACAAAGAGGCTGAACTGTTGACTAGTATGTTCAGGAGTTCCAAACACTGATGATTTGCTGTGAAATAGAAGAGTCGTAATCTTAAATAGTGTCTAAATTCCTTACTGGATTAAGAAGTGATGTCTGAGACATCGTGGAACTTTAGCAATTTAGTACAATGGATGAGCCTATATGAAAAACCCAATAAGTGGAAAGACAGAGGAGTAGGATGTTGACCCTACACTCGATGAGCTGATCTAGTCAGGGAAGCTACCGAGCTCAACTAATTATTAAGCTGACCAAATGAACAGATGTCAAGACTAAGCAGAAGGGCCAACATGATGGTGACATATCGACCTAAACATATGAGAAGGGACAAGGATTCGCAAGGAAGATGAACCAAATTAAGTGCTTCAAGTGCCAAGGGTTTAGACACATGGTTTCCTAATGTCCAAATCGAAGGATCATGATTATTGAGGGAGATGCCTTGAAGATTGAAGTAGATAGGACAGATAAGGAACCGGAGGAAGAGAGAGAAGTAGGAGATGAAGCTAATATTAATGCCGACCTCATTAAAGAAGATGTGTTCGTTGAGGACTTGAATAAATTAACTCTAGTTGTCTGACATGCAATGAGTTTGGAACCTTCATCCAAGGAGGAATAGAGGAAGAACTTATTTCACATCACTTGTAGAGTAGGTGATCAAGTATGTGCACTCATAGTAGATAATAGGAGCTGCATTAATGTAAGGTCTGTTAACTTGGTTAAGAAGCAGAAGCTATTGACTATCTCACATTCGAAGTTGTACAAGTTACACTAGTTGAATGAAAAAGGCGCACTACATGTCACTCAACAAGTCTTACTACCGATCTTTATTAGAAATTATTCTGACGATATTCTTTGTGACGTGTTACCCATGTGTGCATCTCATGTCCTATTAGGTCGACCTTGGCTTTTTGAGCGAAGGGTTATCCATGACAATTATAAGAACACGCATGTGTTCGAAAAGAACGAGAGGAAGGTTACTTTAAATCCTATAACATCGAGTTAAGTTAGCAAACTGCAAGCTAAACTTAATCGAGGATCAAAGAAGACTTTAATTCTTAGTAGAGTTGAGCTCCAAGAAGCTATAAAGGCCGACATGCTGATTTTATGTTGGTCAAAAGGCTATTAGAGTTGAAGAAGCAAATTAAGCTACCCCTTGAGGGAAAGAGTTACTAGATGAATCTGTCAACCTATTTTCAGAACATTCACTCAAAGGATTACCCCCATTCAGAGGCATTAACCATTACATTGGCTTAATATTCGGTGTTACCTTGTTGAATAAGCCAGCTTATAAGAAGAATCTTAAGTAGGCTTCTAAGCTCTAAAGATAAGTTAATGAACTATTAGAGAAAGGATACGAGAGGGAGAGCCTTAGCCCCTGTGCTATGATGGCACTTTTTGTGCCAAAAAAGGATGATACTTGGCGAATGTACATCAATAGCCAAGCTATGAACAAGATCACCATCAAATACCGGTATCTTATCCCTAGGTTGGATGAATTGAGTAGAGCTAAGATCTTTAGCAAGATTGATTTGAAGTCTAGCTACCATTAGATCCGAATGAGGCTAAGAGATGAATGGAAGATTGTATTTAAAACTCAGCATGAACTCTATGAGTGGATGGTAATGTCTTTAGGCTTATTAAATGCCCCGAGCACTTTTATGTGACTAATAAACTATGTATTGAGAAATCTGATTAGGAAGCATGTCGTGGTGTACTTTGACGATATCCTTATGTATAATATTAACCTTATGAGATACTATGAACATCTTTGAGTTGTGCTTAATATACTCTAAGCTGAGAGATTTTTCGCCAATTTAAAGAAGTGTTGCTTCTGCCAGAAAGAAGTAGTATTTCTAAGCTATGTAGTAGGTGAATAAGGTTTGCAAGTAGATTATGAGAAGATTTGAGCTATTGTTGGGTAGTCGACTCTAACCACTTATACTAAAGTAAGAAGTTTCCATGGACTGGCATCTTTTTATCAAAGGTTCATTAGAAACTCCGGTGCCATTGTTGCATCCCTTATCGAGCTGAGAAAAAAGAACATTGAATTTAAGTAGAGAGAAAGAGATGAAAGAAGTTTTGTTGAAGTGAAAGTAAGGTTGACTTCCGCACCTGTATAAGCTTTACCGAACTTCAAGAAGGTTTTTGAATTGGAATGTGACACGTTATGCATTCATATAGGTGTTGTCTTAATGTAAGAAGGTGACCTATTACCTACCATAGCAAAAAGCTCTAAGGACCTCAATTGAATTACTTTGTATATGACAAAAAACTCTTAGCCTTTATCCGAGTGCTCTAAGTATGGTAGCATTATCTATTGCCAAGAGAGTTTCTCATCTATATCAATTACGAGTCTTTGAGGTACCTTAGAAGTCAAACTAAATTGTCAAAGAAATAAGCAAGGTAGGTTAGATTCCTAGAAGGATTTGACTTTATGATAAAGTACAAACAAGGCAAGAGTAATGTTGTTGTCGATGCTCTATCCAGAAGACATGTTCTCCTGACCGAGCTACAGATTAGATTGTTTAGGTTTGCGAACATTAAAGAACAATATCTAAAGGACCCACATTTTGAACCTATTCTTAGGCATTGTGTCGATGGAAGGACTATAGATGAGTATCATATGGAGGATGGTTATATATTCTAAGATGGAAAGTTATGTATGCCAACCTATTTGTTGAGGGAGTTGCTTGTTAGGGAAGCCCATAGTGGAGGACTCTTTGAACATTTTGGAGAGAGAAGAACATATGAGTTGTTGGGTGGACAGTTCTTTTAGCTGAGAATGAAGCAAGATGTGCAATGAATTATTGAGAGTTATGCTATTTGCAAGAGAGCCAAATGCCAAGTTGAGTAAGGAAAAGCTATGCCTTTGTCTGTCTTGACTAAACCTTAGATTGAGTTGAGCATAGACTTTATCCTCAGATTACTAAGAACTACTCGAGACAAAAATTATGTAATGGTCATAGTAAATAGATTCAGTAAGATGGCACACTTTATGCTCTACTCTAAGACTAACAATGCTTTGGCTATTGCTTCTCTCTTTTTGTGGGAAATTATTCGGTTACACATTCTGTTGAGAAGTGTAGTTTTAGACAGAGATCTAAAGTTTCAAAGCTATTTTTGGAGGACTTTGTGGCGTTGGAAAGGGACTAAATTACTATTCAACACTTCTTGTCATCCTCAAACTAATAGCTAAACAAAGGTATTCAATTGTACCTTAGGATCATTGCTTCGAGTTGTAATGGGTAAGAACTTAGCTGATTAGGATGTTTGTTTGCTTGTGGTAAAATTCGCTTACAACCGTACAATATATGACACTACTAAGTAGATCCTCTTTGAAGTTGTCTATGGTTTTAATCCTGAGCTGCCCTTTGATCACACTCCTGTACCTATATCTTAGCAAGAAGACCTTAAAGTGAGAGACCGAGCATAGTCCTTACAACACATCTATGATAAGGTTACTTAGCAGATCGACTAAGTTGCCTAAAAAATGCGAGAAAAGGTCACGGGAAGGAAGTTGATGTAGTTTCAGGTTGGAGACCTAGTATGGTTATACTTGAGCAAAGAGAGGTTCTTAAGTAAGAGGAAGAACAAGCTATCTGCTCGAGTTGAGGGCCCCTTCAAATTCCTCTAAAAGATCAATGACAATGCTTATAGATTGGAACTATCTAAAGATTATGGCGTCTCGGACACTTTCAACATTACTGACCTCAGTCCCTATCACCTTGAAGGAACATTGGACGAAGACTAGCTGGATTTGATCCCAAATCCAAATGAACTAGGAGGGAATGATAGGAATCAATACTGGAGCCTTAACCCACAATTGACCAACTTCATATGCCAAGCTAAGTAATTACAAATCTCTCAAAAGTTGTGTACTAATAGGTTGAATGCTCTATTGACAACCTGATCCCTCATATACCCGTGCTCGGCCCTGATTAAGTTAACCACCTAATCGACAACGTTAATACCAAAAAGCCAAAAGCTTTGACAAATATCCATAGCCACTCTTTCTTAGACAAACCTAGGTCTGCCTAGCACCTTTGCTCGATATCCTTACTCAACCTTCCATCATGATTGTATTATTTTATTTGTTTCTACTAAAAGCATCCTTAATATGCTGTTACTACATATCTTAGACCTACGTGAAAGAATTTGTAACTCTAATAATTAATTTACTTAAATTATCATTTGTACCCTTTATGACTCTTTGTACACTACTTCTTTTAAACATTATCCTTTTAGTCTTTTCCATTTTAGATAGGTTGCCCTAGTTTCTTGGGTATAAATATTTGCTATACATGTAACCGCATAATGAATTATCCTCTTATCATTAACATATTGAACATACCCTTTTGTAAACATTGCTCTTTTCAGCTTGTTTGCTCTTTTCAGCTTGTTTGCTCTTTTTACTCTTATCCTAACCCTTAAACAAAGCTAAGTGGCAAATAACATCATCAGACCATCTTGTGTATCATATTGAGTTGTGCCATAAGTCCTCAGAAGTTCCTTGGTATGTCATATCCTCGAAGCTATTCATGGTTTTGCTTACTCTACTTTTACTATTTTTGCATAATCCCATCACCTTCTTCAAGCTATCAGTAAGCTTAGACCCATCCCTACTTTTAACTTTGTTTATTCTTGGTCTTAGTCTACATCACCTTCCATATGACATACTAAGAACTGAACCCATCCTCTATCGACTACCCCAATCCAATAGTTATCCACTTGTATGGTGATTACTCTTGCCCATTGTCCATACATGACTAGAATACATCGAACTAACACTGCTCGTCATCACTTGTCTCTTTGACCATGTACATGACAGCTCTCTCACTCGACCCTTCTCCCTTGACTAACCACCAACTAATGACACACCTCTTGCCCGTGACCAAGCTTACTCTACAGCCTCCTCCTCAATGACCACAACAAGGACTTTAATCCATTGCTACCATCTTCACTTGAAGCTGGACCCATCAACAAACCAACTTCGATAGCACTAGACCTAACAGTACACACTTCCAACACTAACATAACCGCCTACTCTCTTTGCACCAATCTGATGTGATGCTTTGACAGTAGCAAGCGCAACTTACTCCCCCATCCTTTTCACCAAACATGCCCATCAAATAGATGATAGTAGTCCCCTCTCTCTTGGCCACTCCTGTTCACAACAAACCAACTTTGATGACCAATATACAATAGTCTACACTCGATACACATAGTGAGAATACTATGATCAAACTGAAACCTAATAACAGCCTTTGTTATGACTGCCATCCTAGTAACACCTACGATTGATTGCTATCTCCACCCAACCTAAACGCCCAAAACACGACACCGAGTACATGTTCGCCACCACTACTATCACCTCAATTGCAGAAACATCCCAAATGGCTACCTTTAGCTGTAGTGTCAATTCTTACACCATTCCCCCTTACCTCCCATAAGTGCAGTAATAAACACACAAAATCTCCCTTCCCCACTTGTTTTGGTATTTGGATTAGTCGGAACAAACCACCTCAAAGCTACTCTTGGCAACCCATTTTGGATCGACTTGGATCCGAGCTTATGGACCTAATTCGCACCTGACTTGCTGACCCACATGCTTAGATTACTTTAGGTCGTTTTCTTTGTTTTATTTTTTTTAAATTTCTTTTTCCATTTTATTTGTTTAGTTATTTGTTAATTATTTACTGAAAAAATGAACAAAAAAATAATGAGTAAAATGGAATATTTTTACCACTTGGAAAAATTGTTTTTAAAAAATAATAATAATAAATTTTAATAAGTTTTCTCTCTAATTTAAGGTTTTCTTTTAGAAAATTTATTTAAAAAAAAATAAAACTTCAAATTACAACTCTTTTCCTAGATTTTTTAGTAAAAAAATAAATGAACTAAAAACGTAAACCTAATGGATTTTAGAAATTTAAACAAATCAACCCACCAATGTTTTCGTAAATGAACTACGAAAAGTTTGATCCTTATTAGAGGGTATGTAGGTACTTACAGGATAACTTAAAATAAGAATATTTTTATTTTCCCTATGTAAATATTTTTTTTCGTAAATAAATGAATTTTTATTTAGAATAGATTAAAAAGGGTTATTTTGAAAAATAAAATTAATTTCAAAAGGTTAAAGTGGTACCTATAAGGGTTTGATAGGGTAGTCCTCAAATTCAAGAAATTTAGTTTCTTGAAATCTTAAAAAAAAAGGTTTTCAAAACGTAGGTTGGCTAAATTAGTATTGATTTGCCTAATTAGTTCTAATTTAATTACCTTTCTTTGTTTTACTGATTGGCAACTCCAAAATTTTGAAAATAAAGAAATCGAGTTTCTTTTAAGTTTAGTCAAGGGTTTAAACTGAATAGGTATAGAGTTTAGTTTAAATTAGGTTAAGGGAAATGAAATTAAAATAAGAAACAGAAAAATCAAATTCGATAGTAAGAAAAACTAACATAATCTCCATAATTTGATAAGTTTTGAGTCAACTTGTAATTCCTTTGACATAACTTCTAAGTCGGCTTCTTAGTCTTGTTCTTTTCTTTTTCGTACTATAGAATACCTTCTAAGTGACTTTAACTTGCTTAATTCTCAAACTTTCTTTAGTCCAGGTTTCTAAATAACCTTCTAAGTATTAGAATAATCCTTTTTAATTAAATTGATTCATTCTAAGATTGCTTCTAAATTATATCTTCAACTTATGATTAGCTTTTAAGTTTCCTTCTAAATATTGTCAGTAACTTCTAATTACTTCTAAGTTTCCTTTTAACTTTTATCAACGAAACAACGTTGAAATTATTTAACTTAGAAAACTCAATTAGTTAACTTTAATATTTGTTATAATTAAAACATGTTGCTTGAGAGAATTTAACAACTAGTTTCTACGTTTTGCAACTGGAACCTATTGGGTGACATATAGGAGCTATTATAAAGCTTGTATATTATATAACTTACAAGTTATAACAAATTATAAGGTATTTTATTGAATCTATGAAAAATATTTTTATTACAATTTTTATAATATAAATTTTATGAGGCAAGTTGGCTAATAACATATCGATTTTATATATATTTGCAATTAATACATTTATCTATTTGGTTTAATCACATATTTCTACAAAGGAATAAAGAATGTAATATACTTTTTTATATTTTTACTTTTTTTAATGGGAACATGGGCTTAGGCCTATGTATTAAGTTAAAAAGATTATATAAATATATATATATATTTATATAAAGATTTTTATAGGATGAAGTTATGTTGGAAGCTATACCTTCTAATACTAATAGGTTATGAAGATGTTGTAATTTGTGAGAGCAAATTACCAAAAATTAGAATTAATACTTGCTTAAAACCTATATGACTACGTAGGATAGAATAGATTCCAGATTTCCACATAGTTACTCACTCGCCCCTAAATTGTAAACTTTTGAAATTAATCTTTTTAAGTAAGCTAACATTATTATTATTCAGACCAAAAAAAAAAAAAAAATTTAAAGGCCTTTATGATTTAAAAGAATTCTAAAATCAATTATAGATTATAAAGAACCATAAACTCTATAAATTAATATTTGGTTTGATTGGGGGTATATCTTATTAATAATATCTTTATGGCATTTTGTAGTCATTCATTCTATCATTTATACATTTTTATTATAAACTTCTTTTCACAATTCAGTTTTTTTTTTAATTATATATTTAAGAGACATGTTTTTTATGTAAAAAATATATGTTTAATTATATATAATTAAATATATATATTTTCGGAGAAATTTTAATCTTTACATGACTTTAATACAAAATAAAACAATGGCATTACATTTCAATGTTTTGAAGAGTTGAATTTCTTGTTAATGATGTATCATTTATATTAGAGAAAATTACAAAAACTGACCCGTCTTTTCACCATGTTTCATTATTATGTGTTAATGTTAGTTTAGGATGCATATGATTGGTTCATACTAATTAATCTAGTAAAATAGTGCTGTTAAATAAATTTAATTAAAAAATATTAAAAATAGTAACGGATTACAGAAAATAAAATTAACAAAAGAAGCTGGGTTGTGTATTGAGATTATCTTTTTAACTTTTAAGAAATCTATCGTTTTCTTTAATATTTTATACATATATAAAACAAAATCCATACATTAAGCAGAGCTTTTAACTGCCCATCATAGGATTTTGTGGGCTCGACTTCGACCTAGTGCATTCGGCCAAGAGTGGCTTCGTCTATATATCCAACGAAACATTCCGATAAGGCCCACCGCTAAGATTACTCCTCATAAACAGGATAAAAGGCCCATGACATGCAAAAGACCCACTAGGAATATTTGTGTAGAACTTGATAGAGATCTACTATCCATTTCTTAAACAAACCTCTAAAATTCTTTCGTTTCTTTTCAATTACATCATATTATAATTTTAAAGAGGAAGAATTAAATTTAATCCATCCTATGGAAGACTAATGCTTATAATATTAGATTGCAATAGTCTTAATTCCATAGCAGTAATTAAAAAAAGAAGAAGATAATCTCCTAAATTTTCAATGCAATGCTCTTTGTGATTATCATGACAACAATCTATTAGATCCAAACATATTGTAAGAAGCGTTCCGTTTATAAATGCCGCAAAAAAAGGATAGTGCTAAGGTGCAAGACTCTTTATGTTAACTTTACCTGGGAAAAAAAAAAACCTTTGAAAATATTAGTTACATATTTCATAAGAAAATAGGCGTATAAAAATATGAAGGAGATTCTTTCTAATTAGTGAAATGGACGGTGTGAAGGAAACTTGGACCAGATCATTTAGATTGACTAATTTCATTTGGGGTTAGATATTAAATAAAAGACTGAGGTGCTTTGAATAAATTAAGTGATTGCGGTTTTGAAGTTAGAATTAATCAACAAATGAAGGTGCTTTGAAAAACCACTAAATTAATTATGAGATGAAAATTAATTAAATAGATTGAAAAAGGTTATCTTAGGGTCTTTTATCTATGAATGGGGCCTAAGGCCTTGAGAGAGATTTGTTTAGAAGGCCCAAGCCTTGTTGCTTCTTCAAATGGCCACATATGAATTATAATGCAGGTCTTTCGGGGGGTGGTAGGGCACCCGCGGTGGTGGGGAAAGAAAAGAATTATGATTCAGGTTAACCATGTGAAGTAATGTGGCAATCTTACTAGTTAATGTAGGTGTCATAGATTCAGATTGCTGGTCATTGTCTGGTCCATTCAAGAACTTACATCAAGTTATTCATTCCTTAGTGAAAGAAATCACAAATGTATTGCATGTGCATTCTTCCTCGTGGCTTGAAATAAGAAAGCTCTAGAATAATCATGATTTATCTTTTTGCTTTCCATCTTTATCAAAACCCTAATTCATAGAATTGATTTCTAAGAATTAAATCTTACAGTATAATAGTATCCGATATTTATTCTTTTTACTAAATTGGATACGTAAGACTCGAGAAAGTTTTCATAAAAAAATTTATTTTTAAATTATTCTTGAATCAGTTAGTAAGAATTGCGTATTCAATTTATTTTTAGAGGGTCATCAGTTTGTGGTTGTTCTCTAGGTGATTGTGAACTAATGTGTACTTAATGGCGAGTTAGCAGTGTCTACTAGGTTATGGAGAGGTCTTTGTGGTGGTGGCAATGGTGCATGGTGTTGGTCGATCCATTCCAATCTTGATTTCAAGATCACGTTGTAATCTTAGTGAGAACATTTGCAATAATATCTAATGGCATTATAAGTTGTATATTTATGTTAATATAATTTGACAATATTTATGTCATTGTTTTAATCTTGCTACTTATATAGATCTATCCAATGAGTTTCAAGATAAAAAGTGATATTGCTAAGGAAATTTTTCTTTTCAAATTCATGCTTCCATGCTACCTTTTACCCTTTAATCACTAGATAGAGTACTTAAGGTCCCTACAATGTTACATTGCATATACTTGTTCCTATATAGCATATGGTTGAAAACTTGTTCAAGGTGATTTGTACGTGCTCATGTGTAGCATTACAAGATTTCCCAAAACAAACCAACCTAAACCAAAGATTAAATTCATTGGATTGCTTAGGAAAAAGTCACCGAACCAAAGAATGCAAGAGGGTTAGGTATTTGAAATTTATAGAAAAAGAATAAGGCTTATATAACTAAGCTGACTTGGAATCACATAACAAGACTCTAATGTAAACTACATTATTTCAACCAAAGATTGAAAGTAGAAGAGATGTTTCATTGGAGGGAGATCAAAACCAAAGAAGATGCTTGGTAGAGTTTGGAGTTAAGTTAAAGCTAATGGGTTAATATTATGGTTTACATATCAATTTTACTACCTTTTGTAATTATATATTTGAGATGTCAATTTATTTAATTATACATCCAATTGAATATTTCATTGTCATCATTTACACTTCAATTTATTCTAATTCACATTGTTAGTTTAATTAGCATGATCAACTAATAAAGTAGGTGCTTACAGCTTTAAGGAAGTCATATGAACCCCTATAGGTGGCTGTAGGCCGCTCATTATAAAATAATGGGTCATAGTCTACATAAAAAATGTAGGTCACGAGACCATTGGAGGCCATGGGTAGCTACACACAACTCTAAGGGGGTCGCATTAACCTCCCTAAGGTCGTGGATAGCTACCTTATTGGTTTATTATGTTGATTGGACTATCGTTATGAATTAGAGTTAATTGAGGTGTAAATGGTGACAATTAAATCTTTAATTAGATAAGTTAAAATTTCAAATATATAACTGTAAAAAGTAGTAAAATTAATATGTAAACTGTAACATTATCTCTAAAGCTAACTATATGTCCAAACCAAGAAATGGCAAATAGACTTCTTTTTGGACTATGGATTGGACTGGTAAATGCACTGAGGACTTTGGATTTATGGGTCTTTAACAAGGAAATAGTTTAAACCAGGCTGGGATCATATCAATAGATGAAATGAAAACCTTATTGGGTACCTTTTAAATAATCAATTAATTTGATAGGTAAGGAGTGTAACGCAGGCTATGAGTAGTGAGGAGAATGATAAGATGAGAGACTAGTGGTTCTATCAACAAATTCAGCCTATGAAGTCATGTCAAAGGAAGAGGAATCTTTTGATAGCACTTGCTCTTATTGTTGGATTTGGAAGACTCAAGCCAACTCAAAACTGCAACATTTTTCCTTGGAAATGCATCGTAATGGGCTTCCCACGTAAACAATTATCCAAAAGAGAGGTATTGAACTAGACATAAACTGTATTTTTTGTGCGAATGTGCCTTAAACGCTTTCACATCTGTTAATGATTGTGGGTGGATGAAGGATACATGCAGAAAAACAGATGATTCAGCTGCCTTCAATAGATCCTTCAATATGGACTTGAATTCATGGATTATTATTCTGTAAATTACCTAAGAGATGAGATGTAAGATATAGTGGAAAATTTAATTATATGGTAAATTGATTACCAAAAAAGGGGAAAAATTGCATTGAGTAGAGAAGTGGAAGGAAGATTGGGTTTGTATGAGGTGAAGTTATTAACACTACAGATAGTCAAAATTTTATATGAACCATTCCGTATACAAAGATATTAAATATGGCTTTGATTTAAAGGACAAATTAACAAATATTATGAAAAGAAGTTTGTAATTCACGAGGTCTGATATAAGAGAATGTTTTGGCTTGATAACGTTGATAATTTTATAAGAAACATGTTTAATAATCTCAAATGAACTTTAGAACCAATATAAACTATGAGCCAAAAGCATCTATATGGATAAGATCTTTGCAAAGAGAATTTCAATAAGACATCACGTATGTAAAAAGAAGATACAGACACAGATATGAAAATGAGACAAAGATGCAAGTAGACAGACAGGCGGACATACACACGCATATGACAATCCAAAACAATCAAGGGACAAAACTTCCTTGAGGCTGAGGGACACGAAGGTTTCATCCTTCTAAGGAACAAACACTTTTTTCTTTTTTTTTTTTTATAACAAGTTGTTGGAACACACTCTTTAAAGAAAATTTCAAGAACGAAACAGAACAATGAATCTCATTGATTTGTGCTGAGTTGTTGATGAAGATGTACTGCATCATCCAAAGCGCAGTCTCCTTTAGTGCTTATTGGTGTACTCTCATGGGCACATCACTCCAAAAGAGCTCCTCAAGATGCTTAAGATTAAAAATGCGAGAAGGAAGGGATTTCAAACCTCCACACCAATGGATCTTAAGTTTTTCAAGCTTAGAGAGGCCTCTTCCTCCACAACCAATATGCTTAGTTTGTGAAGTTGCTCGATATGGAGTACCTTTAGTTTTAGGAATGTCTCTGCCTCGAACTCCTATGACTTTCCACAATAAGCGTCAACCATCTCAAGCTGCATCAGATTTGGCAGAGTCTGAAGGAGAAGAAGTGGACTGGTATCTGATCTTGACCACTTCAGGCTAATCTTGATCAGACTAGGAAGTTGACGAATCCACCTTGGCAACTCCCTCAAACTTCCTCTGAGGTACAGATGTTGAAGATTTCTGAAACCAGGCTGATCTGGAATGTGATCCAATTCGAGATACTCTTCTTCATTTTCTGTCATGAAATTGAGTGTTGAAAGATGCTCCATCTTTTGGATGGCTTCACAATTTTTTCTTCCATCCCCTTCTTTTGAAACTATGAGGCCTAGCTTTCTCAAATTGGTAAAATCACCCAATTTAGCTAGTAGCATGTAGTTGGCTTTTACAAGTAACAGTGTCTGGTTTGGCCACTCAAATATGCCCCTTATAATACTATCGACTGGATTCATGAAATAGTCAACTTTTGGGAGAGGAGAATCAAATATGCCTGTCAAGCGAGGAAAGATTTCTACCCCTTGTGCTCCATTTGATCTCACATTACCCTAGACATCAGAATGAGAAACTAAAAGACAACGCAGATAATGCAGCTTGAAAATTTCCTTCGGCAGACAAGAGAGATGAGTTTTCCTATGATCCAAAGTTTCCAAGCGTTGAAGCTGCTTTATAGAATCGGGAATTGAACGTATCTTTGTTTGCCTTAGACTCAGACACGATAAGAGAATGAGTTTGAGAATAACAGTAGGAAAGCTCTTTAGAGGGGCCCCTCCCATTTCTAGGACCTTCAATAACCTAAAATTAGATGGGAAAGAAGAGCTAGACCTTGCAAACAAGAAAACGGATCGAAAGAGCTCTAGATTCAGATTGCTTAACTCGTTATCACTTTTGATGGAGAGAGGCTGGATTGGATAATTCTCGGGAAAGATACTGAAGTACAATAAACAAATTTTAAGATCGCCTGGAAGATCTTTGCAACTAGGAAGTATTCTGCTTCCAATGTTGGGAAGTTGTGCTCCTAGCCTATGGTGGACATGCTTCCATTCGCTTGGATTCTGTCTCTTGCTTGATAGTACGATGCCCGCATCCACAACGTGCAATGGCAGTCCTTGACATTTTTCTGCTATTTTGTTCAAGTCCACTAACTCGGGTGGACACCTACAATTGCTAGTTTGAAAGGCCTTTTTGCTGAATAGGGTCAATGCTTTTTCCTGGGATAATCCTTTTAGTTCATGTTTATGCAGGCAGGAAGAGGCAACATTGGAGAATCGGGAAGTGATGATGATCCTGCCATACTGCTGCTTATTAGCAGGTAGTGCATTAATGATGCAGTCACGTTCTTCTTTGCTCCAGATATCATCAAGAACAACGAGACAACTCGTTTCACGAAAATTGTCCAGTGCTTTCAAGACAGCATCCATGTCGGTGAGATTCTCGTCCATGCCCTTGCGAAGTTGCACCAATAAGTTCCTCAGAACCTTCTTGAGGTTTAGAGGACGGGATGGAGAAACCCAAGCATGGTGATCAAATTGTCCCCTTACCCTTTTGCTCTCATAAACATGATTAGCTAGAGCAGTTTTTCCTGATCCTGCAGGACCAACCAGTGAAATCAAGGGGCATCCAGGCTCTGCTGATAACAGTTGGCCAATGATATCTTCTGTCTCGCACTCAAAGCCCATAACATCATCCTCCATTTGAAAAGGATGAGCCTCATGCTTTTCCATTCTCCAGGCAGAGTCTGGATCTTCTGCGGGAGTAGTATTTCTGTAAGGGAACAGCAATGAATGGATGTCTTTGATAATACTGAAGTGATCTTTGATGGCATTTATCTCGGAAAGTATACCATCAATTTCTTTTTGAGCGAACCTGCAGGTGGTTCTACGCCCATGAATATCCACTGGCAGGACGAAATTGAAGTCATCAATAGTATCCTCGATATCGGAAGCCAATGTTTAAATTCGTCGAAGCCAATTTTGTGGAAACTGGCTACCTCCAACTTTATCATGATCATCTAGAAGGGCTTGACTCGCTTGTAACAAATATTTTAAAGCACTTACTTCTTTCCTCAAGTTGCTTTCAAGATTGATTTCATCGAGGATTTTGGATAAAATAATCTGAGCCACTTCAATGGCTGCCATTGGAAATGCAAATTTAGTCATATATGTTCTCTGGTATAGAGAACTACAGGATATATTTGCCGTGTGTGGTATGAAAGATCAATTTGCCACCCTTTTACAAGCCAACTCAATTTACCTTAGAAGACTCTTTCGTTAAGAAGACTTCTCTCAGCAACACTAGTAAACTCCAAGTTGAAAATCTGCACATTCTTAAAAACATTTGGATCGTTGAGTTTTTCTTCAATCATGCAATAAGTTGCAACGAATCTCTTCCCAAATAAATACTTATCATGTGTGTACCTATTGACATTGCAAGTGTTGATTATAATTAAAAAACAAGGTCCTTTGAGCATTCATGGAAACATCTTAAGGCCGCAAACTAACCAAGATGGTTAATAAAATATTTGAAACCAACTCGAATTTTATTTGAATTCGATTTAGTAACAATCAAGTTAAGCTTAAATACGAGCTACCTGAGTAGTAAATCGGGTCAGAGCCCAAACTTTACATATTAAACTCGTTAAATTTGTAAGTCTAATTGAGCTTAGTAATTTTTTATATATCTTTTTTTATTTTTTTTAAAAAAAAAGTGAGTTGTAGTTGGTAGGAAAAATTTATAATAGGCTCAAGCTTAATTCAGTTAGTTGAGTCAAACTCAAACTTGCCAAATATGTATTATGGTCGAGCTTGAACTCAAAATTTAAAACTTAATTAAACTAGAGTTAACTTTTGAGCTTTGAATTTCTAAGTCTTACTTGAGCTTTAGTTGAATACTATATTATTTCGACCCGATTTGATTACACCCCAAGAAACATCGTCTTATAGATAAAATATAGTGGATTAGTGAGCCGAGTAGTTATGTATTTTTTCATTATATCTGTACTAAGTAATGTTTTTCATCATATCTATAACATACATCACGTGTGTCCATTTAAATAAGGGATAAATTTCATTTTAAGAGAAATTGAAAATTTTGTAAGAAGTTCGTGAAGGTTTTCAAAGACAGAATGCCGCAAAGATTAGCCTCAGGTCCGCCTTCATCTACTGATTGAATCAAATGACATGTTATACTGCATCCAGTTTTTATTTTCGTATTAAAAATTCTTCCCAGCGGCATTCTTGAAAACCTATGGATCGTTGAGTTTTTCTCCAATCATGCAACAAGTTGCAATGAATATCCTTACTTACCATGTGCGTGCCTAGTGACATTCGCAAGTGTTGATTATAATTAAGAAACAAGTTAGATCCATAGAGCGTCCATGGAAGCATTTAGGGGTGCAAATTAACTAAGTTAGTTTATAAATTATATGTATTTAGCTCGAGTTTTACTCGAATTTGATTGGATAAAAATCAAGTTGAGCTTGAGCAAGAGTTACTTGAGTGGTAAACTGAGTAGAACTTGAGATTTAAAATATTAAGCCCTCCAAGCTCACAAGCCCAATCAAGCTTGGTAATTTTTTATATATTTTTAATTTTTTTTAAGCATAAGTGAGTTTGAGGTTAGTTAGACAAAATTTATTAAAGGTTCAAGCTTAATTGAGCTAATCAAATCAAACTTGAGCTTGTTAAATATATCTTAGAGTCAAGGTAAAACTCAAAATTTAAGGTTTTGTCGAACTCCAATTGAGCTTAAGATTTGAGTTTTTAAGTCTTACTCGAGTTCAAGCTCAGTACTATATATGTTCCACTTAAGTCAATTACACCCTTAAAAACATCCTCTTGTATTGGACAACTAAAAAGGATAAAATATAGTGGATAAGTGAGCTAAGGAGTAAAGTCTTTCATCATAACTAATGTGTATCTATTTAGTTAAATAATGTAACAGTGCAAAACTTAAGATGTTATAACTCACTACGTATCAACTGAGTAATAACATGTTAAGACCTTAATCTAATTAGAGATCCACATTACACTTATACAATTTGCCGAACTTACAATAATATATTGAGTAATAACATGTTTGAATGGTATGAACATAACCTACTCTACAACCATGAAGTTGAATGCATAACATTAACAACAGCAACTTGACAGAAGTCTATAATGGATCCTACAAAGACAACAACATGACATAACCTAATAACAATAGAAACAATAATTGGAGCCTCATCCCCTCAAACACAATTAACTAACACAAACATATCATAAAGTAGTCTACTCTCCAAAACAAGTACAACCCAAACATCCACGTGACAAAGTCTAGTAACCGATCACATATAGCTACTTGCAAATCATCATAATAATATAGATCTTTGGTACTACCCAACACATGAGATACCAAAATCACATGTATATGTCAAGCAATTACATAGAGTTGCAAAACTAACTATAACTAAAACTTTTAAATTTTTTTTTTAAGAGGTAGTGATGCAAGAAAAGAAATAAAATTAACGTATTGATTTTGAAGTTTAACTTAGGTTTAAAAATTACAAAAAAGTATCTCTAGTATAGAAAATGAATAATAAAAATAATATTATAATAAGAAATAAAATAAAATATGGGTTTGGAATATTTCAAATATATTTTAAGAGAAATTAAAAATTTTGTGAGAAATTTTTGAAGGTTTTTAAAGATAGAATGCTGCTAGAGTTTGGTGTGTAGTGTAATTTTTAGGGTTTAGTTTTTGTATATTATGAAGGAAATGTAAAGGAAATCAATGCAAAACATACATGCAATGGCCAGATGCAGCCATATTTTGGGTATAACAATGTTTATATTTCTCTTTGATTTTTATGGACTCTGAGTACAAAGTTATATAGGCAGTAGAATGGTTAGTTGTAAGAATATTCCTCTTGATTATATTTGATAATATGAGGACACGTATATATGTGCCCATATGCTACCTAACAGAATTGATACTAATAATGTAGTGAAAGGCCCTTAGCCAATTTATTCTATTCTTATCCTTTACTCCTTGAATCTAATTATGGGGTTAAAAGCCTAAGCCCTCCTCCTTAGAAGTATTTAGCATAGAAACCAGATCATCTAACACTTTAGTTCTACTAATGTTATTTCGTACTTTACTCTTCTTCTTACCTCTTCTAGAATCGTGAAACCTTAGACCTTGTCTTTACCATACATCAATACTCCATCCTTAGGAAACCCTTGTCCTTAAGGGTAAATTTGGGAATCTTAGAGCTAAGTCATTGAGAAACTCCCTTGTTGCTTCACACTATGGTTGATTTCGCCAATGTACAAACCCCATTTTTGTTGTTGTAGATCCACATGTAATAGTCTTAAAGTCTAACATATCTACAGGTTTTGGTCCTTCATCTTCCAATGGAGATGGAAGCTCGGTAGATGACCACATCTTACTGGGTATGTATGCCTTTAATTGAGACACATGAAAGGTAGGGTATATAAATGTCCCAACAGGCAGATATAACCTATAGGCAACTGATCCCACCATTTCTAATATTGTAAATGGCCCGAACCTAATAATCCTAGACATAATATCTCCCTACCCACTCTAAGTCCCAATAATTTTAGGACTTACCCACTAACTGTGACCTAAGAAGCCCCTAAATGTGAGTTGTTTACATTACTTGCCTACCCACTCCAAACCTTAACAAACACAGCCTAACTAGTCTTCAAAGCCTAAAATGGACTAAAGTCCATCTTCACTATTACTTAAGGGGGTTATCCATTTGGAGTTTGAAGCCTCAACCGAGGGAATAATTAGTCCAAGAGTAAATAATGGGGCATTCCTCTAGCATAACCTTGGCCATTCACCATTATGGCTTGAAAAGAATGGGTTAAACCAACAAACCTTAAAAGAAAGTTGATCAAGCCTAAACTATCATATTCGTCTAGGGCAATTATATGGCTAAGTCAACAAACCCATCTCAATTGGGGGGGTATGTTGATAAGACCAATAAACCAGCAAATTTTGGGGAAAACAAGTTTCGAGAGACCAATCTGACTTTGATCATTAGACTAAGCGGGGGTAGATAAGTTTTTGGATGAATATGGGGGCATCCTTGTCCTTTAAGTTAGGGGCACCTAATATAAGGCATCATTTTCAAAGACAAAAGGACATACCTAAAACAAGATGAGCATTTGATGAACCAACTTAGCTAAATTGGTTTAAGGCAAATCAAATCAAGAGAAGCAAATGTTAAGCTCAATGAAACATCAAAGTAAAAGAGTAAAGGTATCCTACTAATTAAAGAGTTTAGCATGAAAAAAGGCAAACTAAGTTCTAAACACTTACCTTAAACATACTTAAGAGATGTGTGATATTAATGTGAGGAATTCTGACTCGTGCCTTAAAGGAGGCCTATTTTGAACTTAATATGTGGTTTGAAATAATAGTAGGCATTCATTTCTCCACCCTAAACACATTTAACCATGGCAAGTCAATTTGAACCTTTTTAAGGAAGCACCTTTCGAAATTAATTCTATTAAGAACCACCCAACATTGGGGTAATCAAGAGGTTAGGGCTATTGAATAGGAGAAAAAAGATAAACTAATTCGTACTTATCTTAGTTACATCAATTCATGAGTAATTATTGCCATTGATAATACTTCCCCTTTAAAACGAGGAAGAGCCTCTGTTTTAAAATACTTGCATATTTTGAGATGTAAGTCAGTTACGAAGAGAAAAGAAGCAAGCATCTTTACTCCATTGAAGGCTCACAAGAAGAAGCCCAAAGGGAGTGAAAGGAAACAAAGAGAGGGAAGAAAACAAGAGAAGAAAAAGAGAGGAAACGAAGAGGAAAAAGCTATAGAGAGAATATCAAGAATAAGATAAAAAGAAAGAAAGGGAAAAAATGGGGAAAAAAAAAGAAAAGAAAAAGAAAGGGAGAAAAAAAAGGAGGAAAGGTGCCATTGATTTATAAACTTTGAAAAAAAAAATGAATGAAAGAAAATGAGTGCTAGAAAGTGAAATTAATGCCTAGATTCCTAGGCACCTTTCAAAGCTCAAGCACAAGAGAAAAACTTATACCTTAAAGCTCAAGAGCCACCCCATTCTCAAACTATGGGCCTCCTGTAACACTACCCTTAAGAGACTCTTCCAATTAGAGGGGATGGAGGATACAAATTACTCATGAAACTAGGGAAAACTCATTTTAGTTTCTCTTAAGGGTTTTTTACTTGTAAACCTAGAATGAATAAGTAATTCTTTCAAAATAAACCCATTCATTAATCATTTTTGAAACCACTAACCAAAGTCCATATTACATTACAAGTCTAAAAAAAAAAAAAAAACCTAGCAAATTGACTAAGGTATATCACTTGCAAGATGGACTATAATTTTGGGAATCTAAAGTCAAGAGAAAAATTTGAACTAAGAGAGTAAGGAACTCTTAAACTACACGATATGACATGGGAACCAAAGTTATGCCTCTAGGAGGTCTTATTGTAGCGTGGATAGGTCCTTTAAGAAGAATCGAAGAAAAACAAAGTTGATTTGGGTAGATTTTAAGAAGAAGGTAAGCAAACCCGTGAGCTGCTTATAGATATGATACACCACTCAAGCACATACAAACCAAACTCTTATTAGATATAACATATCAGTCCAAGGGATTTAGATCACTTACTACATAATCTTACTTAACGTTGATATGAGCTAAAGGGGGTTTTAGATATTCTCAATAAAAGAGAGAAAACTCAGGAAACCTCATCATATTAGTAATAGTGAAAAATTTGTTACCATATTCTATTACAGGCTATTTATACCCACACATAATAGGGTTACACAAAGGAAATGAATTTACTAGAAAGGGCAAAAACTATATACAATTGATAGTACAAATGGTAGAAGGACAATTCTTTAATCCTTTTAGAAAGAGAATGTAGGGTTATTGGGAGATATGCTATGAGCAGTGGGGTACATGGTGCCCGGTTGTTGGTCAGAGGATTTGGCACTTAACAAACTTTAAGAAGATACGATCAGCACTTGAGTTGGCAAAGATTCAAGTGGAAAGTAGTCATTAAGATAAGTTAGCGAAGATGGCATTAAGCTCTTGGATAGTTCATTATGTCCTTGCTCATGTATGGAAATGAGACTGAATTTGTGTTGGCTTAAGATCTCAACCATATTAGGGTGGCTTAACAAGTCGGTGTCCTCTGAAGTGAGGTAATGGTTGAGGATGCTAATCCTTTTGGTTAATGACAAGTGATTTGTCTTGCCAATTGAATCCCATCACTACACAATTCAGTGAGTGGGATAAATATTCTCGGAAGACATGAAGATTTAAAGGCACAAAGAGCCATTAATGTTTCCCTAAGAGCAGTACGCGTCATTTACTCTAAGATGAAATTAAGGCCCAACAAGAAGAGTCTTTTCCCTTCAATCATTTTAGAAGAGCATATTAGTAGACCCATAAAAAAGAAAATGATTCAAGAGGCCAACCTAACCTAGTTATATAAAAACTAATGAAGAGGAACAAGCCCAAGCTTCAAATAGTGCCTACATAGAACAAATGACTATTAAGCAGAAGGGCAAGCTCACTGCTCATCTACAATCTTCAAAGCCCATAAGGCTCCTCACTTGTTAATAAGAAAAGGGATTTTTCTTTCTTTCAAATAAGGTCGTCACCCAATTTTCACAAAAGAAATAAGGAGTCTTTTTGAGAAGTAATTTATCAATAATTTCAAAAGAATTATGAACCTAGAAAACCTCAAAGTTTTACTTTTATGAAGTTTACATCGACCTTAATGGCCAGATTTTGAACATTTTAATTGAAGTCCATTTAAGGACTCTTCAATGTCAATGGTCAAGTCTTTACACCTTTTAATACAAGGCTCCAATAGTCAACTTTGGATCTTCCATTTTAAAGATCTTTACTCTAATGATTGGCCCTTATTGGTTAGCTTTATCCTGCTTGTCATAACAAATGAAATCATACAATCTCTTCCCAAATCAATGGATTTTATTTTCAAAATTTTGTTAAATTCCTTTAGATCGCTTCCTTAATAGATCATTGTCCTGTTTTTCAGAAGTATCTGGATTACTTACTTGGTGGAGCATTGTCTTATTTCTAAAAGTTATCTAGATGGCTTGCTTGATTGAGTGCTATCATATTTTAAAATATCTAGTTCGATTGCTCGATGGAGTGCAATCCTATTTTTGAAAGATATTTGGATCACTTGCTTGGGAGCATTATCTTATTTTAAAATATTTAGATCGCTTACTTAGTGGAGTACTATCTTATTTCCAAAAGCATTTGGATTGCCTACTCGATGGAGTACCATCCAAATTTTAAAGGTATCTGGATTGCTTACTTAGTGGAATGCTGTCTTATTTTAAAATATTTGGATCGCCTACTCGGTAGAGCGTTATCCCCCTTTTTTTTTTTTTTAAGTATCTAGATCGCTTACTCAGTAGAGTGGTTTCCTGTTTCTAAAATGTATTTAGATTGCCTATTCGATGAAGCATTATCCCATTTTTAAAGGTCTCTAAATCATCTGTTCAATGGAACACTATATCATTTAGATTGCTTGCTCAATAGACTGCTATCCTATTTTTTCGTAGATCGCTTACTCATTAGAATGCTATCTTGATGTGTGAATTAACCTTCTAGGATTGATAGCTTACTAAAGGGGCTTGAGCCGGGTAGCCCATCATGAATCTCTTATCCTTGTTTTTTTTTTTTCCCCCATAATGGAAAAAATGATGTCTCTTTTATTATTATGGTAAAGTTTTCACCAAACTTCACTACAAACCAGGATAAATGTAAACATTTTATTTTTATCCACTCCTATTTTCCTTCTAGTTTAGGAACCTATTTTGTAAAAAAAGGCCAAAATAATGGAAAAAATACCAAAAAAATTGAAAATTCAAGAAAAGATAGAAAATAAAAAAATAAAATAAAAAGAAATATGGAAAATGTAAAAAAATTTTGAAAAATAAGAAAAAAAAAACAAAAAATAAAATAAATAAGAATAAACCTAAAAAATAAGAAAACTAAAATATTCAAAAAAAAAATAGAAAAGTTAAAAAATCATAAAGTGTTGTGTGGTGGTCTATTTGAGTTGGTTTGAGGTGAAAATAATTTGTCAAGGTTCAAAACAATATTTAGAATCAAAATAAGCATATGTGATTCAACCAGTTAGAAATTTCGGACAAAAATGAGCATCTATTGAAAATAAAAAATTTTGGCCCAATTCAGATTGCTCATTTTGAGATATTTTGAAAGTACGCATTTCAAGGGGTTTATGAATTTAAACCATGTCTCAATTGGATTTAAAATAAATATTTTATAGCAATTTGAAATTTTAAGAAAAGTTTGAATGCAGGTAAAAACCAAGTTCTTAATTTTGTTAAATTGAATAAATTTTGAAAATATTTTTAGCATATTTTTATTAGACTCCATGTTTTATCGAAGAGCATAGTGTGATTTCTTACAAGTTAGATTATTAATCATGTCTTATTTTAGATGTCTTGAAAAAGGAAAAAAGAAAAGAAAAAGGAGAATAATAACAAGAATTAGGAAGCGAAGAAGAGAAGGAAAAAGGAATAAAAAAAGAAAAAGAGACAGAAGTGACACGTGACAATCATGTGTCGACCTCTTGAGATGCCATCTAGCATCTTTATTTGAGCACGCAGTGCTAACTTGGTGTCACGTGTTTGGTGATTAGGCACCATGTGGTGCCCTTTAATTGGGTCAAAAGACCCTTCTCCTTCCCTTTCTTTATTCTCGAAGCTTTCAAAAGTTCAAGCTTTTGTTTAATACTTAAAAACAGTAAGTGTACTCGCATATTTCTCAGTTGATTTCTTCTACTTTTTAACTAGTAAAAATAATAAAAAATTATTGAATAGAAAGGGTGCTAAAAATGCTATTTGAGTATGTCCAATTTTTGAATTTTTAAGGAAGGAAATTTGCTAAAAAAAAAATTCGAGTAACATAATATTTGTATATTTTCTCACCTGATTTTTATTTAGAAAAACTAAAGTCTATTCTTGCATGATCTCACAAGACAATTAGTTTTAAGATGCAAGAGCACCTTCTAGTGATCATGTACACCTTTAATTTCCATAAATTCATGCTAAAATAAGTTTAAATTTGGTCAAAAATAGAAAAAACCAAGTAGCACACCATTGTCCATCATGATGTGATCTTTCTCCTAAATGGATGTTTCTTAAACTACACTTTTAGCATAATACTACAAATAAAGGTCCCCTTTATGCATCCAAAACACTCCCTAACATTGCAAGCATCACAACTGCATGCATTATGCTCTTTCTCAATATAGGAAAAAAAACATTGTTATCTACTCTCTCTCTCGCTCTTCGATTTCTCTCATTATAGAGCAAATTGAAGAGAGGAAAAAATAATGATAGATTCTTTACTCATTTTAGAGTAAAACCCTGGTCTTAATTGCATTCAGTTTCATGTTGGGCCGAACTAATTTGAATTTAAAAATTTGAAGTTAATCATAGGGTTTATTCATATAAAGCTCGAAGTTTATAGAGAAAATGAAGGAGGTAAGCTTAGGTTTTCTAAAAATTTATTTGGGGGTTTCCTAAAATAGCCTCTCTAGAGTCAAAAACCAGTAGTCCCAAGGTAAGAATCGATATGGAACCACTCGAATTGATCACTAGTTTGTTGTTAGTTAAAGATAATTCTTTCCTTCCTTTTGTTTGTGCTTCTTTGCTTGATTGAAGAAAAACAAAAAATACAAAAAGATGAAAAATAAATTTAGTTATTAAGTTGTCATGATTTTTGCTTGAAATAATTTGTTATCACATGTTGATTAATTTTGCATGATAATTCAACATTGATGAATAATGTGCTTCTTTGGGTTAGTGTAGTTAGTGTAGATAAATAATTCATATTTTTAGACTTTAATAAATAATTGCAATGCTTAGTTTTAATAGATAATCAACATGATTAGGTTTTAATCAATAATCAGTTTTAGTGAATAAATTAGTATTCTTTTATATGTTTAGTTGACTTAGTAAACAATGTTCTTGTTAAATTCATTGGTAGATTCAATAAATAATTAGATAATTAGTGATTTGCACGATAAATTAATTCAATAGATAATTAGTTGCTAGCATGTTTAATTCTAATAAGTTAACATGTTAGGTCAATAAATTTACATGTTATAGTTGATATTTGTGTGATTTAATTTGCTTGTTGATTGGTTGTGCTTGCATGATATACAGTCTATTATAATTAGCTTGCATGATTAGGTTGATTTATTTGTTTCATGATAATTATTGTGACTTGTATGTGTCTCTTGTTGATATGTTGTGTCTTGTTGATGTATTTTGCCAAGTTTACATAAAGTGATTTTCAAATTAAATGGGATTTCGACTCATATGATTTTCTCATAGTAAAAAAATTTTCCACAAGTCAAAATTTAAATTGGCCTTTTCCAAATTTAGAGGTTTTTGTAGATTTTTCAAAAGTGGATCAAAATTGTAATTTTTAAAATTAATAAAGCTTAATATTTAAAGTGATAAAAGCTTTCAATAAATAAAATTAGCCCTTACACTAAAGTTTTTATTAATTAAGAACTATGTGGGCTTGATTCTGTTGATACATACACATTCCGAGTAGCCCAAACAAATAAAAAACCAATATTTTCCCTTTTTCCAAATCTTTTCCATTTTCCAAATAAATGAAATCCCACTTTACTTGAAGTTGTCTCTAATAAAATTAAAGACTCATTTAATTACTTAATGAACTTCTTTTATAGAAACCTTTGAATTTTAATAAGATAGCCTTTCGGTCCATTAATATCTGGTTTCTATTTTCTAAATTTGATTTTTAGAAAACCATAAGCTAATAGTTGAAATTAAGGTTCATTCGCCTATAGACCTTAATTTCATTTTCTCTCGATTTTAATTGGGTGGTGACTTCTTTTCCAAAACTATTTTCAAGCTAAAAACTTTTCTTAACTTAGTCAAGAGATTTATGTTAAGCAAGCTGGTTTTAATAAATATTAAGTTAAGAAAAGAGAGAAACTAATTTTTTTTTTTAACTCGAAAACACCTTCTAAAATTTATTCAATAATATAATATAAATTAATGAGTGAAAAAGAACTTTATACTTTCTTTGAATAATAAAACTAAAATAATTAAAGAACAATATTAAATCAACGTTAGAAAGAAATGACTCAATATCTAATACAAACCTTGAATTCAAAGTTGATAATCACAACCTAAAATAGTAACTTTAAGACTTCAAGTGGCAATATTTGCTTTTTTTCTTTTTTTGCTAAATATTACATATTACAATTGAGGAAGGGAGATTCAAATTTGATCTATCTTATTGAGAGTCCAGTATTCATTTTACTAAACTATAACGACCTTAGATATTTGTTGTTAATGCTAAAAAACTTATATTTTCTTTTCATTTGTATATGTACCCTCATGCATTTTCCATTTAATTGTTTTGGCAATAAAGAACATATTTAACATTCAGGATCTATGTAATATCTAAATAGTAATCTTTTGGCATGAAAAAGAAAAAATGTAATCAAAATTTGTTATAAAAAAAAAGGATGCAAAAATATTATGGGAAGATGGATAGAATTTACTAGTTTCATAGGGTACCTTATATAGGGTCTACGTTCTCAAATGGTTTTAGGATATTACAAGATAAGTTTCAAAGAAAAAAAAAATTAGGAATTATACCTATAGAATATGATATGGATAATGACTTATACCTTAGATATCCGATACCTACTCACCCTTACCATCTATACTTTACCCTCTAATGTGTTAGCATGCAAGGCCAAAAGCTATCACAAAAGGGATGGCAAAAGATGTGATTTTGGAGGAAAATTATTTGATACAGTAGACCTTGCCATTTTCTCCTCAAACTTGTTCAAATAGTGTTGCTACTCTAGATTTGTAGTAATTTGTATTTTTATTAAGTCTTATGTTTTACTATTTATTTCAATTTTCTAGTGTTGAGCTTATATGTTCACTTTTTCTTAATTTTTAATTTATTTTAAATCTCACCCATTTAATATAAACTACTTTACTAAAAATTAAGGAAAATATATTAAAAAATGTTTAAACAATCATTTTAAAGTTGCCACTAGTTAAAACCATAAAAATGGTTATAATTCACTAAACCATAAAAATCATTTAACTAAAAGTAAATTAGAGAAATTTACAGTCTAGAGACTTTTTTGTTTAAAGCTATTAAGCTATGGACTAGAGTTTAAAAAAAAAGGATTTAACTATTTTCCTAAATTTGACCTAACTATATGGGGAACAGGAAAAAAAATGTAAAAAAAAAATTACAAAAATATGGCATCTAGGAAAATAATTCTAAAAATACTGCACTTGAAATTGCCTCTTAAAGAGGCAAGTTCAATTTGTACTAAAATTGCCTCTTGAAGAGGTGATTTCGGTACAAATTTTATACTTCCACCCAACAATAAGAGGCAATTTCAGTACAAATTATTTCAATACACTCACATTTTACATTTTCATCTACCCCTCTACTTTAAATTTAATTAAGCCTATATGTGATTATAGTTAAAAATTGCACTACCTTAAATTTAGTAGAGCCCATGCACGATTTTAGTTGAAAACGTATTTGAAATATGACGTTTAGTAGATAGTTATTTATTTTAGTTAATTATTGAAATTATATTTGGTTATTTATTTATGAGATATTCAGTTATGTCTAAGTTCAGTACTACACAGATATACGTTTTGAATCAATATTGAAAATTGTAAATAACTTTAAATTATGAAGAAATGAAACTATTGAACAAAATGTAAGTAAATTGTCAAAATAGCTAAATAGTGCTTCAAAAATAAAGAAAGTAAATTAGAAGTAAACTATACAAAACTAATGATGTTGGCATCGTTGTCGAGATAGTGGCCGAGCATCTTGAGGTTATACATTGTCTTATGGTTGAATCATCTAAACCGCATCAAGCTGTGTAATCTGTCTACCGTTTTTACTATAAGCACTTGAGAATGATCTATGCATGAGGACCAGAGAAGGGTGCATTTGTGTGACTCCCTCGCCTATGTCATACTGAGTATCTTTAATTGTTTTGTTTTGTTTTTTTCACATTTTTTCCTTTTCCCAACTATGTGTAGGAAAAGGCTATTCAATTTGAAAGAAAATTTTATTATCATTCTTTAGAAAAAATATTGTCATCTTTTTGGGAAAATATCTTCTATTGTTGAGAGACAAATGATTTATTCCTTTTATTTTTAGAAAAATTCAGTTTAAGTTTTTTAATTTTCTTGTTCTTTTCTTTTTTAAAATTTATTTATTACTAAGAAAATTCAACCAAAGATGATATACATTATGACAACTAAACAGCTACACTAAGTTTTATCTTAATACAAGGTTTTATTTATTTATTTATTTTCATTTTTATTTTTAAGAAAACACCAAATTTAAATGCCATTTATTTTATACTTTTTTTGGAAATAGCCAACTTGGAATAATGATAATATTAACATTGAAAGAATGAATGAAAGTAAAAGAAATTAAGTTGGCTTAGATAACATTGTTAGAAGTAGGTTAAAATTAGGACAATAGATCGTGTGGACATAGGATCAAGTTGGGTTGAGTTGGACTTCAGGTTGCATACTGGACCACAAAAGAGAAGTGTATGGTAGGACTACCTCGTTTAATAGTAACTATTGTTTGGACCAACTTGATTGGACCTTCTATTTTGATTAGAAATGGTGGTTTATGGTAGAATCTTAACAAAGGTAGTTTTCTAAGTAGGCAGGGCTGTGGTGGCTTGATTTGAAGATGAATGTTGATGATTAATTGTGGTTACGAAAGTTTTCAGGGTGGTTTCAAAATAGTGTAGTAGTATTGAAGCGGTTTTAGATGGTAGTTATGGACAAGATTAGTGGTGGAGGGTCAAAATTAGTAGGCTTTAAGGGTAAATATTTTTGACATAAAGATTCAATCTTAAAGTAATGGAAGTGATTTTGAACATATTTCATATGTCTTTATGTGTGTTCACTCAATTGAAAAACTATAAATAATCTTAAGGTAATGAAAGACTTCGAAGGAAATACTATTTTGTAATGTGTTTGCTAACCCAATTAAGACTTAATTGGAAAGGATGACTTGAAAAGGAAAAATATCCTCATAGGATAGGACACCTCGACTCATACATAATTGATGGAAATTAAGGTCATATAGTCTGTATCCCTTTTGTCCAATGGATATTTTAGGGCTACATATCTTCTACCTTTAGGGCTAAATTTATTTCTAAAAATTCCATTAGTAGTAGCATAATAAAGACTACTTATGACTATTTAGATCATCATATGATGGTAGTTTAAGGAAAAAAAGTTCATAAGGAATAACTCAATTCAAGGATTTTGATGGCATTTTATTGATGAATATGGTGGCTTCTAGAAGACACTCTCTAAAAAAAATGCTTAGAAAGGTTAGTTGAATTCTTATAGCTTTAGCTTCATCTAAAGGGTGCTATACTTTCTTTCTACTATCATGTTTTGTTGAAAAGTGTATGTGACACTCCTTTGATGAATGATACCAAGTTTATTAAACAAACTTTGGCATATTTTAGTAAGAAACTCATTCCAATATTTGACTGAACAAATTTAGGATTGGCATTGAAATGGTTTTTAATGTATGTAAGGAATTTGGTCAAAATAGGAACACTTTGTGATTTATGTTTCACGAGAAAAGTCCAAGCACATGTCGTCATGCCATACACTATTGTGAGGAAAAAAATTTCTCCAAAAATAGGTATATTTTACGGGTCCCCATATATCCTTATATAACAATTCAAAAGGATATAAAGAATGAGAAGAACTTAAATGGAAAGGTAATCTATGAAATTTGCAAGAAAGCAAGTATCACAAATTGAGATTGGTATTGTTGTATTTTTTCGCTGTAAACCAAATGAAGTAATGAAGAAAAGGACATATGTCTTAATATGTCATATAGTAGACTTAATAGAACTTTATTAGAAATAGAAATACTATGACAACAAGAGTTGTTTATAACAAGTACTCTTACATGAAAAGATGATTCATGGTTGTGACAAATATATGGATTAGACTTCATCAAATATAAACCAAATATTGCATCAGTTTATGCAATGTTTTGTTTAGATCAGGTCTTGACGGAAGCAATTTCGTGAGTTAAACACAACAAGAAAATCATGATTTTTAAGCAAATGATTGATAAATAAAAAGTTGAAATGAAGCCCTAGGATAAGAAGAACATTGGTTATTATGGTATGTTCATACAGTTTAATATTTCCAATAGAGTCTACTAATTTGGTTATTATGGTATGCTCATATAGTTTAATATTTCCAATAATGTCTACCCATTTGGTTTAAATATCTATTGATTTGGCTCGACTATCTGGTAATTTTATATTAATGAGTTTGAGCAACGTTTGTTGATTGCATAAAAGGTAAGCAAAAGGAGTCATATAATTCGAAGTTCTTGTATCTACTATCCATGTACTCGAATTTCTATCAACATGTAAGTGCAAAGCAAGAGTATTACCTGCAAAATTCACCAACAACATCTTGTTGAGTCTCCTAGATTTGTGTTCCTTTTAATTCGTTTGATAACCTCTTGAAATATCTTGGAAATAAGATCAAACTTTCATTATGAACAATTTTTGCATAATCATCAATTAGATTATCTATGTTTCTCACATTGTTGCCCCAAATTAAATCAACCTATGTTGTTACTCTTTTAGGCCCTTCTATCAATTTGAAAAATTTATGAGTTCAAAACACCTTCCTTTGGAATGGCTTGACTCCTAAGTATAATAAGGCTTTGATGATATGATCATTCCTTTCTTACTTCTTTTCTCATTGTTGTGTTACTTTTGAATGTTTTTAGCAAAATATCAGTTGCAACATCTTCGTTTCCTCCTAAAATCTTGGACATTTGTTTTTGTTTTTCAATTGAAAATCTAGTATGCATTGATAATACTTTATTACACACACTTTCATCCACTTTGTTCAAGCCTATAACAAATTACATAAGCTTACTTCTATTTTCAATACTTTGAAGCTTCATCTTTAGCTCACATTTGCATTTATCAAAGGCTCCACAAGTGGCTTTTGGATTCTCACAAATATTACTCATTTTATCTCACAATTTTTTCAATTTATTAAAGTACATGGTCACATTAAAACTTCTATGCTTCATGTTTAAAATTTCATATTGCAATTGATAAACTAAAGGCCAATTAATCATTCCAAATCTTTGACATATGTCATCTACGATTCCTTAGCGACTTTGCATACATGAAGGCCTCCAATAACCTTTTACTTATTGAGTTAAGCAACCAACACCTTACCATACATTCTTAATCCATTTTTGAGACTTAATAATATTATCTTTAGGTTTTACATAGCTTCTATCTATAAAACCTAATTTCGCTTTAGCTCCTAGAGCTAACTTGATTGATTGACTCCCACCAAGAAAACTAGTTCTATTAAAGACTAAATTTGTGATGATGATTCCAAAGATGAATTACATAGGTAAAGGATCTCCATATGTTTGATTAGATGAGTCATTCAAATTTTCAATCATGATGTAACCCTTCAATTGAAGAAGACAATAATAAAATAATTAATAACAAACGAAAACAATACAAATCTAATTATGCTCCAATACTACGTAAAACAATCTAAACAGTTTGAATTAAACATAAATAGTGAACTTACAAGGTTATGATAGGTGTTGATTGATATGGCAAAAGAAGAAAGACTAAAGACAAAGAGCTTAGAAATCTATTTTGTTATTTTTATTAATGTGAGTGTGTATGTTATCTATACAAAATGAGCTACTAATATTTATATTACAAAATGTATCATAATCTCACTAATAGCTCAAATAAATAAAGAAGGAAGAATAGAAGTAAAAATATAAACGACATGTATGTTAATACATACATGCTTTGAGTATTTGAGTTTGCATATTCCTCCTCCTACACTTTTGTTTATAATATCTCTCTATATGTCATCAAATCAATATTTCTCTAAGGTTAATCTACACACTCGTTACACATAATTGATCAACTAAAGCAGTCCCTCATATAATATTATAGATAGGTTAGAAAAAATCAACATATTTCAAGAGGGATAAAAGTAGTAATAGTATATGTATTTTTCTACCAAAATGTGATAATTTAATATATGAACTTTCCAAATTACGAGAAATATGGTCTCTATTAGTGTGGTGATAATGGATGTTTATATATTATAGAAGGTATCAATAAATGATAAAATTGTGTATAAACTTTGTTCTTTTTACTACATGATTGCAGGCTTGCTAGTTCTCCTTCTTTTTGGTTGTTCGGATTATTGTGCTATCCTCCATAAGCTTCCTAATATGGAATATGTGGAAATTTTCCTCCATATCCTTTCAAGTGTATGTAACTTTTACATATAATGTTTGATTTTTGCAAAACTTTATAACGTTAGGAAATCTAGGTTGGTGTTTAATTTTAAATAGAATCATAGACAAGTTGACAAATGTATAATAAACTTGAGATGGAAGATATAAAAAATAATTTACTTGGATTAAATTTTTACATGAAGATATTTTACATTTAATAGGTAGATTGACCCAACAATATATAATATAATAAGTAAGTTTTAAAAATTGAAAAAAAGAGCCAGTCTTTATACTCAAGAAAATTTAAGAAAATGATTTTAAAGTGAGTGGTATTGTTATAATCTTTTTTATGGGCCTAAACCCATTTACCCTGAAATCTACGCATATTAACACTTTATCTTAAACGATAATGCCTTATACCCTACCAAAAACCCTCCTAAGTTATTCATCAATTCCTCACTCTCTTTTCATCACTCCCCTTTCTCCCAGTTGGAACATGCTCTCAAAGCTCCTAATACTCAAGAAGAACTCATTTTCAAGCTCCTCTTAGGGTAAGGTAATCTTCTAGTCTCTCTTTTTAATCTTTTGTTAGTGAAAATCTTCATTTCCATGGAGTTTCATGATCATTGCTTGGCAATCCAAATTTAAATGTGTATATTATAGTTTTTCCTCTTTGGTTTGGTTTGTGTTTAAGATTTAAAGCTTGTATTCACTCATTACAAGTAAGTATCCTTCACTTTTTTATCTTATTCTTTAGTTTAAAGTTGGTGTTCTTGGAATTGTTGATGGGTTTGATGATTAAGTGAGTGTTTATGTTGAAATTTGTTGTTTTGATGGATTAAAAAGGAGTTTAGGTGATGAATAATTGAGGGTTTCAAGTATATTTATGGTTAGGTTGAAGAATGGAAGAGAAAAAGTTGGATTGGACAACTTTTCAAAGGAGAAAAAAATTGTAAGTTGTGACCAACCACATAATCATGTCATTGATTATGTTTGGTAGGGGTAAAAAATGGGCAAAAAATTACACGACTAGCAATATGGTAATGTCGTTGACTATGCTAAGTGGTGAACTTCAAGTGTATTCTTCTCTTATGGTTTTTCTAACTAATCTTGTTCAAACCTTTTTGTTCCTTTAATATATAGTTCTAACTAGCTTTCTACAATAATGATGTATTTAGTGAATCAAGTACCACAGTATAATAAAGACCATTATAATTAGTTGATAATATTAGTTAAAAATTTTGTGAAAGATTCTTGCGAAAGCTTTCATTAACTTTGAATTTTTGTTGAGTAAACCTTATTCTTGTGAGAATTCTTAATTCATGAGTTTCAGGGGAAGGACTTATGTCACTACAAACAGAGACTAAAGCAAGTGTTGGATTCAAAGCTAATGTTAAAGATTATAAACTAACTTATTATACTATTAACTATTAAACCACAAATACTAATATCTTAGCAGCATTCCGAGTGACTCCTCAACTTAAAGTTCTGCTTGAGAAAGTAGGGGTTGTAGTGGCTGCTGAATCTTCTATTGGGATATGGACAACCATATGGATCAATGGGCTTACCATCCTTGACCGTTATAAAGGAAGATGCTACCACATCAAACCTATTGCTAGAGAAGAAAATCAATATACATGCTATGTAGCTTACCCCTTAGACCTTTTTGAAGAAGGTTCTGTTACTAATATATTTACTTCCATTGTAGGTAATGTATCTGGGTTCAAAGCCCTACACGCTTTATGTCTAGAGGATTTGTGAATTCCTACTACTTACATTAAAACCTAATAAGGCCCTCCTTATGAGATCTAAGTTGAGAGAGATAAACTAAACAAGCATGGGCGCCCCTTAGTGGCATGTACTATTAAACCTAAATTAGGGTTATCCGTTAAGAGCTATAGTAGAGCAATTTATGAATGTCTGGGGTTGTGGGAGAGCAATACAAGCATCGTATTACTAAGCGAAGCAGTGGAGCGCTATACCTTAGATGGTGGTAGTCTAGTAGCTAAAAGCATCACTAGCTTACACTTTGACTTAAGTTGCATGGGATATGTGGAATCTGGTGTGAATCAATAAGGACCACCTTGTGATGCTAAATACTCCTAGGTAACCAATAGCGAAGTAGTACCGTGACGGAAAGGTGAAAAGAAACCCCATCGAGGAGTGAAATAGATCATGAAATTGTAAGCTCCCAAGTAGAGAGAGGAGACTAAGGCTCTAACCGCGTGCTTGTTAAAGAATGAGTTGGCAACTTATAGGTAGTGGCTTGTTTAAGGGAACCCATCGGAGCCGTAACAAAAGCGAGTCTTCATAAGGCAATTATCACTGCTTATGGACTTAAACCTAGGTGATCTATCCATAACCAGGATGAAGCTTAGGTGAAACTAAGTAGAGGTCCGAACAGACTAATGTTGAAGAATCAGCGGATGAGTTTTGGTTAGGGGAGAAATGCTACTCAAACCTAGTTGTAAAAATTCTAACTTTTGTAAAAATAGTCGAATTTTGACACAACCAAGTGATATGGTCATGTTACTAACCATGTAGAGCTATAAACTTTATATGAAACCTTTCTTGTTGTTTAACCAAACTTAACTAAACATTTTCCTAACATTAATATTGAGTTCTAACTTGGCCTTCTTTTATAAAAGTTCCAACTTTTACCTAGAATATTTAAGTTCTTCAAGTTTAATTTAGCATTTTAACTAATTTTAAATACTTTTTACTTTCAAGTGACATTTTAACCAATTTTAATGAACTATTACCTCTTTTTGACAAATCTAATTAATATTTAGTGTTTTTTAAGTTAGACTCTTTCCAAATCTTCCTTGTACAGGTGTTTTATTGTCCTAATCTTACCAAAACTCACTTTTCTTAGTATAGCAACCTATAGAAGCTTAGATGGACTTGAACCATAAGATACCATAGTTAGTGTTAAGTAAGCATGTTGAGGAGTTGTTTTTAGCTTGTTTAAGAGGTTTCAACCTATTTGAATATGGATCAATTATGAGGGGAGCCAAATGGAGAATTAATGAGGAGTTGACTTGAAGTTGGGTTAGGGATTAATGAGAAGAATGGAGGAGATAGGTATAAGGGTAGCTATATTCTAGCTTTGGCCTTATTTAGCATTTAGGATGGATGTATTGATTCTTGTATCAGGTTTCTTTAGCTCAGATTCTCTTATTTTCTCTAGTTGGGTATAGTTTAATTTTGGTTTAACTTTTAGGTACATAGCGCTTATTTGTATGGTTGTGCTTACTATGTTAGAAAAGATCTAACCAAACTAATTTATATTCGGCTCAAATAAATGGTCCGTTGATTGTGTTTGACCTGCTCATCCTTGTGGCCCGCAGTAATAGATCTTTAGGGGTAACTATTGATCATATGTAAAGTTTCTAGTAGATTTGTATATGGGACGACATAGCTAAATTATAGGATTCAAGGACTTAAAGGAAAATTTATATTTATATCTATCTATGTATATAGACAAAGATCATGATGTGGCGGGGTTAAGAGTACCCCTTTGTTGGTTACTGCCCTAATTTTAAGATAATTAATTGACTGTTTATTTTACACTTAATGTAACTTTTATAATATGCATGTGTATTACTTGGTTTGACACCGTATGTACTTATGCATCATATATCGAGCTTTGGTCAATTCTTTTTATTTTATTTTTATAGCTACAGGAGGGTAAAATGAAGTTTGTTACATGTAGAGTGAGGCAGCTAATATCAAGTTTGGGAAAAGAAGTGTTTAGTATTGAGAAAGTTATTTAATGATCTATGGAGATGATTTTTATGATATGGAGTACATTTTGGGTGGCATATTTTGTTAGTGTAGAGTAGAAAATGTTGACAATAGAAATGATTGTGGTTGGGATGGCTTACCTATGAGTCACTCCTATTGTAGAAAACTTAGAGGTGTGTTATCAGTGTTTTGTTGATAATTTAGAGATTATAGTTGGTTTTAGAGCTTTAATGTGCTCTTGAATAGCAAGGATATGTAGCGGCTTATGGTGCCTATAGATTCTAGGGTGTTACAGTATACTTTCTTTTTTATTTAAATTATTATAATCATGTAACCAATATTTTTCACCTAAAACTTTAGACCATGGAAATTTGTTTTTGTAGCATCTTATTTTAGTAATTTATAACATGATTTTAATAATTAAAAAAAATAATGAAATAACACAGGTACATGATGGGTAAGGTACAAGTTTTATACGTACCCATGATGGGTATGGTATAAGTTTTGTATGTACCTGATTCAATAAGTTCTAATTCTTAAATTTTAGAACCAAAACTAGGCCCATAAGCGAGTTGAGCCTACTCGCAAGTTACTCAAATGTGACTCGGTTTTAGCTTGAGCTTGATTAGATTTGAGTTTGAGTTGACTATAATCGAGTCAAACTTAAGCTTGAGCTACTTAAGTAACTATTGAGTTCAAGTTCGAGTTTTAAAATGCTTAATTTGGTCAGCTTGTAAGCTTAATTGAGATGTCTATATGTTAAAAAAAAATTAATAGAACATATTATTTTGCCATTTATGCTAAATATTAGCTTATTTTTTAATTTAATTTACCTTCATATAGATAAGCGGGCCTAATCTAGTCGAGCTCGATGTAGATGTCCCATTTTTGCGCCCCTTAGTGCCCTCACCCCCCACCCCCCACCCCCTTTTTTATTTCTCTTTTTTTCTAAATTTTAGGATAGGGTAAAGAGTCTTAATTTAGGAAAAACAAAAAAAAAAAATAAGAAATTTAGAAATACAAAAAAAAAAAGATAAAAAAATAAGAAAATTTAAAAATACAAAAAAATAGGAAATTTGGAAAATTCACAAAGAATAAAAAAATAGAAGATTTTAAGGAAATGTAGAAAATAATGTTGAATTGTAATAAAAATAATTTAGATTTAAGTATTTTTAAGGAAGGGTCGTTGAGCCTAGGTTTAGATTTAAATCTAACATAAACTGACCTAATCCATATGTAAAATGTAATTATATATACAAACAAGACACATGCCAATGGCCTAGCGAATAAGCACTTGAACTTGCATTGGATTTAGTTTAAAGGTTTGGGGTTCGAATCTTGCTAAGTACAAAGTGCCTTTTTCTTTTGGAAATGAAAAAAAAAAAAAAGGAATTTGGTGCAGACTAGGTAAAACAGGGCACGAAGCCTTGATAGATTGGAAAGCAACAGGGGAAGGGCGTATTGATTATGTGCCTAATTTTTTTGTATTGTGTATGTGCATTGTACATGCGTGTAGGGGCACATGGCAGCCCTCATCTTATTCTTCCCCGATTTCAGCCTTTTTTCCAGTTTCTTTTCCCATCTTGGTTAAGCCATTTTGAGACCATTTTTTATTGATTTTATTACATGATTTCATCGAATTAATGGTGAAATCTCGTAATACATATGACATACTTTTGAATTTACCTCAAAACCTATCCAAAATTCATTTTTTTACACAATTAAAATTGAGCTCAAAAATGGAAAAAAAAAATTCATTTTTCAAGTCAAAACTCATTAATAAAAATCATCGTTTTAATTTGATTTTCCATATCTTTCAAGCTTAATCTTTGTATTTACAGTATAAATAGGGGTTTGTTCTTCGTTTCTAACATACGCAATCACAAAAATCCCTTTAATGAGTACACATACTGTACTTTTTCTCTCTACCATGAATTTTTCTCTTTCTCTTTTTCTCTCTCTTTCTAGGAACATCGTCTTCTACAACGGTTTTTGACAAAAACCACCATCGCCATCAAATTCCTTGCATCCAAAAACCTTAGATTCAACAATCCAAGCCAACCTGAAGTCGACCTGGTTTGCATCCTTTTTTATTATTATTTATTTATTTATTACTCATATACCTGTAAATGTAATTATAAAAAAAAAGGGAAAAAGAAAAAAAGAAGAAGAAAAGAAATAAAAAAAAAGAGAGTGAAGCTCGAGTTTGTCATCTTTCTTTATTATTTTATTTTTTGTTAAGATTTAAATAAGAAAAAATAATAAAAAAAATAACATAAAAATAGGATAAAAATTGTTTTGACGCTTAGAAAAATCAATTTTTATAAAATAAGTAAACAATCCTTTTTTAAAATTAGGACTTTTTCTAGAACTTTCCAAAAAAAAAAACTGAGATTTAAGACCTTTTAGATCTTTCTTAGTGAAATCAAATTTACTTAAAAACGTGAACTTGATGTGTTTTTAAAATTAAAACGAATCCAATACAGTAAAGTTTTACAAAAGGGACTACGGAAGTTTGATTCTGAATAGTAGATATACAAGCACTTATAACAATTACGGGATGACTTAAAATATGGAAAATTTTCTTTTTTCCATCTTTTGTAAATAATCAATTTAATTAACTTAGTTATATGTGACATGATTTGTTATTTAGAAATTGAAAAAGGGTATCATTGATAAATTATTTTTCTTTGAAATGAAGAAGAGCCAATTTCTTTTTTTAACTACCTCAAGCCCATACACTTAAAATCCATGGAATTAGGGCCTTGAATCGTTTAAAAAGAAAAAAAAAACTCAACAATAGAAATAATCACCCTTGGGGCTAAAAGAAAAGGGAGAATAGTAAGAGATGGTAGGGCAAGGCAATAAAGAAAAAAGAAGAAGTAAAGAGGCTAAAGAATTGGGCCCGGAAGTGTAGGACAAAAAGCCCCAAGAAATATTTCACATCCCAGCAAGGGCAATCAAACCAAATTAAAGGGCCGAGAGTTAATGCCCAAATAACCTTAGAAAATACAAGGCCTTAAATCACACTCGTAAGCCCGGAAACCCAAATCTCCATGTCCACTCTAACACTCAGAAGCCTCTCCTACCTATATTGAGTCACATAAGGCCTCCCTACCCATAATACTACCCTCACACATATAAAAGCTCTTCTAATCTTAAAAGATAATTTATCTTTAAATAAAAATTGTTTTTGAAATTAGGGCAAACATACTTCTAATTTTTCTCCAAGGTTCTCGATTTGTACACCCTGGATTAATAAAAGTATTTCTATCAAAATAAGCCTTTTCATTAATCCTTTTTGAAACCCTTAGACCAAAAGCCTAAATTCATAAGGGTAAACAAAAAAAGACCTAATGGATTGATTAAGAGCATCACTTACAAAATGAACTATAATTTTTGGAACTGAAGTCGATAGCAGGATCTAGACCAAGAGTTAGTAAGGAAGACCTCTTTGACTAAACTAATTGTAAGGTACCTTCTCCTTAAGAAAGGAATGTCTTAAGATCACAAAAGCCCTAAGAGAAGCCCTAGGGTCAGGGGCATTAAGAAATTCCACATGATTACCAAGGATAAGAGTGGCTATAAGATTGTTCCTTAATAAGAATTTATACCTATTGGCAAAACTTTCAAAAAAAAAAAAAAAGAAAAGAGAGAAAGTAAAGGCTTATTACAAATTTTTTTTTTCAATCCTTATCAACTCGAATAGCCAAGCTTTTAATCCATGTCATCCGTCCTTTCTATGGTCATCATTCTTCCCTAATTGTGGTTTTTTTTAAACATCCTTCCAACTCTTTTCTCAAATAAAGGGGCCTATCCTTACTCTTTTCCTTGATTCATAAATGGTTTTTCAACAATTTCTTTGTAAATACTTTTCCAAGTCAAAGAGTCTTTTGAAACTGGTTACTTGCCTTACATTAGTTCTTCAATCCTTCATCATTTTCCTCTTAGGGTTCAAGCCAACTCTTAGAGTGTTATCCCCTTTTCTATTTTTTTATGGGTTCTAGTTAGCTTTTAAGGCATTATCCTATCTCTCTTAGGGTTCAAGCCAGCTCTTAGAGTGTTGATCCCTCTCTTATTCTATTTAGGGTTACAGTTAGCCTTTAAGGTGTTGTCCCATCATTCTCTTAGGGTTCAAGTAAGCTCTTAGAGTACTAATCCCTCTTTTATTCTTTTTAAGGTTCCAACCAACCTTTAGGGCACTGTCCCATCTTTCTCTTAGGGTCCAATTTAGCTCTTAGAGTGTTGTCCCCTTTCCTATTCTTTTTAAG
Organism: Lumnitzera littorea; assembly: GCA_024138015.1. Lineage (NCBI taxonomy): Eukaryota > Viridiplantae > Streptophyta > Magnoliopsida > Myrtales > Combretaceae > Lumnitzera > Lumnitzera littorea. The sequence goes on along the minus strand of JAMXBB010000012.1, from coordinate 11,501,473 downwards.
GTTCTAACTAGCCTTTAATGCACTATCCCGTCTTTCGAGGGTGTTAGCAAACTCTTAAAGCACCGATTCCTCTTTTATTCTTCTTAGGGATTCAGCAAACCTTTAGGACGCTATCTCATCCTTCATTTTAAGGATCCCGTTAGCCTTTAGGGCATCATCTTATCTTTCTTTCTAGGTTAGCCAGCTTTCAACCCCTCTTTTGTAATCTTTCTTCAAGGTCTTTAGCTAACCCTTAAGGCACTTATGTTCCTTAATTCCCTTTAACGTGCCCATAGGACCCTTTAGGTCATCAAGATCTTTTAGCAAGCCCATAAGATGCTTAATTTCGTTTGGCAAGCCCATTGGGCCCCTCTGTTCACTAAGTTCCTTTTAATGAGCCCGTATGACACTCCTCTTCATCAGTTTCTTTTAGGACAGCCTTCTAGATGTAATCTCAACTCAGTCTCATTTCTAAGTGTCTCTTAGGTGAGTCCATAGGGCGTTTCCTAATCCACTAATCTTTCTTCAAACATTCCAGTAGGATCATAGAGCAATTCCCCTCATCATTCTCTTTAGGGTTTTTATGGGCCCATAGGGTGTTTCCTTTCCTTTTAGTAAACCGATTAAGATGCTTAGTTCCTTTTAGTAAGCCTACGAGGCATTTTTGTCCACTAAATTCACTCAAGCATGCCCATTAGGCCCCTTTGTTTATGAAGTTTCTCTTAGTAAGCCAGTATGGCACTTATCTTCATCATCTCATCTATCTAGGCCATAAGACACTCACCTTTCACATCCAAGTGATTAACTAGTCTTTAAATATGCGATCTTAACTCAATCTTTCTTCCAAATTCTTTAAGCAAGCCCATAAGGCATTTCTGTTTCAAGCAAGACCATTACTTACCGCCTTCGCCCCTCACCAAATTTTTCTCAAGCGAGCCCATAGGGCACTTCCACTCTATTCACTAAATTTTCTCTTAGCTAGCCTGTAGGGCACTTCTCTTCATCAGTTCCTTTTGATACAACATTAAGTTTAGGGTTGCTAATCTCTGAGAGACGCTCCCACCTAGGTTAGTGAGCCTTGTAAGGCACGACTAGGTTTTAGATCGATCCTAGTATAGGGTTGCTAATCCTCGAAAGACACTTTCGCTTAGGTTAGTGAGCCTAGTGAGGTATAACTAAGTTTTAGATTAATCTTAGATTGGGGTTGCTAGTCCCCGAGAGACGGTCCCACTTAGGTTAATGAACCTTGTGAGGCATAACTAGGTTTTAGATCGATCCCATTTTAAGGTTGTTATTCCTCAAGAGATGCTCCTGCCTAGATTAATGAGCCTAATGAGGCACGACCGGGTTTTAGATCGATCCTAGATTAAGGTTATTAGTCCCCAAAAGACGCTCCCGCCTAGGTTAGTGAGTTTTGTGAGGTACGACCAAGTTTTAGTTCATTCTTAGATTAAGGTTACTAGTCTTCAAGAGATGCTTCCACCTAAGTTAGTGAGTGTAGTGAGGCATGACTAGGTTTTAGATCAATCCCAATTTAGGGTTGCTAGTCTTCAAGAGACTCCCACCTAGGTTAGTAAGCCTTATAAGGTACAACCAGGTTTTAAATCGATCTTAGATTAAGGTTGCTAGTCCCCAAGAGATGCTCTTACCTAGGTTAGTGAGCCTCGTGAGATACGATTAGGTTTTAGTTTGATCTCATTTTAGGGTTGCTAGTCCTCGAGAGACACTCCCACCTAGGTTAGTAAGCCTAATGAGGCATTACCATGTTTTAGATTGATCTCATTTTCGGGTTGCTAGTTCCCGAGAGACGCTTATGCTTAGGTTAGTAAGCTTAGTAAGGCACAAGCTAGTTTTAGATCAATTCCAGCATAAGATTGCTTATCCCTTAGAGATACTTTTACCTAAGTTAGTGAGCCTAGAGAGGTATAACTAGGTTTCATTTCTTCATTTAAATCAATTTTAGGATAACTATAGTTATTTTAAAGTCATCTTAAAGGCAAAAATAGTGTCTATTTTGTCTTTGTAGCAAAGTTTTGCTCAAACTTTACCACAAAGGGGGGTAGTTGTAAATACATAATTTTTGTGGCCATTACCCCCACCCCTTTATAGGGTCTTAAATTAGAAAAAAATAGAAAATTAAAGAAAACCCATAAAAAATAAAGAAATTTAGAAAAAAAAAAATAGGAATTTCAAGAAAACACAAAAACAGGAAAATAGGAAAAGCATAAAAAAAAAAAAGAATTTAGAAAATAATAAATTTTTAAGTTGCTTGGATAGAGTAGATTTTTAATTTAAATAAATTTGAAATAAAAGGCCGTTAGGCTTAGGCTTAGGCTTAGATTTAAATATAGTCCAAGCTGACCTAGTCCATATGTGTAATTTAGTTGTATATATAGATAAGGTACAGGCCAATGGCCTAACCATAAAACAATTGGACTAAGGCATTAGGTTTAATTGGAGGTCAGGAGTTCGAGACTCATTAAAGGCAAGATGATGTTTTTATTTTTTATTTTTTCTTCCTTTTCAAGCTCCATGCGAGGCCACATGTCAATTGACACATAGCATCTTATGATTCTCTTAGATAGCACGCATTCTTTCCCCCATTTTTTTCTCCCCTTTCCTCTTCTTCCTTTCACTTTCTTTTTTTAAAACATTTGAACAATAAAAAAGGGGCTTCCATGCAAGGGAAGGGGGAATTGGATTTTAAAAAACACATGCATACTGGCAGGGTTTTAGATTTTCAAAAGAAAAAGAAGAAACACAAACACAAAGGGGGACCCACAGTAGATAGGCTTCTCTCTCTCTCTCTCTATGAACCTCGGCGTCTCTCCCCCTTTTCCACTGTTTGTCTCTCTCTCGGTCTGCTCTCTCTCTGAACTCTCTCTCTCTTAAACTCACAGACACACAGTACATGCAGGGGGAAAAACTCTCTTCACAATCTCTCTCTCGGCCTGGGCTTTAACTTGCCACCCTCTCTCTCTCGATTGATCCCCTTTCTCTCTCCATTGTCTCATTCACTCTCTTGGCCAACTCTCTCCCTTTCTTACCTTCTCATCTACTAAGCACTAACCCACACTTCGTCGAATCACAGCACACATCAATCACCTCAATAGCCCACACTCGGTATGGCCCATCGAACATACAGCCACAACCATACTCCAACACTATCCGTAACTACCATTGCCTCTCGAGCTGAACCCATACACACACAAACTACATCCGTTGCCATAATCGAAGCCCCACATACCCATTCTTGGCCCGCACATATGACACCACAGCTCCATTCTAACATTAGACCCACGTATGCGGTCGTAACCACCGTAAACTCTCCTACCACTACGGTGAGCACCACCAACCACCACCAATGGCTACGACACTTTCCCTACACCCCCCCATCATCAATAGAATACCCATGAAAATAGGTTTACCTGCTTGAAAAAACCCTTGAAACTACCTCTGACAACCTTTGGAAACCACCGCAACCTACAACTCGAGTCCGACCAGTTTTGACCCGATCCAGATCCAAGTCCAAACCTAACTCCAAGCTCGATTCGCGATCCAGCTATTGGCCCAGCCCTTTATTGTTGTTTTTTTTTTTTGTTGTTACATTTAATTTCTTTTCCTTTTGTATTGTTAGTTAAATTTTATTATTATTATTATTATTATTATTTATAAATGTAACTGTAAAAAAAAAAAAGAAAAGAAAAAGAAGAAAAAAGAAGAAGAGAAAAACCGAAAAAAGGAAAAACAAAAAAAAAGAGAGAACAAAAAGGGTAGAATTATTTAGTTTAGTTTTATTTTTCTTTTTCACGTTTTAACCAAAAACCAAAAATAAAAAAAAATAAAAAGTAAATGAACAAATAATAAATAAAATAAGATAACGACAAAAAATAATAAAATTTTTTTATCACTTAGAAAATTGATTTTCTAAAAATAAAATAAAAAAATAAATCAATCATTTTTCAAATTAGAATCATTTAGAATTTCCAAAAATAAAATCCAATTTAAGACCCCTTATAATCTTTTCTTTAAATAAATCAAAATGGGTAAAAACGTAAACCTGACAATTTTTCAAAAATTAAAATTAATTAACCCACTATATTTTTTGTGAACAAACTATGGAAGTCTGATTCTAAATAGTGGGTACGTAGGCACCCGAATGTCAGTACATGGTGACTTAAAATACAGAAATTTTTACTTTTTCCATTTTTAGATATTTGTGTAAATTGATTAATTTAGTTGCTTATATCATATTTAGCTATTTTAGAAATTAAAAAGTGTATATTTGAAAAGTGAAGTTAAATTCGGAAAGTTAAAAAGTGGTATCTATTTAGAGTTTAATAAATTAGCCCCCGGATCTAGATCTCTGGTTTTCAAAAAGGCATTTTTTATAAATTGGTTTTTTAATTGATAGACCGGTAGCTAAATTATAACGAATCCACCCAATTGGTTATAACTTAACTCTTTTTCCCAAATTTAGTCGGATGGCGACTCCAATATCTTTTCAAGTTCAAAAAAATGGTTTTTTTTTTTAAACCCTAGTCAAGGATCGATATTAAATGGGTAGGGTTTAGTATTGATCAATTTAAAGAAGGCCTAATTTTATAAAAATAACCAAAAGGGTGAAAAACCAAGCTCGACAGTTAGCTCACAAGGGCACAACCAAGTCTTCAATATCTCTTTAGGGTCTTAGCTAACTCAAGGAGCTCTTTACTCATTTCATCTTAGTTAGTCGGCTCATAGGGGCAAGACCAAGTCTTCAACATCTCTTCAAGGTCTTAACTAGCTCAAAGAGTACTTTGCCCATTTCATCTTGGTTAGTTAGCTCATAGGGGCACGATCAAGTCTTCAACATTACTTTAGGATCTTAACTAGCTCAAGAAGCACTTTATACGATTCATCTTGGTTAGTCAACTCATAGGGGCATGATTAAGTTTTCAACATCTCTTTAGGGTCTTAGCTAGCTCAAGGAGCGCTTGGCCCGTTTCATCTTGGTTAGTCAGCTCATAGGGGCATGATCAAGTTTTCAACATCCATTAGCCAACTCAAAGAGCGTTTTGCCCATTCACTTAGAATAGTTAACTAGAGGAGCACTTCTAGGTTTTTCTCAAATCGATTCTAAATTTAGAGTTGCTAGTCCCCAAAAGACGTTCCTGCCTAGGTTAGTCAACTCAAAAGAGCATAACCAAATTTCATCTTCAGGGCCTTAGCTAGGTCAAGGAGTGCTTCGCCTGTTCGCCTAAGTTAGTTAGCTTATAAAGGCATGACCAAGCTTTAATTCCTCTTTCAGTTTCTCAACCAACTCTTAGTACGCCTCCTCTCTCTTTCACCTTTTCATAAGTTGTAGTGCTTCTTAGGACAAATTTCACCATTGGAGCAAAAATAGTATCTATATTGTCTTTATGGTAAAGTTTTACTCAAATTTTACCATAAAGTAGGGCAACTATACATACCTTATTTTTGCCCTCATTTTTATTTTTTTTTTCTCTTTTTTTCAAAATTTTGAAGATAGAGTAAAGGGTCCTAATTTAAAGAAAAACAAAAAAAATAATAAATTTGGAAAAATATAAAAAATAGAAATTTAGGAAAAACCAAAAGGTAAGAAAAAAGAGAGATAAAAAATAAGAAAATTTAAAAGTACGAAAACTAAGAAAATTGAAAAATTCACAAAAAATAAAAAATAGAAGGTTTTAAGGAAATTTAGAAAATAATGTCAAATTTTAACAAAAATAGTTTAGATTTAAGTATTTTCAAGGAAAGGCTATTGGACTTGTGTTTAAATTTGAATTTAGCCTAAACTGACTTAGTGAATAAGAATTTGAACTTGTATTGGATTTAGCTTAAAGGTTTAGAGTTCAAAACTTGTCGGGCATAAAGTGCCTTTTTCTTTTGGAAATGAAAAAGAAAATGGAATTTAGAGTGGACTAGAACTTGGTACGCAATTTAAAACAAGGTACAAAGCCAACAAGGTACGAAGCCCTGACAGATTGGAAAGTAGCAAGGGAAGGGCATGTTGATTGCTCGCCTAATTTTTTTGTACCGCACGCATAGCATCTACCCAGCACGTAACTTGCCCCCCATCTTCTTCTTCCCTGATTTTAGCCTTTTTTTTTTTTTCTAGTTTTTTCCCATCTTGGTTAAGCCATTTCGGGACCATTTTTGATTGATTTTATTATATGATTTCATTGAATTAATGGTGAAATCATGCAATACGCATGACTTACTTTTGAATTTACCTACAAACCCATCTAAATTCAGTTGTTTACATAATTAAAATTCAGCTCAAAAACGGGAAAAAAAAAGCTCATTTTTTAGGTCAAAACCCATTAATAAAAATCACTGTTTTAATTCGATTTTCTTGACCTTTCAAGCTTAATCTTGGTACTTATAGTATAAATAGAGGTTTGTTCTTTGTTTCCAACATAGGCAAACACAAAAATCCCTTCAAGGAGTACATACACTACACTTTCTCTCTCTACAACAAATTTTCCTCTTTTTCTCTCTAGGAACATCATCTTCCACAATGGTTTTTGATGAAAACCACCATGCATTGGATTCCTCGCATCCAAAAACCCTAAATTCAACATTCCGATCCGACATTCCAAGCTAACCTGAGTTGACGAGCCGACCCGAAGCTAACCTGAGCCGACCAAGTCTACATTCTTTTTTTAAATATTATTTATTTATTTATTACTCATATACTTGTAAATATAATTATAAAAAAAAGTGAAAAAGAAAAAAAAATAAAAGAAAATAAAAAGAAAGGAAAGAAACAAAAAAAAAAAGCAAAGCTTGAGTTTGTCATCCTTCTTTATTATTTTATTTTTTATTAAAATTTAAATGAGAAAAAATAATATAATAATAGACTAAAAATTGTTTTGACACTTAGAAAAAGCAATTTTTCTAAAATAAATAAAAATAAACAATCCTTTTTTAAATTAGGACCTTTTTTAGAACTTTCCAAAAATAAAACCTAGATTTAAGACCTTTTAGATCTTTCTTAGTAAAATCAAATCTATTTAAAATAGTAAACTTGACATATTTTTAAAATTAAAACGAATCTAACATAGTAAAGTTTTATAAAATGAACTACGAAAGTTTAATATCGAATAGCGAGTATGTAGACACTTGTAGCAATTACGAGGCTACTTAAAATATGGAAAATTTTGTTTTTTTCCATCTTTTGTAAACAATCACTTTAATTAACTTAGTTGTATGTGATATGATTTGTTGTTTAGAAATTGAAAAAGGGTATTATTAAAAAGTGAAATTAATTTTGGAAAGTTAAAAAGTGATACCCGTTTAAAGTTTAATAAGATAGCCTCTGGATCTAGATCTTTAGTTTTAAAACCGCTTTTTTAAAATTTAGTTTTACCGACAGATCGGTAACTAAGTTACTACCAATCCACCCAATTAGTTATAACTTAACTCTTTTTTTCAACTCCATTCAGATAGTGACTACGAATAATTTTTTAAAAGAAAAACTTGTTTTCTTTAACCCTTAGTCGGGGACCAACATTAAACGAGCTAGGACTTAATATTGGCTGAGTTAAGGAAAATTAAAAAAAAAAAAAAAAACCAGGCTCTCAAACTTATCATGAATACTATTTCAAGCTAAGCCAAGCTCAAGCTTTAGAAATTAAAGCTCAATCAAGTTCGAGTTGAGCTTAAGCATTAAGTTTTTCAATTCGAGTTAAGTTTAAGCTTAGAGCATTATGTCATCTCAACTTGACTTATTTATAACCCTAAGCAAAACCTACTAGTGATATACAGGAGCTACTGTGAAAGTTGTCTTCTATATTACTAAGAAGGTATGAGATACCTTATTGAACCTATGACATTTCTTATTGCATTTTTATAATATAAATATTTTTAGGTAAGTTGGCTAAATTTTCCACATATTTGTAATTAGTACATTCATCTAATCACTTATCTTTGACCATTTAATAAAATATTTTTCAACCATGTTTCTTATGAAGGAATAAAGGGTGTAATATGCTTTTAAGTTTTTATCTTCTATAATGGGAATGCGGGCTTAGGTCTTCAATACGTGTTAAGTTAAAAATTTTATTTTTTTTTATATCCTAATTTTATCGATTAAGAACTTTGGTGGGATGGAGGTAGTTTGGAAGACGTACCTTCTAGCAAGTTATGAAGATATTGTATCTTATAACTCACCCTGTAGGAGTAGGTTACATAAAATTGGAATGAATACCTACCTAGAGTCTACTGAACTACATATAATTGAATAGATTCTACATTTTAACATGGTTACTTGTTCATCCCTAAACTATAAATTTCTTAAGATAACTTTAAGTTATCATTATTCAAACAATAAACAAAACAAATTAAAATGGCCCTTTATGTTTTAAAAGAATTCCAAAATTGAATATGGATAAAAAATTATAAACTATATATTACCATTTGGAATTATGGGATGAATCAAATTATGCATATGCTTATTAGTGATATTTTTTGGTAGCTTCTAGTCATTCATTTTGTCATTTGTACATTTTCACTATAAATTTCTTTCCACACTTAAAAGGTCTTTATATATATATATATATATAAAATTATATATTTAAGAAGCATATCCGTTATAAAAAAAAAAAAAAAGAAGAGATGCAAATCACAATCTTTGCATGACTTAATACCAAATGACACAATGACATTAGATTTCAATAGTTCAAAGAGTTGGCATTCTTCCTTGATGACATTAATTTAATATTGGAGAAAATTAGAAAAATTGACCCATGTTTTCACCAATTTACAAATTCTTCCTGTTGGCTTGGTATAAGATATTTTAGCTTTGAATGTTCAAGAGGAAGTAGATATTTTCCTATATGGATGATATCTTCAAATGGTTTCTTCTCGATGTAGAATGAGTTTAGAAACAAACCTGAGAAGTTTGTTTTACATAAGTGTTTATGGAATCCTTTTATACCTTTGAAGATATCATTCATTATGTGGAGGGTCATCCAATCCTTCCTCCCTGTTGAAGGTAAAAATAATGTTCATGGGATCGGGCCCTTACTTCATAGTGTTCTTGTTGCTTTAAAAATGTTAAACAGCTATGCATATTCTTCTTTTGTGTGATTATGCTTGAGAAGTTTGGAAGCAACAGTCCTCGTATTTTGGATTTACTAGGCTTCTAAACATTTTATATATAAATTTCATGCTAAAGTTTTAGAAAAATAAAGCTAGTAATGTAACTAGTCATGTTAGAATGTCCGTACCAATAATTGCTTTATGGCACCTTTGGGGAGAAAGGAACAATAGGAAACACATAAACATTTACAAGCATGTCAAGATTTTAGTAAACCACATCATGGAGGATTTAATTAACCTAGGGTCTGCTAAACCACTTGTTGCTTACCAAATTAGGTATGATGAGGATTTTTTTCTACCATCGTAAAGCCTCCTAAAAAAGTATTTTTAAATCCTTGTCTTGGAAATATCCTAAAAAGGGTTATTTTAAACTGAATGTATTGTTTGGCTTAGGGTGATGATGGTGGAGGTGGTATTTTTAGGGAAAGTGATGGTAATGTTTTATGGTGCTTTGGCTTTTCCCCAAAAAATTCTTTAATTTATTCAATTGAACTAACCATCCCTGTGAAAGGTCTAGAATACTGTAAACAGTTTAATATCACAAGTGCTAGTTGAGACGGATTCTAAAGTGATATTTAGATGGTTATTAATAAGTATCATCAAACGAGACATTTAGAATGACATCTCATAGGCAAAGACCTTACTAAAAGATATTACTGGCCAAGTTAGCCACATTTGGAAAGAGAAAAACGTAGCTATTGGTCAGCTAGCAAAGAAGGCTAGGGATACTCAGTCAAATTTCTTTTAGAAGAAGTCAACATAACTTGACAAAGACCTAAATAAATTTTGATGCAAGACAAGATCAAGCCTAGAAATTTTAGGATTACTACTATGTTATTCTTGCTTGTTTTTTTTTTTTTTTAATCTTGTATTTATCTATGTATGAATTTGGTATATCCCCTCCTTGTCGTTTTATTTTCTTTTATCTATAGTTATCTTTGTAAAGGGAGTTATACTCCCTTTTTTATGTTTACGGTAGGTATAGGTGCTTGGTATCTTTAAGAGGTCAAGTCTATGTCTCGCTTTCTTCTTGTAACCTTTTTTTTTTTTTTTACATAATAATAAAATTTGGGGCTAGCATTCCAACATCCTATCCTCTCTCTCTCTCTCTCTCTCTCTCTCTCTCTCTCATATATAAGGTTTGCCATTAAAAAGGAAAAAATTCACAAGTTATGTTTTTCTCTGCCTTTTAATAAACACATGCCATATGTATTGTAAGCCCTAAAGTCAAGCCAAGCCAAGTAACCATAGGTTTGAGCTTAAAACCCAAGGTTTAGGGCGATCGGTTAAAGGATCCGATCAAACCTAAATTATAAACTATTTAGCGAAATACTAGTAAAAATGACCCTGTAAACTTAAATTTAAGAAAATAAGTAGTAAAATAGGAGATTATAAAATTTTCAAATTTTAAGCATAATAATTGCTAATTACCGAAAAGACGAAAAGTGTAATATAATAACTAATAAATTACTAGAGATAGATTATATGTATACTAAAAATTTTAGAATTACCAAAATAATAATTATGAATGTTCACGTGTACCTCACATGTATTTACGTGTTGATAAAAATACGCGTAATTACCTAAATTGGTGGAAAACTAAGCAAATAATTAAAGAAAAATATAAAATAATTATGCAAAAATCAGAAAAAATCAGAAGATGATAAGCTAAACCAAGATCAGGTCGTGGCAGGTTCAAATTAGAAAAAAGAAAAAAATAGCCAATGAGAATTAGACAAACAAAAAGCCGAAAATCAAGAAATTAGGATAAAGTCTTATCAAATTAATGCATATTAATTACTACAATTGTCTATAAATAAGGGAAAAATTTCTAGAAGTCATTTAGTCCGTTTAGGATTTGAGAAAAATCGAAACACTGAAAAAATTGAGAGAAAATCCAGAAAAAAAAAAAAAGAAAACTGTGCAGATTAGGCAAGTGAACTAAAACCACCACTCACCACCACCTGGGACCGAACCACCACCACCACCCTACACTAGAACCACCGCCTGGACCGGCCGACAACCTTGGATCGGGTTTAGACGGCCAGAAANTTTTGTAGTACTCGGAGACTTAGGCTTGTATATGATTGTGATTGTAAGTAGCTTGCGTATGTGTTTGATGTATCTGAATTCTTGCTAAAATTTGTATTATAAATGGTTTTGTGATTGATTGAATTGGTATAAACTTGTTTGAACACCCTAAACGGAATTTAATCTTAGTCGACCCTAATAACAAAAAATATCATGCATTGCAACCCGTTAAGGGATTATAGGATTCTCCAACCAAATACCGACCCCTTCGAAAGGGATAGCGCAGGATTGCAAAATGGTTCCTTCTTCATCCTTAGTCGAATTAAGTGACAGGAGAGGAGGTCACGGCGGGGGTGAAGTCAATGGTTCGAAGGTAGTCGCAAGAGGAGCGAGGTCTCCATTGCACAAGCCTGGGTTTGGTTGTGAGCTGCTGCATAACATGGAATTCCTCAACCCGGATTGGAGCGGGTGAAATTTCTTTGATTTTACAACGGACTGGACTACGTTGTGCAATGACACTTAATTGTTGCATTGCATGAAAATAATTGTTTGATAACCCTGTTTGTGCTTGTATGCATTCATGAGTCTCCAATTCAACTTATTGAACTGTAGTTGCTCATACCCTTATAGATCCTTTTGCAGGTTTTGATTTGTGATCACTTCAAGTACTATGCCGCCCTACAATTATCCAGAGGTTAGTCCTTTTAGAAGCCAGGGGTGTGAGGTTCAGGTTACTTAGTATAATGTGAAACTAGACCGACCTTGTAGTTAAGTGTTAAAGACTGATAGTTATTCTGTAAATTAGTAAACTATGGTGATTATGTAAAACTTCCTAGGAAGCTCTGTGGACTTATTTATAATTATCTATATTTAATAGAAATTTGTGATAATTATCATAATTGTAGTATAATTATTAATTGAACTGTTTACTTCAAAGCGAGGAGTCATCGACGTCTTGCATAGATTATCTCTATGGTAGGCACTGTGAGGCCAGTTACTATCATAGAATGGTTTACACGGCCGGACTGTTGCGACTCTGTGACTTCAGGGCGTAACATGTATCATTGCTATGTGTTACAAATATTTAAAGAACTGTGCATCCTTTCATCATTAATAGTGGAGTTTAATACTATAAAGGTCCTTTACCTATCACATTATGTAATAGAATCTATTGTAATTGCCTACTCTTCCTCCTTAGTAATTCTCTTGTAACCATCTCTTACTTACCATCTATGTCATTTCCTTTTAAGCCATAATGTGGCCATATATATGCATCACGCATATGACAATCTCATTCGAACCCATATACCTGCATTAGGGGACACATATTAGCTTCGTATAGGTTCATAATAATTAATTTAGCAAATGACACTATTAAATAAATTTAATTAGATATAAAAAATTATAAAATATGAAAAAAGAAATGGTGTTGGTAATTGGGATTATCTTTTAAGAAGTTCATTATTTTCTTTAATATTTCGATGTGTGTACAAATTTAACAACATTAAGTGTATAAAATATTGATATTTTATACATAATATTCACCTTATAAAGATTTTATATCAATATTAACAAACGATATACTCATGATATGTGTACAAACATAAGAACATCAAAAGTGTAATTTACCCAAAAAAAAATTAAAATTGCAAATTATTAATTTTGAAATAGTTATATAGTTAATTACATCAAGATAAAGAACTAGAAACATTAAAAAATATTGAACATAAAAGTTATTGAAAAATATAGATAATATGGAATTGCATAAATATTTATCTTTTTTAAAATAGTATATGACAATATTACTAATTGTGTATATTTTTCATTTACATTATTAGCTATATTGATTATCATAACCTAAATTGTTGATACAAATTTATATAATATCAAGTGTACACATAATTTTAACAAAAATGAAATATGTATTCATAAAATTATACTCATACTATAAAAAAAAATAAAAGTACCAAGAAAGTTCACTTGGAAGATCTTGTATAATGTACAAATTGCTTAAATGAAATTTCAATTTCTTATATAAATGAAGATTCTAAAGTTGCTTTAACTTGAATATTCACTTAATATTTATTATTTATCAATAAGATAAACTTTATATAATTGACAATCTATAATGAGAAAATTTTTGGCACTTAAACTTTAATTATTGGACAAAATGATAATTTATAAATGTAAAAAACTAGAATTGACAAGATTTTAATGACAATAAACATCTTTTTAAAAAATTATTTCTTCTATAATCAACAAAAATAAAATTCGAGAAACTTTTATCTACTCATTTAAATATATTTAAATGTAAATTGATAATCCATTGAATAGGCGATAAGAATTAATAAAGAAAAGGGATGTGTTGCTTTTAATGTGATAAAGAATGGAAGTGATAGTATTGTATTTAGAGGTTATTTGCTATAATTGATCAAAGGAGGGTTATAGATAAATTGGACAAGAAATAAATAATTAAAATAAATTTGACAATAATAATATATATGATTATGTTATTATTGCATTGTATTTAAGAAATGAAAATTTAATATTCATAAAACAAGTTGATATATAATCTTAATCATATATTATATATAATGCATTTTAAGGAAAATGTAAACATAATAAACCTTTTTTCTAGTTATTATTTTAGTCTTCTTGACATTTTATGAAATAAGGTATAAATAAACAAACAAAAGTATAATATCTATTGTCCATTATCTCTATTAAGATGTATAAGTACCAGATAGAGAGGATAAATATTATTGGAGGAAGAAGATAATGGAAGAGAATTAGAGGTAAATGTTACAGTCATTGTTGCCAAGCTACACAAAATTTGCTACTTACTATCCCTACAAGTTACTCAGATAGTCTTGACTTGAATAGTTATGAGACATATTAATATTTACTAAACTTATAAATAAACCAAAATGTAGTTATTAGTAGTTATTTAAGTCTTTTGGTTTTAATAATATAGATACATTAAAACAAAATGGATACGAGAGCTTTTGACTACGCATCACGAGGTTCAATGGGTTTGGTTTAGCCGAATGCATTTAGCATAGAGTTGCTTAATCAATATGTCCAACAAATCATTCCTTGATCTAGGTTCGAATTTAATGGGTAAATGCCACTTGATAAAGCCTGTCACTACCGCTAAACACTACTTGTTAGAAATGGGCTTAGAGAACCATTAAGAGTATTTATGTAGCATTCGATAAAGATTTTCTATCAATCTTTCTTCACGATGTTCCATGCACAAAAATCATATACATTTAATGCATCCTTTACTTAAACAAACCATCCTAACAACATTTGGGTTAAAAAAAAAAAAACTACGCCCTAAAATGTTCAATTCATCGTGTTAACATGGCTTTTTAGATTAGGACTCCTCAGGACCATTCAGATTTGATGTACCTCACCATTTGGAGCTTACCGTGCTTAGGCCTGGCTCTACCAAGTCTAAGAGGCTCTTTAATGACTAGAAGACACTAGATAAGGATAGAGATCAAGTTAATAACCACCTCCAGCATATGTAAGACATGTTGGATACCATGAGCCTACTCTCCCATACTTGTAAGAGAGGATTTTGCCTACTAACTACCCTCTAACTGCTGGCATTACTTCACTATAAATACCATGTCATCACCTAATGGTAAGGACTACTTAACATTTTGTGCATTAAAGCTTGTCTATTGCTCTCAAGTATCTTTTATTCTCTAGAACTCTATACTGACTTAAGTATCAGAGTGGTTACGTCAAACAATATTCTAGTGTCTCCTTACGGTGTTCTATCTTGTAGGCTTACCCAATGCACAAAGCCCAATTTCTATCGACAAATACCTTAAGATGACATATGGCATCGTTTATAAGAAACTAAATTCTTACATGAAAATCCCCAAACATACTATACACATTCCCTAAATGCAATTCTCGGACATCATGTCTAGTCACAATGAATAAGAGAATTGCCAGTTAGGGAATAACTAACCCGCGAAGAACCAGCCCCTCCTAAGGAAAACACTGGAGGAGTGCCTAGAGCATTTGGAGCACCTAGTTAAGGAATTTGCTGTTCAAAATAAGCTACTTTGTACTCGCCTTGAAGAAACCGAGAGGCACGGCACATAAACTTACCCCCCTAAAGCCTCTAATGTCCATGTTGGTAGAACCAAGTGCAGTAGCCGCGAAATGGTAGGGATTAGCAACCTGATCCCTTGGTGCAGCAACTTTAGCTAGCAATGAGCAAGTAGCCAACTTATAGGGAGTACTGGCTCACTCAGCAGTGTATTGAGCTCATTTAACATACTATGCCGACCTCAACGAGCTTCGTGCAATTGTCAAGAGGTGTTGTAAGCAATAGGGGAGTAAGGTAGCTGGTAATGCTAGGCTGGTCGCTAGAAATAGAACCCCTTTCACCAGGGGCATGCAGGATGAAGTGTTGCCCTCCAATAACGAGCTTTTATCCTTAGACTAATATAACGGTATAGGAGATCCTGATGACCACCTCTTCTACTTCCACACTCTCACAAACCTTCATGGTTATGGGGATGCTATAATGTACAAGGCTTTTCCAGGCGCCTTGAGGAAAGTAGCTTGGATGTAGTTTAACCACTTGCCCAAGAACTCCATCATCTCCTTTAATGAGATGGCATAGAAATTTAGCCTCTGGGCAGATTAAAGGAGGAGTTCAAGAAAGAAGAAGCACCAAGCTGAGTGAGACCTACTCCTCCCTCCTATTTACATGCAGTATGCCCCCTTGAATAGACCTATAGCTCAGGTCTATTTTGAGATAAAGTATAAGAACCTGCTGTAAACACCCCCCAAAGATGAAGGGAAACCCTAGCTGTTGGAACTCGAATAAGTACTTCTAGTTCCACGATGACCATGGCCATACCATTAATGAATGCTTCTAGCTGAAGAACACAATCAAATATGCTATTCAGTAGGGCTTCTTCAATGAGTATGTAGCCCAATTAAGTAATGATGACCATTCCAATAATGATGAGGATTGAGCACGCTGGAGGCGGCAGACTGAGGTTGCTAGAGCAGAGTAGAATACTAGTCACCATAACGATCGTGCCCCTAATAGCGTCATCAATATAATAGTTAGGGGGCTACACCTTAAGAGCCGATCGA
Source organism: Lumnitzera littorea (assembly GCA_024138015.1). NCBI lineage: Eukaryota > Viridiplantae > Streptophyta > Magnoliopsida > Myrtales > Combretaceae > Lumnitzera > Lumnitzera littorea. The sequence continues at coordinate 11,485,222 of JAMXBB010000012.1, read as the reverse complement.
GCACCAATAGCTCATTAGTTCCCCATCTGAGGTGTTGGCGGTAAGGGAGAAGAGACAGAAGCTAGATACTTCTATCTCCTTCTCCAATGAAGATATGGAGTGGGTAAATACCTCCCATCATGAAGCCCTGGTCATAGGGGTGAGGATTGCAAATTTCGAGGTCTTGAAAATAATGGTGAACACTAAAAGCTCCACTGATATCTTCTTCCTCCACATATATGAGAGGATGAGGAAGAAGTTACCAATTAAGATGAATTCATACCGCTACAACTCGATTGACTTCAATAAAAGTATTGTTAGAGCCAAGGGGATCATCACTTTAGATATGGACCTTGGCAATGACGATTACGTGGCACGACGACTAGTGGAGTTCGTCGTGATCGACTGCCCCTCCTTTACAACAGTCTCATGGGAAGACCAAGTTTAAATGTGTTTGGGGTTATCACATCCTTTCTTCACATGAAGGTAAAATTCTTAACCATGACTGGGGTAGGAATATGTAGGTGTGATCAGAAGCTTTTATGAGAGCTATATGTTAGGGCTGTTAAAGGCAATGGAGTCTTCACTTTAGAGTCCAGCCCACAAGAGAAGTTGGTGGAGAGGGGCGAGCCAGGTGAAAAAATCGAAGACGTTTAGATCGGTCCCTCTCTTGACCAGAACACAAAGGTCGGAATCAAGACTCCTCCTAAGGTGAAGGATGAAATTATTGCTCTCCTATGGGCCAACTCAAATAGATTTGCCTAGTCGACGTTAGATATGCCCAGGATCTTACTTAACTTAGCAACCCATATCCTCAATATTGACTCTACTGCGTGACCTATCATGTAAAAGAAGAGGCACTTCATGCCTGAGAGGTAGGTTGTGATTGAGGAAAAGGTGCAGAAGTTACTTAAGGCCAGCTTAGTGAAGGAAGAGAAGTACTTAGCTTAACTAGCAAACATGGTGCTAATAAAGAAGAAGACCGGGAAGTGATTTATGTGCATTGATTATACCGACCTCAACAAAGCTTACTCAAAAGACTATTTCCTTCTCTCGAGAATCAATCAGCTCGTCTACTCTACCTTAAGACACACCCTATTAAGCTTCCTAGATGCCTTCTCAAGGTACAACCAGATTAAAATTGTAACGCTCTAGAACCAAAGGGTGCTATAACCCGCTACGCGTTCCCATCTATTAAGAACACATTAAGGCTTTAAAACCAACTACATTCTCTATAATAACTTATAACAACTCCTTATTAGGTACAAAATGACAATTCTCCATATACGACAATTCAAGTGACTTACAAGTGAGTCACTTTAGCCCCAAATAAGCTAAATGACTAGATCTTGATCTTTTACAATATACAAAAATAACTGCCTCTCTTTCCTGACTAGATGATATCAATTTCCAAACTTGTCACAAACTTATCAATTCAACCTACAGCTGTAAAAATAGAGGAGTGAGCTGAAGCCTAGTACGAGTGCACAAACACATACGAATGTTAAGCCTAAAACATACATATGCATATAATGCAACTGTAATAATATATAAACAAACAATAGTTTAGTTATCTTCAATCTAGGTCGACAATCATCAAATGGGTACTCATAACCCTACCACACATGATATGTGTCTACATACATATGTGGATATAATATAAATATTCCTTTAAGTCCTTTATACCCAAAGTTTAGAGTTCAGAGATTAAAAACTTAATATTCTAATTACGTCATCTCATATGAAAGTCCACTAGGAAAACCTCTTATATGATTAATGGTTGCTTCTCTAGGTAATTGCCATTGCGAGCCCTTAGAGTGAGTAGGTCAAGCAAAATCAACAAACCAAATTAATTAAGCCAAATATATATTTAGTTCGATTTGATTACTAAGTTATATCAAGCACAAGCAATAACCAAGCACTACATCCCTAGAAAGTCGAATCTGAACCAAATACAAAGTCCAAATCAATCACGGAACCCAACTCTAACAACCTGGTAGATAAATGGGAATTTACAACTTTAAGTCCCATACAAAAAGGTTCCAACCACCCAACAAGAAAGGAACTCCATAACTAGTATGAATTTATTTGAAATTAAGAACAATTATACATATTAACCTTTAGATAATTAAGTTTTACCTAAATGTTACGCATGAACCATTTATTTCCTATTACTTGTTATTACATTTGCTTGACATTTCAAATATCCCAAATAAGATTAATCAAACCGATATTTTGGTAAAAGAAAGGAATTGAAAATAATATAATTATATATAATATAATAAAGTAGATCATTAACATATTAATCTAATACTACAACTTTCACTAAAATTTTTTGGAGCAAAAAGTTATAGTTTCATTGACGTCCTACTTTCTGAGGGTTGAATATATATATAAAATAAATTATTATTATTAACTCCCCTTTTAAAATTTACAAATCTAGGTTGTTCTCTTCTTTAGCGCGTAAGGACAGTATCAGGTTGTCCACTCTTTTTGTTCTTTTCACCATCGGCATGAATTAAAGAAAAGATCTTCCTTGTGGATTTATTTTATTAATTAAAGTCAATAGCTACAACACTATTGTTAACTATTAATAATATAATAATCATATAAATGAAGCTATTTAAACAACAGAGAAAAAAGGGAAAATATAATAAAAGGATGTTAGGGATCAATATCAATGGAAGAAGGATTATCACACACTTACAACTATATGAAGTTAGGGATCAATATCAATGGAAGAAGGATTATCACACACTTACAACTATATGAAGAACAAATCGAGTTGATCAGGAAATCGCGAGATAGCCAAAGACTCGTCAGAACACCATAGAGAGAGAGAGACCAAGAAAGGAAAATGAAGCACAAACGAACTCGAACGGACTCGGATTTCTTCTTCACTCTAATTATTGAAACTCATATTTCCAACTGCAGAACTAGCCCAGAGTATATAAGTATTAATCCTTCCACTCAAAAGACAACATATATAGAAGAAAATTTAGAGAATATATTTTTTTCTTTTGTTATTATGGACGGGAGGACAGAGCACCTTGAAATATTTCATCAACCTCCGAGTTGATAAGGGAACTACTTGACCCAAAAAAATAGAGAAACAGCTCAATGTCGGTGGAGAAGAAGGCAATAAACCCGAGTGACAAGCCATCAGAGGAAACGTAGACAAATCGGATAACCGCAAATCAATGGTCCATAACCGGATTAAATAGCCAAGTTTACTATGTTGAGCACTCATTTAGGAGCTTGAATGCTTCCAGTAGGTTGAATTGGAGTGCCTCGCCATTGATGGAGACGGAAGCCGGAAAAGAGTTTATGAGTTCACTGGAGTTCGTAGTTGAGAAGCAAAACAAAGCATAGACGGAGAACCGAACGACGAGCTTTCTATAGAATAGTGTAAGGTAAAAAATAGAATGAGTGAGAGTGGATGACTTGAGTGTACAGGGCGGCTGCTGGAGAATAAGGAGGGTTTTAAAGAATCCTAAGATGAGACAAGGTCTCCAAATATCTTGGATGAGGTGGGCGGCGTTGATTAAATGAAAAGGAAAGGCGGGGGGTGGTGTGGGTTGGTCGGTGTGTCTAAATTGTTAATGAGTGAGCGAGAGATTTAGAAAAGGTGATGGGTATTGAGCTGAGCGAAATCGAATTAGCGAGAGGAAAGAATAATATATATAGGGTAGGGTTTAAGGTAGATAAAATACTTTAAAATTTAGAATAGTGAATATAAGAAGAGTGGGAAAAATAAAATGGAAATAAAAGAAATAAAGGATAATATGAAAATAGAAAGGGATTAAAGTATAGGAAAAGATAGCACGAATATAAAATAAAATATATATTCTTTATTTGTAAAATAAAATTATTCTATTTTATTCTTACATAAAATAAGAGTGATAGAAAAACATTATCTAGATTTTAATTTAGGCATTTATTTTATAACATAAAATTTTAAAATAAGCTTAAAATTAAACTAAAATTTATGAATTGAAAACGAAATATTGCAAAAGCCTTGTTTATCAAACTACAGCAGTTTTGGGCAGTCCATAGGTGAAACAAAGACACCTCTTCCACTTCCTACTGGCGAGCTTATCTTATCAAAAACTTGGCCACTATATTAACCTCCTATGGGACGTTGATAGATCCATTCTTTAATTGGAAATAATTTTTCCCTACAAAGATAGTCAATGTTAGCAAATTTGCTGTAAAAAAAATAAAAGATAAAAAATAAAGATCAACAATTATCTAATATCTGACTTTCAATAAATTTACATCTTTAAAAATGGCAACATACTAATTTGTTAATAAATCAAACTATAATGAGATAGTAAAAAACATTTAGATCCTCTAACAATTTAATGTTGGTCTCACACTATTGTCTAAAGTCCGAATTTATACATATACTCTTTTCTCTACAAGAATTAAAAAAATTCTACATCGAGAAGTAAGCTTAATGCCCATATGTAGTCACTCAAGGGCATATGCATAAAACATGCAGGAGTAAAATAAATTTTATTACTTAATTATTATTTTTACTTTAACTAGAGTATTTTAAAAATGGACCCGAAAAACGAAGGCTATAGCTCCTTCATCACCGACTACGACACATACTACTATATAGTGATGCCATTTGGTCTAAAAAATGCTGGAGCTACATACAAGCGGATAGTAACAAAATTATTTAAGCCTTAGATTAGGTGCAGTGTAGAGGTATGCATCGACAACATAATCGTCAAAAGCGTCAAGCCAAGTGATCATGTCAAGGACCTCCAGGAAGCCTTTGACTAGATGCAGACACACAACATGAAGTTGAACCCCTAGAAATGTGTCTTTGATGTTGGCTTCAGCAAATTCTTAGGATTCTTGATCACCTAAAGAGGTATTGAGGCAAATCCCAAAAAGATAAGTGCCATTAAGGGGATGAAGCCCCTTACCTCAGTCCGAGACATGTAGAAGCTCACCAGTATGGTGGCTGCATTGAGCAGGTTTGTTCCGAAAAATGTGAACAAATGTATAGAGTTCTTTAAAAACCTAAAAAATCCAAAGGGTTTTGAATAAACCTTGGAGTGTGTCGTCACCTTCTAGTAACTTTAAGACTTCCTCATGCACCTACCGGTCCTCTCCAAGCTTGTCCATAAGGAGGACCTATTCTTCTCCTTGGCTGTGAGCAATTGGAAACTCTCCTTTATGCTAGTTAGAGCAGATGGAAGAGAATACAAACTTGTATACTATTTCAGCCATATACTCTACGGGCCTAAGGTTAGGTGTACCTGGGTAGAAAAATTCGGCCTGGCCATTATTACCTCAACATGTCGGCTAAGGTATTACTTCTAGGGGCACTAGATTATTGTACTCATAGATCAATTGTTGCGTACCATCTTACAAAAACGTAATGTGTTTGGATTGATGATGAAGTACATAATGGAGCTGAGTATGTATGGAATCTAATATTAGCCATGAATGGCTAGTTGACTTCATGGTAGAATATACGGAAGAAGAGGAAGCACCCTTAGGTGACGACAAACTAATGTGGACTCTTTACATCGACAAATCATCTACCTTAAGGGGTGGAGGTTTGGGCCTCATTTTGATAAGCCCGCATAAAGTTATGGTCTACTACACCATCAAGTTTGGGTTCAACACCAACAATAATGAATTCGAGTATGAGGCCCTCATTATTGGTCTCAAGTTGGCTTAAGAGATATGCACTAAACACTTACAAGTCTTTTTGGACTCAATGTTAGTCGTCCAGCCAGTCCGAGGTAAATATGAGGTTAGGGACGATACGATGGTGAGGTACCTAAAGAAGGTGAAAAGCCTTCTAGCCGAATTCCCTTCATAGAGCATCACGAAGATCCCTTGACTCGAGAATTTAGTAGTAGATTAGCTATACAAGCTTATCTCCATTGGGATATAGAAACTAGAGGTGAAGGATATGAAGATATTCATAGAGTACCTGTTGGAGAAGAGCATAACTCTAGTCTCGACTGAAGTCTTGAAACTGATAATAGCAACGGCATAGTCAAGTTGGATAGACCCCATCCAAAGTTATTTAAAGTAGAGTAGACCCTATCCAGAGTTATTTAGAGTAGAGTATGCTCTTAGAAGATAAGAAGGAGGCGAAGAAACTCAAACATCACGCCACCAACTATGTACAGCAACTACATTCAATCCTAAGCCCTCTACCTCTAAGCATTACAACTCAGGTGTTATTGGCCTATCATGAGGCAAGTTGCCAAAGTCATAACCCATAAGTGCCCGTAGTGCCAGAAGTATGCCCTTATTAGTCATATACCTAGCACCAGCCTTTAGTTTCTAACGAGCCCATAGCCATTTGTACAATGGGGTATCAACATTCTTAGGGCTTTCCATAAGGCCTTGGGAGGACGGTAAGTCATAATAGTTGTCATTGACTACTTTACTAAGTAGGTCGAAGTTGAAGTGGTGGCAAAAATCATGGAGAGAAGTGTCAAGTCTTTTGTTAGAAATAATATCCTCCCTTAGTTTGGGGTTCCATACACTCTCGTCATAGACAATGGGCACTAGTTTGACAACCCTAAATTCAAGAAATTTTGTGCCAAGTACTACATCACGCTGCATTTCACGTCGGTTGCCTACCCTCAGTTAAACAGATATGTGGAGACAACCAACCGGATCATCATGGATAGCTTAAAGAAATGAGTGGATTAAGCCTATGGCATTCGGGTAGACAAATTGCCCAACATTCTATGGGGATATAAGACCACCCATTGAACTTTTATAAGCGAAACACCTTTATGCTTGGTGTTCAGGTCCAAGGCAGTCCTCCCCATTAAACTTGAACTCCCTAACATCTAGACTCGAAGCTTCAACACCACCCTTAATGAGTCCCACTATTGAAGAGATTTGAGAACTCGCTATGGCTCGGGTAACTACATACTAGCACTATGATGCCTAATACTATGATAAGAAGGTCAGATACAAGGAATTTAAGGTTGACAACCTAGTTTGCCAGAAATTAGAGGCCATTAGCTCGCAAGAAGGATAGGGTAAGCTAACCCCTAATTAGGAAGACCTGATTAGAGTTAGGGATAACTTGGGCCATGGAGCATACAAACTAAAAAGACTGGATGGCAATCTCATCCTACATACATGGAACGTCGATAAATTTCAGCTTCACTTTGATTAGCATACTATTGTGTAAATCATTTCAGAATAATGAATAAAAATTACTTTTTATAATTGTTATCTATCATTCTCTCTTTCTCAACATCCCAGCCCCCAAAGGATAAATGAACTGACTTACTAAGCATGTCGGAGCACCACTGACTTGACCTCCTTGGCTAACCTCTATAAGGGAAAACACCTCTTGCATAGAGGAACTCTTACTTACTGGGCAAGTCGAAATGCTACTAACTTAACCCCCTTAGGTCATTGCATAGAGAACTCTTACTTATTAGGCAGATCGGAATGCCACTAACCTAACTTCCTCGAGTAACCTCAACAAGGGGAAACACCCTTTGAATAGAGGAACTCCCACTTACCGAACATATCGGAACGCTACTGACTTGACATCCTAGGGTAACCTCGGCAAGGAGAAATACCCCTTGCATAAGGGAACTCTTATACGCAAACATTCAAATAAGGTAATATCTATTTAATATAGGTATTAGTCTAAAAAAGAGGAGAAAAAATCAATGTGTACAATAGGGAACATAAGTAAGTTAAAATTTCATTCATTACTTGGCAACTATAAAATTAAAGTTGACATCTTGATTTGGTAGACACGAAGGAGAAACCAATAGCCTATCTAATTATACACATGTACAAGCATAAGGAAAACAAAACTATTGCCTAAGATCAACTAACTTCTATAACTTCAAAAAGTCTAAGGCTTCAATATGCTTAAAGCATTGATCTGTTGCTAACCCTTGGGGAGGTTGGCTTTAAGCTGGAGTAGAGGCTAAAGGTTGTTGATAGGGGTCAGTAAGAAGATCACCTCTACCTTGATCCTTAGAGAAGCTCTTTCGGGGGTGGCCTTCTACTTAACTGTTGGGGGTAGAAATGGATAGAGAAATATGCCTAGCCCTAGTAGTGAAAAGGGTGCCTCGAACTTCATCGACCACTGGAGTAGCCTCCTTCTTCTATGCTTCGGCTTCCTTCTTCTCCTTAAAGGTAGAGGAATCTAAAAAACTCAAAAAGCTCAAGTTGAGGTCCGGACAATAGGAGAGCACCTGTCTCTTCATGTAGCGGGTGCATTCGGTGGACAGGTCTTCTAGTTTGTCCATCTACTCATCTGTCTTTTGATAATTGACAATGGCCTTCTTCGCAATGGCATTGCTGAGGACCTTCCCACTCTCCATTTTAGAGATGATCTCTTCCATCTCTGAAACTCTCCCTTTTAACTCTTAGACTTGCTATTTCAACCCCAACTTAAACTGGCTAGCTCTAGTGAAGTAGCTTTGATACTGTTGCATTCGGAGGCCTTCATCGCTAGCTCGATCTGTAACCTGGCGACTGATGCCTTTAGTTCGGCGTCCTCCCTCTTAAGTTGGGCCTTAACCTCCCTCTCCTCATCCAATCTCTAGGATAGATGAGCTTTGGTCCTTTGTTCATTCTTGAGCCGAACCCTTAGGTTGTCAACCCCCTTGGCAGTGCCTTTAATAGCTACTCTCTCTCATTCTGCATCCTTCAGTTGCCCTTGAAACCCAACCACTTACACATAAGAGCAACATAGACACTGATTAGCTTTGGCGAATTTATCCAAATATTTATTGGTAGAGGACTCTACTTCTTGCAGGTTCTTCTTAGCCTTGCGGAATGTTTCTCGAAAGCCCTTTACCTCTTTGTGGGCAACATTGTACTTATTTAGTTGAAGCAGCACCTAGTCGTAGTATTACAAAGAAGTACAAGCCAAAGTTAGTTAAATGATAAGGGTGAAGCACATCAAAGCGAAGAGGTGAAGGCTTACCTACTACATAAGCTTACATAAATGGCCTGCCATCTCCATAGGGTTGCCCTTACTTACCCTGGACAACTCCTTAAGGACGACCTAATTGCCAGGGGTGTAAGACCCTAGTAAGGCTTGGTAGCTGAGAGTCTAGTGTCACCGCATAAGGTTATTAGCTCAACTTCTCACTTTAGCCTCAGGAGCTTTCCCTTAACCCTCTTGATCTTGGCTTTGGGAGCTTGGCTCGGGAGCTCTTCATTTCGAGAGATGTATGACACCTCCTTAAACAAGTCTGGCTTAATCCCTAAGAATCTAAACTTATTGAGGACATTAAAAAACTCATCCCCAAGTTCGTACTTGGGGATGAGTTGTTGGTCATTCAAACTAGGTCGCTGAGCTTAGGGGCACCTTTGCCAAAGGCCTTTACTTCTTGGCTTCGATTTTGCTTCCCTAAATGTCTCAAGAGCCTTCCTCTTCTACCTTGCTACTCCAAGTGGGGCAGTAATCTCGGTCATCTATGATGCCCTTAACTTGCTCCCCCTAAACAAAGCAAAATTAAGGAGGGGTAAGCATCTGTATATCTGGCTCCTTGACATTGGTGGGCTTGTCCCCTACAATAATGGGCTCAATAGTGGGGATGAGGGTAAGGAAAGGAAGAGCCAGGCCCAAAGGCTCCATAGTCAGTGGCTTTTTGTGGAGACCAATGGCAATCCCTTGAAGAACAACCACTGGTTGGACCCTACTGGTCTCCCCAGCTCCTAACTTCACTAGCACCGCCTTACCCTTTAGATCAGACACCTTTATCTTTGCTTATCTATGGCTCATTAGCTAGTACATAAAGGGACAGGGATCCTTTGCAGCCAAAGTTGTGCCTGCAAAAATGATTGAAACAATAAGGAAAAAGAAAAACAAGGTAAAAATGAAAGAAACAATTACTGTCATTCACTAACTCCATCGTGACCAACACGGACAAGGAAGATCCTCCATTTTACAAAAAGAGACATTAGATGAAGCATCTCTACATTAGTACAATAGATGAAGGCATTCGCAAAAGGAATGAACTTACACCTTCGGCCAATTTCTTCACCATAGCTTTCTTCATGCTAAGGAAGATCTCAGAGATTGGATATCGAAAGTATCTCTCCATAGCCTTCATGGTATTTATCTTCTAGCCATAAAGGCCTGAATCTCTTGTGTAGCCTTTATATCACTAGGGCTAAGCTCTTTTTGAGCCTCAGTTCAAGCCAACTCGGTCTATTGCGTCTAAAAATTTGCCTTCTCGAGTAACTCGACCACTATGTACTTATCCTGCTATGCTTTTACTGAATTTATAAGGCTGTAGAATAGTTTCTTTCAAGGACGAGATTGGAGGTATGGCTACACCCTTATGCTTTTCCACATAGAAAAGTGGTTGAGAAGCTCAAGAGTAGTCCTTATTACTAAGTATTCGCAAAGCTCTTAGAAAGCCTTTAACAGCCTTTACCCATTAGGAGGAACTTATGCCAGATTGTACTAGTAGAAGTTGAAGAACTCTTTCTCAAAGCTATTTGGAGGGATGCATTACCCAAACTGCAAGCACTTGTTAAACATTGCGAAGCGCCTCCTTAATAACAGGGCTACCCATTCGTCCCTACCTGAGAATCGTATCTACCACCTAGGGATCGACTCAATGATGAAGTTACTCAAGATCTAACTAGGGGTAGAGGGTTTATTTTTACTCACTCGACCGCTAGGGCCCTTGCTCATCTTAAGCAACTCGAATAAATCCCTAAGAGGGGAAGCGTATGCATATAAGTCCCTAAGGATGGCATTAGTGAGCCTGGCCCTATCTAGTGCCCCTACTGCCATCTTAGTGGAGTTGTCAAGTTGTGCTAGAGAGAAGACTCTGTCCTCTCCTACTGAGAGGAGATCACTTCTTGTAGATTTGGAGTTAGAAATGTGCTATGACAAGTTCGAACCCATCTTACCTATGTTAGCTGACATGGTTACGAAAGGTGATGAATAATATTGAAGTTTGAAAAGTTCTCAAAAGAAGTTTGATGCAAAAGAGTGAATTTTGCAATAATGGAATTGAAAGATTGTGGAAAAGTGATTTCTCATTATGATTATGCTATTTATAGGTGAAGCATTTGGGAAATTGCATAAGCGATTATAGGGATTCGCATAAGCATAAATCCTTTAGAATGCTACAAGGTAGACACTTAGAGTTAGGTTTGATCGAACGGTTGCTTTTAAAAGAAAAAACACATGTAGCTGTACGCTAATCTACTGGGATAGGACACTTGTTACATTACATTAAATGCACTCAAAATAGGTGCGGTAGGGTTAGAATTTGAAAAGTTTCTTTCATAAGAAGTTTCCCTAAGGTCCCTCCAATTTCCAGTTGGCCGACATCCTAGAAGCACAACATCCCAGATCAAGTAATCATGCTTGCTTAGTCTTGATGAGTATAGTTCAGCTAAGCCTATTCGGTACCTTATATTGCCCTTTTAAGGTTTCAATATGCTTATATTAGGATCAACTACCTAATCGGAGCCCAGATACAAATGTATCTCACTCTGACACTCTAACCAAAACTCTGTCTTGCTTGGGATGTTAGTACTTTACTTTGAGACAATTGTCAACTCCTCCACCTTTCCTACTTTGGGCACCTTCAGCCTGGCAATTCACCACAACAAACACCTTCAGCCCAACTATTCACTACCTCAGACGTCGTTACCTTGACCTTCTACCTACTCGGATCTATAGCCTCACCACGTTAATACAGTAGTACTAGCTTAAGCTCCTCTGAGTCCGATTAACCATACGCTTAAGTGGCTCATATATCTCTTTTTCTTGCCTTCGCATCGTAGCACTTGGGGGAGGGGAGGGAGTGCCCATCCACATTTGATGCGCCTCACAATTTAAAGCCTACCATCTTGAGCTCAAGCCTTAAGCTTAACTTAACCAAGCCCAAGAGACTCTTTAATGACTAGAAAACATTAGATAATGATAAGAGACTAAGTTAACAACCAACTTTAGCATACGTGGGATACATTAGACACCACGAGTCCACTCTCTTATACTTACGGGAGAGGATTCCACTCCCTGACTATTCTCTAACTGCCTGCGCCACTTCACTATAAATATTGTGTTACCACTTAACGATAAGGACTAATTGACACTTGGTGTACTAAAGTTTGTCTATTGCTCTCGAGCATCCCTTATTCTCTAGAAATCTATACTGACTTAATCATTAGAGTGGCCATATTGGATAACATCTCGGTGTCTCTTTACAATGTTCTATCTTACAAGCTTACCCAACGTGTAAAGCTCAATTTCTATTGACAAATACCCTAAGACGACACATAGCTCTTAGTGATTATTATGACAATAATCTATCCCTAGATATGATAGATCCAAAAATTATGTTAACTTTAAACAAAAAAATAAAGTAAGATTTAAAATATTAGTCACCTATTTCACAAGGAAGAAGGGTGTATAAAAATATGAAAAAGATTATTTTTGGGACCATTAGCATAGTATCTTCCTCAAGAATAAAAACAAAAAAAAAAAATGTTTCCAATGTTTCAACTACCAAAGCACTTTCAAGTAGCAAAATATCATATGTACTTAATTATTTTATCAAACACATTGAAACACATAAAGAAATTCCCGAAAGCTCCTAGTTGCATTTTCCAATCATATATCTAAGACTTTGCTGAAGACCATTAATGATAGTCTCTTTGAAATTTCAGATATGTGGAACCTATATAAAAAGCAGTAGAGCCTAAACACTCGTAAGGTGCATTATGCACAAGGTGTTCCAATATTGAAAAGATTTCAATCAATAGTAAATGGTATACTTAATCTTTTTCACGCCTTTATCGTTTTTAGCTTGAACCCTGCGTCGTATGGCTCTGGTGCTTTTATTCAAACTACCATTAATAAAATCACCTAACCTTATCACCTTTAATTTGTTCGACTTCACAGGGCAATTCCCTGGGAAGAAAGCATAACAAAATTTAAGAAAGCCACTGCACATGTATATCTTTAAGCTATCCAAAGATAGGAAAAAGTCAGGGAATTTGATCTAATAAAATACCCAGATTTGCTCCACAGTCCTTATATTAGAGATCAATTCCAGTATTGACCAAGTTTATCATTTTGGGTTTTAAGGAAAAAAGATTCGCGATTTTGGGCTTCTTGATAAAAAAGTTCCTCATAGGTCAAATTGGAATGAAGACGGTGTTTGGGAAAAGGATTAAATTAAAAACGCCAACTATTGGATAAATGTAATGCGGCTAGGATTTTATGGTCGGGAAACCTCGGATTTTATTGATGGTGTTGGGAACATAGATCAGGGTTAGGGTCTCGGGTTGAATTCAAATGTGAAGGTGAAGGAGGCGTTTAATAATTTAAAATTTTAACCAACAATGAAATTCTTTTTAATTAATTTATCTAATTAATAAAACCATGTCTTAGTGATTTGGCATTAATATCACTCCATGATTTGTCAAATAGGCACAAAATATAATTATAGTTAACGAAGTTAAGGAAAATAGTAACAGCAATATCATAAAATTTAGTTAGGTACTAAAATTAAAAATAAAAATTAGATACTTAATTGCAAAATAGTACAAAAAAAAAAAAAAAACTTATGTACCAAAGGCGATATTATCCTCTTTAGTAAATTTCATAACACATATCTATAATATATATATGGTTGCTAATGGTTCCCAAGATTCATTAACTCTTTTTTTATGAATTGTTTTCGTTGATTATACTTGGAGACACCCATCTTTTCCCTCACTTTAGTTTAGATTGGTTCCTTAGGTCAAACTACAAAAGAAAAGAGAGAAAAGCCCTAAAAATTAGAAAATAACAAAAAATGACGCAAAAAATAAAAGCTCCAAAAGTAAAAAAAAAACTAGGAAAAATGAAAACCCAAGAGTTCAGAACCAAAAAAGAAAAAATTGAGAAGTTGGAAAAGCCAAAAAAAGAAAAAAAGATAAGGTAAGAAGAAAACCTAAAAAATGGGAAATGGAGAAAAAAGAAAAAAAATGAAAAAAGAATAGAGAGTAAAGATGATTTCGTGTACACTTGTTCCAACAAATTTATAGCTCATTTTGATTTGTTATTTACATAGTCTTATTTACATTTACTTGAATAACAATTAATTTATCAAGCCTTTATGTCTAATTTTTGCAAATTAAAAAGACTTGATAATATATCTTATTGGATTATATATTAAAATAATCTTGAACAAGCCCAAACATAAGTCCAATGCCTATTTCAAGATTGTTGGATCCAATTAAAGGTATAAGACATGTATCGGCCTTCTATTAGGTTCAAGGCCCACCTTCGTGCATTGAGGCTTTAGAGCCTTTAAGAAATTAAATAAATTTTAACCAACAATTCCTCTTTAAATTGAATTGATGCTATAGCATTATCATTTGTTGGAATTGAAATATTGGCAAGATTCGGATCACAATGTGTATCGATTAAATAAATTGTTGGAATTCCTAAAGTGATACATTCTTGAAGAGCCATATATTCTTCTTATTGATCAACATAATTACAATATTAGGTAATCCCATCATATATTTAATCTCGTCCAATCAGAAAATAAAGAAATAGTTAATATATTCAAAATAATTACATATTTACAAAATATTGTCTCAACAATTCATATGATTTTATTAGATTCGGGATGGGATATGGTTCCAAAAGATGAACTAAATATGTACAATTCCAATAAGATTTCAGGCTTTCCTTATCTGATAAAGATTAGATAAAAAATATTGATTGGATTTCGTGTAATGCGCTTTTGTTTTTAGTTTTATATGATGCTCTAAATGATCCCCTGTGAGAAAACTTGTGGGAATAGTTTTTATGATAAATCAAGTAAGGTAAAATCAAATTTATCCTAAAACTTGAATCATTAGACTCATTCCAGTCAAATCATCCTATTTAAAAGAAGGGAACTTCTATGATCTCGTTATTATTTATTTATTATCTATTAAATTTAGATGATTGAAAATATAGTCAACTTTATGATTTAGATTTAATGAATATTAACTTAATGATATAATAAAGGATAATATCGATTCTGTAAAAATCATAAATAGAACAATAAAAAAATCTAAACAAAAAAAACATCCAATCTAATAAAACCTACAAGCTACAATTCATTCCATCTCATTTAACTCATTCATTTCATATTTACTCCTTTTTACCAAATGCCTCGCAATTACAAACCAAATAAAAGAAAACTAATGAGCCATTCCTATTTGAATCCATCCCAATTCATTAAATTCAAAAATCATTTTTTATCCCACCAACCAGCCCGTTACAGATGTTGGGCTCGAATTTTACAAGCGTGTTTGCGTGATCCTCTTTGAAACTCACAAGAAAGACAGAAAACTAAAACACTGCACATGCTGTCATTGTCTCTGCATGATGCATGTGGCGTCACAATTGAGAAACCAGCAGCGCCCAAGGCATAATAATTTACTATGAATCTGGATTATACAATGCCCCATTTGGCATTTGCAAAGATATGCAATGACGACACTTTCTATCTCCATTAAATTATTCAATTTGGATATTTAAATGCTCCCATTCCATTTATAATTTTCCTATTATTTTATTTATTATCCAAACCAATGCCAACCCTACCACAATTTTCACAATCTTATTGACTCAGAAGTTAGTTAGTTATATTTATCTCCATTTATTGTAAATCGTTCCAATAATATTGCATATCAGGTAGACTTTAAAAGCTTTAAAAAATATATCTTTTGTTTTTAAATTTTTTTCAAGATTAAATTTTTCACCATAATTTTCAAAGATTAATTATATACTGTAGCCAATAAATGCGTGAGAAAATCAAAGTTTTCTTTATTAGATTTTAGATTCCTCTAAGTATCCATTAACAATTTTTATATAAGAATTAAAATTCTTTTCCTACTAAGAAACCTTAATATACAAAACCAAATTGTTTCTTACATTAACATTCTGTATCAAAATTTCTCCATCATTAAATGGTCTTCTCAGTTCATAACCTATCCAAATACAAATTACAATCTATGAAAAGAAGAAGTGGAAAATGATAATTGGATAGGATACTAATGAGAACACTATTCATCGCTGGAGAAATTTCATTTGACTAAATTTTATAACATGTATGCCATACAACCGCAATTATCATAAACCTCTTTGACTTATCTTTCTTACATATTGCTTCAAAAATATCCTTCTTTTCCTACCAATATATAGTAATAAAAAAAACTAAGTTGCTTTGCAAATTGATAAACTAAGATAAGACCTAACAAATTAAACACAACCTCAATTATCATAATCCTTGTGACTTATAGCAATGATATCTATCTCCAATTATTACTTTTCCTTTGCATATCTCGGAGATTCGCATTCCTGCCAGCAAATAGTAAGAAACCAAATTGCTTTCCACATCGGCAACTTTTTTATAAGACCTTGTCGTGGGATCGACACAACACACGCACCTTCATAGATGACAAATGCTCCTGTTTAAATTCCTAAGGTCCTCTCTCTCGAAAACACAGACGCATTCTTCCTTCTTTTCTCCTGTAACACTTAAACATACAATTGTACAAGCACGTCCATATACCAAACAGACCATCAACAGGACACAAATGGCATCGTCCCACCCGCCCAATCTCTTGTTTCGTCAGCTTTTCGAGCAGGAAACATATACCTACACCTATCTTCTCGCCGACGTGTCTCACCCCGATAAGCCGGCTCTTGTAAGTCCTGTCATTCCTAGCAGTTTTATATGTATACCGTATACCATGGCTGACATAAATTTGACACGAATAGAATATCCACGTCTGGTTGACAATTTGAGAGAGTTGGAAAAAAAGAAGGAAGGAAAGAAAGAACTATGAGAAGGGAATTTATATGATTGGTCTGACTTCATGTTGTTGTTGTCTTGCAGCTGATTGACCCTGTTGACAAAACTGTCGATAGAGATCTTTCGGTTATTAAAGATCTAGGCTTGAAGCTTCTATATGCCATCAATACACATGTACATGCTGACCATATCACTGGAACTGGTCTCATTAAGGTTTGGTCAACGCCCGTACCTTTTCCTTTGGTCTACCTTTTTGGAATATTCTTGGTTTGTCTGTCCTGTTTCAAAGGTTTGTCTATGATTTTGAAACTGTAGATTCCTGAGAATTTTGATCTACTATGCAGACTAAGGTCCCAGGTGTGAAATCTATCATATCAAAGGCTAGTGGTGCAAAGGCTGACTCCTTTGTTGAGCCTGGTGATAAGATTACTTTTGGTGATCTCTATCTAGAGGTAGAACTTTGTTCAATGTCAAATATATCCATGTCCTTTAACTGTTTAATTTAGATCTACAGGCATCTATCTTAAAGCCTAAACTAATGGACACCTTCTAGACAATCTTTGATACCTCATTAACTAGATGTTACAGGGCTAATTCTACTGTGGAAATCTAGGATGTGTGCACTATGCACTAGTTTGCCACATATCATATTTTTGTTATAACCTGGCAATTCCCACGTTTAGTAGAAATGAAGAGACTGCACTTGTATTATAGTTTCTCCTTCTATGTAGCTAAATCAACTGCAAAGACTCGGCAAAAGTCTCACATTTCTCTATTCCCACTAAGCAGAATTTGCGCTAATGGGGATATTTCTGCACTTTAATGAGCTCTAATGGTATGTTTCTTTTACAGAAAAAGTGTTTTCCGAATCCATTGTCAAATAAATTAATGATTTTGCTCCTACTTGAGAACCATACCGTAGGAAATTTCTTTTCAATGGAAACCCTCTGACCTGTCTTTGGGATTACTGACCTCCTACTCAATAAGTCAGTCCAAGTTTTGTCACACCTTAATCTTCCTATTCAGCAATCTTCATTATACAAGACCAACATGACTTTAGTTGTAAGGAGACATAAACATATAGCTATTACAGGCATTTTATTCAGGAAACATCCAAAATATTCAACTCAATATCTATATTATTATAAACTCAGCAATGATTGAAGGGCATAGAGATAATGTTTCACATATATCTGATTTTCTACATATATGGATCAAGGGATGACTATAGTTAACCGTTATTGCAGGTTCGAGCTACTCCAGGACATACCGTGGGCTGTGTCACATATGTCACGGGAGATGGGCCTGGTCAGCCTCAACCAAGGATGGCATTCACTGGAGATGCTTTGCTTATTCGTGGATGTGGCAGAACAGATTTTCAGGTAAAAGTTGAGAGGTTTCGGATCTATGTATTGCTTAGAACAAAGTCTGCTTTTTGCCTGTCACTTACTAGTCTTGTTTATTTGAAATTGTTGTTGTTACTCAAAACTGCAGTTTTTGGGATACTTCCACTTAAAAGCTGTTAACCATCGAAGTCCAAAGCTTAAGGATCACATTGACTACTTATATCTATTATCTGCCTTGCAAATGAACTTGTCAAATTTAAATTGATTACATTGTAATTAATCTCAGGCATCAATCTATTTCGTGCTGTCAACTTTATATGTAGGAACGATTGCTTTTTTCCTTCTCCAGTTAAATATTGCAGATCATTTAGATCTTTTTATTCTTATCGTTTTCCTAAATGCATCACGAATGGATTAGACAAAAACCTAATCTGAATGCACCGCAAGAATCTTAAATATCATTTCACTTTGTTCTGTTATTATTGAAACAACGGTTGCCTCCTGTTTGTTTCGTCTGCTTTTTGTCTGTTTTTTGTTCATACTTAATCTGCATTTAATTTGTAGCTGATATGTATTTGTTTTGTATCTAATGTGTATTTTTGGTTCTATCTCTTTGGTATCTCTTTCGGCCATATATCCAGATTCTAACCGGTGCCAAAACGATACCAAACTGACGAACCAATCTGGCCCTTGGTCTATATTACGTCTGTTTCTTTTCACAAGGCATTATGTGCACTCTTTTTACATACTTGAGATGGCACCTATGCAGTTCTTTTCAACTCCTGCTTCAACTCCAATTGCAATCTGTGAAACAATTTGCTTGGAGAGTTGTGACATCATAATGAATCTTGTAGTTTTTCTATTTTTTGATATGGGAGATAAGAGTACAGGACAGAATACCCACAAGAATTGGTTTTATCTGTGCAGGGAGGAAGTTCAAAGCAACTCTACCAGTCAGTGCATTCACAGGTAAAAGGACAAAGCCTTAAATAAACATCCTGAGACAGAAAAATGCTCGTGCTCGACTATTATGCTTTTTTATCCTACTAACTAGTTATTGTTGAACCAGATTTTTACATTGCCAAAGGACACATTGATCTATCCTGGTCATGACTATAAGGGATTCACTGTAAGGGACACTCCACCATTTGTTTTCTATGTTATCTTACCTTTACTGCTCATACCAACTTGTTCACTGTTCAGATGAGCACCGTTGGAGAGGAGTTAATGAGCAATCCTCGCCTAACAAAAGATGAGGTAATTCATTCTGATTTCCACTATCTGGTTGGATTCAGATGAAACAATTCCTGACTAATTGAGGAGATTGCTTTAGCCCTAATTCATTAGACCATTAAAAATAAAGGATTCTCGATGAGGAGGGCATAAACCTGACCTTGTCAAAGCATACGTGTCTATAGTAAATGAAATTCGACGAGGAGGGCTAAGTCTGACCATCTTTGTCACTCCAACTGTACTTTTAATTTGTATTTTTCCAATGATGCTAACAACAAGTTCACTTGTGCAGGAAACATTCTGCAACATTATGGCAAGTAAGTACTCTAGATAATTGAGATCATTCTTAAATGTTTGTGGTTGATCAAATGTATGTTGCTTGTGCTTGATAATACTGTCACTAGAGGTAACACATTTTCCCCGTGGATGCAGATCTCAACCTGCCATATCCCCATCTGATCGATGCTGCGGTACCTGCCAACAGAGTTTGTGGGTTGCAAGATTTGTCTTCTGAGACATCCTGAGTTGCATTTTCATCAATCAGCTACTTGTTGGATTGTACAATGTTGTAATATTTCTAATGTTTAAGAGAGGTCAAATAAGCAGAGATGTGGAAGAAATTGACAGCAGACATAATCCGACTTAATATTCGCAGTCTTGTCTCTGAATCGATTGTACCTGCATTGACATCTTGCACTTCCTGATGCCACCTTTAAGCATGTTGCATGATCCAAACGATGAACGTACTTAAGCATAGTTTTGGCCAGGTCTTTCATTGTCGTCGAACTCTTCCGTTGGGTTCTTAGATGAAAAAAATAAAATAAAATAATTCAAGTCTTAAAGGTATTCACATGCTGATTTCTTGTGCAAGAATGATAATCGTAATCGTTGAGAATAGCTGAATTTCAAAACAGGACAGGGATTAATAGTAACAAAGAGAATAAGAGGGTATCACCCGAAAAAGAAAAAAGAAAAAAAAAAAAAAAACGAAATTGAATGAGAGGGACAAGTATATGATACAAAGAGAAAGAGATAGGATTATTTCTCTGACACAGAAAAAGATAGGCATAGTAGGACATATGAATTTGCCTATGTAAAAGGTCATAGTTACTGCTTAATGCGTAGATATCACATCAAAATTATAATTTTTTTCTATTTAATGGAATTTTCCACTTTATTTATAAGATTCTCGATAAAAATTATTTTACATTTTCTTAAACATTTTATTCAAAATATTTTAAAAGAAAAAGAAAAAACGCATAATTTTGTATGCCACTATTGAGCTTGTACAATTTTCAAAGAAAACCATGTATATCATGTATGGCTATAAATGAACCCAAGCTTTTGAAGGTTTAGACTCGCTTTGTTTAAAAATTATCAAACTCGAGATGGAGCTGAGTTTTTTTTATCAAACTTATAATTTAAGGCTTAAACTTAGACTGTTTAGATAAATAAACTTTCTCTCAAGCTCAAATTCAACTTATTTACTAATCGAGCTCAAATTCAACTTATTTACTAATCGAGCTCAAATCAAACCAAACATAAAGTATACTGATCTTATATTTGTTCACAACCTTAAATATACAAAATGAAAAAACATATAAATAAATTAATAAATAATGAATAAGAAGTAGATTATATATTATATTTTATATTATAACATATTATATATTTATATATATATTTATTAAATAGGTATCAACCTTTAAATTTTAATAATATAATATATATAATACTTATAATATATATGAAGTTTGTAAGTTTGCTCATAAACCTAAATGAATTAACTTGTGAGTTTGCTAATTTAGACTCGTAAGTCTAAATTAGAGTATAAATTCAACTCGTTTAAATAAATAAACTCAAACTTAGCTTATTTATTAATTCAGCTATAGTTAAGTCTCACTTTAGTCGAGCTTAAAAAAAGACTCAACTCAAGCTCGAACAATTTGTAACTCAACTTATCTATAGTTCTATATATATGTAATTCATAGCAATTCTTTTTGTTATAATTTTTTATTAGGTTATTATTTTTCGTTTATCTTTTCTACTAAAATTTGTTGCATTGAAATGAAAGGGAAATAGGAAATAGGAAGGAGTGTTTAAACAATCAAAAAGAAAAAAAATATTAAAGTAAAATAAAACAAACAAGTCTATCCATTATGAAAGGATATATATGTACTGTGAGATATTTCATTAAGATAATCTCTATATTTTCATGGTTATCATAATGCAATCTATAAATTGGAAACATAGTTATGAAAATCGCAATTACATTTATCTAATTGTATAAATTTATAATTTTAGAATATTCTTTCAAATTAATTTAAATAAAAAATACTTTTCATCTAAAAATTTAACTTTCTAACCAAATTTATTAATTTTACGTATTTAAATTGAACGAGTTAAAAATATAAAAAAAATACAATTAGGCTTCTACGAATGACCTCTATTGAGGTGTTACCTATTTTTTTTTTTTATCCTATTTAATTTTTTTTTTCTCTTTCTCTCTCTTAATCGCTTGTTTAATATTCACAGCTTCCGTTCATGTTCTAGGTAATATTCATAGAACTTGAGCTTTTCTGGAAACAGTATCCTCTAGA
>JAMXBB010000012.1:11373819-11459170 GCA_024138015.1 Lumnitzera littorea | reverse complement strand
ATCTTCTATTTATTACATTTCCAATAATTACATATTATGTATTATCACCTATTATGTACATAATACATATATAATATTTCTATCACTTTAATTACCATCTCCCAACATCAATTAATATTTCAAAATATCTAAATTCATCCCAAATAAGATTTTATACCTAATTACCCTAATTTACAAATTAATTTAAAATTTACTATTTTTTCCTATTATTTATTTACTACATAATTACCCTAATAATTACATCTAACACCCTAATGGATACAAATATCATACTTCATCAAATTTGAACATCTTAAAACGTATAATGATTTACTAAATCATTAATTAACCATTTAATTACTTAATTAACAAAAAATAACTCATTTTATGTATCATTTTAAGGCCTAAAAATTATCTAAAAATTTTGAAAATTAATTTTTGAAAAAGGGCTTTGTGGCACTATTCTATACCATCTAAGTAGTCTATACAAAAATTTTGAGCTCAAAACTACACCCCTAAGATCATTTATTTCTAATCCTAAACATGCTTTGTTTTGTTTAATTTCTTAAGGACCATGTATCATAGGACATATTTTCATCAAAATAATTTTTTTATAAAAACTTCATACAAAAATATTTTAGAATAATAAGTTTCATAATTTTCTAAGAGTATTTAATATTTTTACAAAATTAAACAAAATCGGATTGGAAATCGAACTCACCTATGTGGGTGGCTCCTACTACCGTTGGCCATGGTGGCCTTGTCAGCCTGTCTGGGGTTGCCACCACCGTATGGTGGCCGTAGCCGTAGCTGTAGCCGTCTACTCCCAGGTGCTCGTCGGGTCTGGGTTCTCCTTAAAAGTCTCAACTGTGCAGTTTTTTTATAATTTTTTTTGTAAAACTCTAATTTCCTCTTAATTTCGCTTCTCTCTAATTTTCTAAAATTCCAAACATTCAAAATGAGCTTCTAAAAAATTTGGGGTATTTATAGAGGTCTTAGGAAATTATTGTGCATTAATTAAACAAAACAATTACCTAATCTCTTCTTCTTCTTCTTCTTTTTTCACTTTCTATTTATTACATTTTAATTGGTTGATTTTGTTTCTTCAATTCCAAATTGCTATGACCACTTTCTGGAATTTTCCTCATTTTTTCTTATTTTTAGTTATTTTCCTTAATTAATTATGAATTTTATTTAATTATTTAGCATTGTTTTAGTACATTTCACATATTTTAAGTAATTATGCGTATTTCTACCTACATG
The DNA here is from genome assembly GCA_024138015.1 of Lumnitzera littorea. NCBI lineage: Eukaryota > Viridiplantae > Streptophyta > Magnoliopsida > Myrtales > Combretaceae > Lumnitzera > Lumnitzera littorea. The sequence continues at coordinate 11,457,928 of JAMXBB010000012.1, read as the reverse complement.
TAAATTCATATATAGTATAAATAAATATTCCTAAATATTATTTAAGTTATTTTATGAGTTTTAGTGTGTATATAATTTATTTATAGTAATTCGTTAATTATCGAAATGTATTTTACACATTTTCGATAAATAACGAGTAATATACTTAAAATTTGAAAATTTTATATTCTTTTATTTTATTACTTGTTATTTTAAATTCAAACTTACGGAATTATTTATACTAATATTTTTATCTTTACTTTATAATTTATGCTCAATTGAATCCTTTAACCAATCGAAACTTCGAGTAGTTGGTTGTGGGGCTTACACTTACTATGACGGCTCAACTGTAAATTCAATTTCTTTTCCTTTTAAATTTCATGGACAATACGTATGGTAATCGCTTCGAAAATGAATCATATAAAGTTTCTTTTTCTTAAAGTTTTCCAATGTTACAAATCAATATTTTTCACTATCTAAATTTTTTAAATATGTGACATTATTGTGACGTGATCTTTTTACAAAAAATTAGACAATGACAACCATTGATCTGTAACCTTATGAACTTTAGGAAAAAAAAAAAAAAACTTTAAAGGATCCGTATCCTAACTGTCCTGCTTATATAGGTCATAAGGTAGTAAGTGACTATTTGGAAGATTAGTTATTGGAATAATTTTTTATTTAGTTATCATCTTTTCATTTTTTTTTTCTTTTACTAAAATTTGTTAGGGAATATTGAGAATGTTTGAACCATAAAAAGGAAAAGATAAAGAAAAATAAATTGAAGAACAACTCTATTCATTAGAAAAGAAAAAATATATGTACATTATAGTGAGATATTTCATTAAGATACCTGTATATTTTATATGGTTATTGTTGACAGTTAAATCTTGCCATAAGGGCTCTTAAGGCTCAAGCCCACCAAAATGTTAGGGCTCGAATCGTATAAGCCCACTAAGCTGCTTACGTATGCCTCAAGCAAGTCCTAACCTTGCTTTCCATTCAGAAAGCCTCTAGACACCCTAGATGTGCCTAGCCACTGTTTGCAGTGTTCGCATAATGCTTATCTTCATCCCCTTGGGATGCCTTGATCAAAGGAACCCTTTGTCGTCAACTAGGCCTTTCCTTTGTCAATGTTGATTGACTACATGTCATGTAGCCTATTATCCTAATCGTTAAACTAAGGTAGACATCCTCCAACAATGGGATAAGCCCATCCCTCCAATCTCCACTAACCAACAAAGGGAAGGATGTCCTATCGGGCATAGGCAATGTCACCTCATCAAATCTCACGTTAGCCAATTAGAATCTACTACGTGTCAATAGTAGTAAGCACATCAAACCTATACATAAGAGTAAGATCTTTAAATAAAGGATTGACACTTGTTGTTTTTCTCTCCTTTCCTAAGAACTTACTTCTGTTACTTGCATTACCTCTTACTCTCTTCTTGTTAACTTGAGCATTAGAAGGCCTTTACTGGCCTAGCCATAAGGAGCTTTGTAGAAGTTTCTCATCATTTGTAGCCGAAGGACATCTTGGAGTTGATTAAGGAGACCCGATACTCATTACTAACCATCACTAGTTATTATAGTTGAAACAATATATATTGCAAATTTTCCTCTATATTAATCTTTTGTAGTAGTTAATATCATAAAAAGGATTGTACACGCCATGGTAGTGTTCTAAAAATTATGAAAGGAAATATATATAAAAGGATGAAGGTTTGAGGTGAATTTTATATAAATGCTCAAATAGAGGCTGAACTTAGTTTCCAATTTCAATCTTGTATATGAACAATTTATCATAACATTAATCTTCCATTTTAATCAATTTAAATGTTTAATTCTCTATTTGAACCACTTAATATTAATTGTGTATCATAATTACTTGAAAGTTCGTTCCTCTACTTGAAGTATCATGCCCCAAACTAAGGAGTTGTAATAGTCTTACTGTGTAAACTAACCTAGGATAAAAGCTAGCTATATTAGCCGTTAACAGAGGTATAGTTACACAAGTTGTTCACCATTTTACTACTTTGAAGCATCCCATTTTGATATTTGATTGATATTAACCTATAATGTAACTTTTCAAAATAGATTTTGAAAATAACGTTGTGGTTTAAATGTCCAAGAAAAATCAAGTTTTATAAAGAATATGAAGAACAAAATCTTAAGTTTAATAAAAAGTTTCGAGGAGTACGTTGATATGTAAAGATAAAGTGACTATTAAAATTTTATTAAAATCCACAAGTTTATAGAGTATGGAATAAATATCACTAATTGAAAACTAAAAGGTCACTCGATGAGAAATTATTAGTTTTTCTAAAGCTTGGTAAAGTCAATAAATAAAGTAGAAATCCAGTCAATTAGTTATGAATCTCACTCCCTAACCCCATTCACTAATCTTTTAGGACTTAAAGTATTGCATGGTAACTCTACTGGAAACATGCAAAATGGCTATAGGGAATGAACGACAACTTATTTAGTAAGTGGGACGAAACAACTAGGGTTTTTAAGCAAGTTTAGTTAAATACTATACATGTATAAGCAAGTGTTATCGCATGATATTATTCGGTTTGTCATGAGATAAAAAAAATTATACTTGTTCTAATCTAAGTTAAAGAGGTTAACGTCTTACATACGAATTGGAAATAAAATCGAGGCTTATGCAATAGAGAACATGTTTCGCTCAAGACTTAACTTTGAACTACGGTCCTAACCTTGTCATGACCTCATCTCCTATCATTTAGTTTGATTAAAGGTAAGGAGAGAACCATTTTAATTATCCTCATTGAAGGGTCCATATTTAACTTTAAAATCCTAGTTGTTCTCATAGTGGGTTACAATGCATGTTCAGTTCGAAGTTAGACCGAGTTTAAGTTAGATTGTTTTTAAGATGATCAAGCAATTTTAGATAGTCTAAAGCAAGCAACATCATAAAACAATTAATACATAAGGTCCAACACTCTAAATAGCACAACCATAATCAAACACATACATTGCATATGCGTAGACAACTAACTTACAATCACAAATAAGACATGCTAAGGCTTTTAGGTATTCTTAAATAATGCTTCAAAGTACGATGGAGTATTGATCCTATTTACTTAGATAAGTAATGCCCAATAAACTTGCATATAGGTCTCATCCACTTTAGTTTTCCCCTAAATATTCAATACAATGGCTTGAGTCTTACTCAATATAAACTAAATAAGTTTATGTAGATAATTTAAGTATAGTTATGACTTATCTTTAGCAAGTTGTTTAAGCTTTGGATTGAGTTTCAATTTGCTATTGAAGTCTCTAAATAAGGTTCTAAAAGCTTGCCTAATGCTAAGTTTTGATTTTAGAACCATCTGATGAAGTCTCTAAATGAGTGACTTTAAACCGGTAACCTTTTGACCAAGTCTTTGATGTTATCCTAGTTATACTCCTTGCTTAATTCTACTCTCTAAACAACCTTTGAAGCTATTTCCTCTAAGCATTCATGCCATTTAATCCTCGAATCAAGTCCTCGAAGCCATTTCAATTACACTTCTTTTACCAAACACTTTGTAAACAAGTCTATGATGGGGTATAGTTAAGTTCCTTTTACTATCTAACCCTTTGATCAAGTCTCTGAATCAAAAATTAAATCATCCTTTTTACAAACCAACCCTCTAAAGATATCTTTGAAGTGATTTTATCTAAACTTTCTAAACTAACCAACCCTTTAGTCAAGTTTTTAAAGTCATTACAATCACAGTTCTTTCACTAAATAATTTCCTAAACGAAGCTCCAACATATTTAGAGTTAGAATGTTTTCGTCCGCCAACTTTCTAAACATGTCTCTAAAGTCATTACAACCATGCTTCTTAGTGCGAACCGTAATCAAGAATAGATAAGATTGGTAGCTGGATGGGTCTAAGCTTATAGAAAGCTAAAAAATGATCAATAGGGAAAGTGCGAAAAGAATGACAATTACAAATTAAACAGTAAGCAAAAACCTATGAATAGCTCAAAGGATATGATGCACCAATAGAATTTTTGAAGACTCACGGCACAATTCAATATAATGCATGAATTGGTTTAATAAGGTTACTCACCACTTAACTTTACTTAAGGAAAATGATAAGAGTAATGTTAAAAATAAACAACAGTGTTTATGCAAGAAAGAAAGTACTAAAAAGGTGTATTAAAGATAAATTTGATATGTTACAACTACAAGTACAAAGGTATTTATACTTGTAAACTAGGGTGACTTGCCTAAAGGGAAAAGACAAAAAAGACATTTCCTAAAAGGTAATGTATATGTTACAAAGGGACAAAAATGAATATACAAGAAAAATAAACATTGGTGTTACAGATTCTACATATGATACTGTACACGTGGTAATGCGACATTGGCAGGATCGTTTGGAGATGTGGACAAATGGGCTTGTCCAAGCAGGGATGGCTTAATTAGTCTGGATTTTCTCTTTCAGCTTCTCGGCAAGGATGATGCCGAGTGATTGGTTGACTTGATAATAGAGAGTAATCGTCAACTCAGTATACCACAAAATAAAGGGCAGTCATACGGTACAGCATTAGAGATGACTTAGTAAGTAAGTATACAACCTCGGTAGGGGTTGGTTAAAATATAAGGATTCGTCATGTCAGCCCTTCTAGTCCTCAGGCTCGGTTGCAGGTTAGGGGTCCTATAACTTGATTCCCATTGTTCCTTCTGAGTTGTTTTGGATTTGGGATCAAATTTGAATGGTGTTTGCTCAATCCTCCATCAGGGTGATATGAACTAAGGTCGGCAATGTTGGAGGCGTTGGAAACCCCATAGTCTTCAGGTAGTTCCAACTTATAGGCATTGTCATTGATTTTTTGGAAGATTTGAAAAGGTCCTTCCACCCTTGCAAATAACTTGTTCTTCCTTTTGTTTGGGAATTACTCCTTGCTAAGGTATAGCCACACTAAGTCTCCTAGCTGAAATTGTTTAGCTGACCCACCCTTAGTCTTTTTATGCATTCTTCTGATAGCTTGGTTGATATGCCAAGTGACCTTATTATAGATGTGTTGAAGAGATTGTGCTATAGCCGAGGAGTTGGGGTCCTCTTGCGTGGGTACGGGTACAAAGGCGTAGTCGAGAGGCAACTCGGGATTGAATTCATAGACCACTATTGGTAAGCAAATGTCTTAATCAGTCAAGTTCTTACCTACTGCAGCTCGGAGCAGTGAACCCAAAGTATGATTAACCATCTTTATTTGGCCATCGGTTTGGGGTAACATGAGGTACTGAAGAGTAATTTGGTTCTCAACCAATACCACAGGGTTCTCTAGAAATGGCTTAAGAACTTCGGGTCTTTGTCGAAGACTACACTTATCGGTACGCCATTGTATCTGCACAACCTCTTGTAAGAAAAGAGTAGCAATAGCCAAAGTATCGTTAGTTTTGGTGTAGCGCACGAAGGGTGCTACCTTACTGAATTGATCTACGATAACCAGTACAAAATCTTTTTCTCAGGTAGTTCTCAGTAGTCCGAGAACAAAGTCCATGCTTAGTTCAATCTACGGCCTTGTTAGAACTGGTAAGGGCATTACTTTCCCTTGTTCGGCTCGATACTTGGCCTTTTTGTACACAACACAGCTTTCGACTACTCAGTGCACATCTCTTGGCATTCTCGGCTAAAAGAATTGGCTATTCAATAGTTCACAGGTCCTCCTCTCTCCAAAGTATTCGAAGAGTCCGCTGCTGTAGGCTTCTTTAATTAATAATTCCCGTAAGGAACTAATCGGCACACACAGTTTCCCCCCCTCGGAATAGATAGCCATCCTCTACATAATATTCATCCACTATCCTCCCATCCATGCATTATAAAATTATTGGTCCAAAGTGTAGACCTACGAAGTATTGTTCTTTGATACTCGCAAAACTAAACAGTTTGGTCTGCAGTTCTGATAAGAGTGCATGCCTCCTCGAAAGAGCATTTGCAACTATGTTGCTTTTTCCTTACTTGTATTTGATCACAAAATTGAATCCCTCAAGGAATTCAACCCATCTCGCTTGTCGCTTAGATAGTTTGGTTTGACTTTAGAGGTACCGTAGTGACTCATGGTTAGTATATATGACAAATTCTCTCGGCAATAGATAATATTACCATACTTGCAATGGTCGGATTAGTGCCAAGAGCTCTTTGTCATATACAGAGTAATTTAACTAGGGTGTTCGAAGCTTTTCACTATGGAAGGTAATTGGTTAGCCCTCTTACATCAGGACAACCCCTACTCCAATGCTTAACGCGTCGCACTCTAGCTTAAAAATTTTATCGAAATCAGGTAGCACTAACATTAGGTTAGAGGTCAACTTCTTCTTTATCTTGACGAAACTCCTCTCCTCCCTTTCTCCCCATCAAAACTCGGTGTTTTTCTTCATTAATTCAGTAAGTGATGCAACTAGGTTATTGAAGTTCTTAATGAACCTTTGTTAAAACGAAGTCAGTCCATAGAAACTTCTTACGTCAGCACAAGTAGTAGGGGTTAGCTATTTAATAATTGCTCGGATCTTCTTATCATCAACTCGCAAGCCTCCTCCATTGACTACATTACTCGAGAATACTACTTTCTTCTGGCAAAAGCAATATTTCTTTAGGTTGCCGAATAATCTCTCGACATGGAGAATATCTAAGACTGCTCTGATGTGTTCATAGTGACTCGACATGTTAACACTATAGATCAAGATGTTGTCAAAGTACACTATGACACACTTCTCGATGAGATGTCGTAGTACATGGTTCATAAGTCTCATAAAGGTGCTTGGGACATTTGATAAGCCGAAGGGCATGACTATCCACTCGTAAAGTCCATATCGAGCGTTAAACGCAGTCTTCTACTCGTCTTCTAACCTCATGCAGATTTGATGGTAGCCATACTTAAGATCAATCTTGCTAAAAATTTTAGCTCCACTTAGATCATCCAACATGTCTTCTAACCTTGGGATTAGATACTTGTATTTAATTGTGATTTTATTTACGACTCGACTTTCAACACACATTTGCCAGGTTCCATCCTTCTTTGGCACTAAAAGTACAGGCACAGCACAAGGGCTGAGACTCTCTCTCACGTATCCTCTTTCCAGCAACTCATTGACTTGACATTGAAGCTTAGAGGCTTACTCAGGATTCATCCGATAAGCTGGCTTGTTCGGTAGTACAACACCAGGTATTAAGTCAATATAGTGCTTTATGCCTCGGGTCGGGGGCAACCTTTTAGGTAACTATTCTAAGAACAGGTCAGCATATTCATCCAACATTTCTTTCACCTCCTACAGTAAATCATCCTGCTCCTTCATTTCCAATAGTCGCTTAACCAACATAAGGGTCGGTTCATCGGCATTAATGGCCTTTCGAAGCTTGGCTCTATCATTACCAGAGCCTTCTTCGATTTGCGAGCAAGTTTCATTTGTAACTTGTGAACTTCTTTCGGCAGTATTGGATTTAGTTTGACCTTTCGATCATCCTTCTTAAACATGTATGTATTCCTATAACCATCATGGATGACTCTCCTATCAAACAGCCACGGTCTTCCTAGTAATACGTGGGAAGCACACATGGACAGTACGTTGTAGAGAATCTGGTTGGAGTAATTGCTGATAGTGATCAACAGCGACAACAGTATTTGCCAAGTGATGTATAATGCTCTCTTTTCACTCAACCAATGCGACTTGTATAGCTTTGGATGTGTAGCAGTCGATAACCTCAATTTTGAGACTAGGTTGGCTAACGCCACATTAATGCAGCTCCCACTGTCCACAATGAGGGCTCACGTCTGTTCATTCACCTTACAGGTGATATAAAATAAGTTCCCTTTTTGCTCTTCCTCTCGTGAGGGTTTTACACTCATAGTACGTCAAACAACCATAAGTAGCTAGTCCAAGTCCTCGGCATACATATCTTCCTTAATCAACTCTTTCTTGGAATTCTCATTCTTGGTAGGAACCTCCTCCTCCTCGAGTTCCTCATCCGTACTCTTTACGTCTAACTTCAGGATGTCTCCCTTAATGACCATCATCCTTCGGTTTGAGCACTGAGTAGCCATATGTTCGAACCCTTGACACTTGAAGCACATGATCTGACTAGTCTTCCTACCAGACCCTTGCCCCTTCTCATACGTTCGGGTCAACACTATATCTTCAGGTTGGCTTTTCTGCTCAGCTTAGTACTCGGCAGAGTCCTGTGACTTACCTATCCAGGTCGGCTAGTCAACACTCTGGTTGCTACTCAGCTCCTTCTTTGCCTCTTTACCCGCTAGCCAATTCTAATAGCTTTATCCATCGTATCAAATCGTTGGAGCTCCATAACATCTCAAATGTTTCCTCTCAACCTAATAACAAATCTTAAGATTATTCCGGCTGGTGGTTCTTCCACTTCGCATCGTATCATAAACATTTGGAATTCCTGAACATATTCATTAATAGTTCAACCTACTTATCTCAACTCCTGAAGCTGAGTGAAAGTATCTTAGAAATATGTTTCTAGCACAAATCTATTTTTGAACACTCTCTTTATCTCGAGATAAGTATTAATCTCTCAGTACCCTTCTCTTCTTCTCATGGCCTAAAAATTCTTCCACTACATGGCAGCATATCTGGAAAATTTAATAGCAACAGTCCTCACCTTCACGTAATCCTCATACTGATAGTAATTAAACACATGCTCCATCTTCTCTTCCTAATCCAGATACTCGTCAGCATTCTTAAATCCATTGAAACTTGGAATTCGAAGCTTCACATGGTCGGATGCTCTGGGGACTCATATACGCTCTTCTTCAAAATACTCTTCTTCCTCCTCATCAAGTTCTCTCAAGTCTATCCTTCGCCTTACTCGTTTGCTAACTCTTTTACCTCAAAATGGTCGAGTTGGGTTTTGACCTCTAACAAGTTGAGCAGCTTGTGGAGTGTTTTACACAACCTTAGTGGGTCAACAAGACAGTGTATGAACAACTCGAGTTAGATTTACTAAGAGATTAGTTACCTCATCAAGCCTTTCGTTAGTGCTTTTGAGAGTCCCTTAAGACTATCGTCTATGGTGGACAACTCTACTGTCATTACCAGTATCAACATTCATGTTTAGGTTTATCATTTTCCTTAAAGATTCAAAATTCAAACAAACACTTTAGAAGGTGAACAACTAATAACATGGCAGTCAAGTGAACACAGTAACTTACTCTATTTCACACATGTAAAACAGAACTTAAGAAGAACTAACTATAGCTTTCACAAAACCTTCGCTCTAATATCAAGATGGTGCGAACCGTAATCAAGAATAGATAAAGTCAATCGTTGGATAAGTCTGAGCTTGTAAAAAGCTCAAAAAGTATCAATGGGGGAAAGTACAAAAAGAATGATAATGTCGAATGAAATAGTAAGCAAAAACTCACGAACAGCTTTAAATGATAGGATGTACTAATGGAACTTCGAAGAGCTGATGGCATAATTCGATATGACATATGGATTAGTCCAATGAGGTTATTCACCACTTAACCTTGCTTAAGAGAAATGATAAGAGTGATGCCAAGAGTAAATAATAGTGTTTACGTAAGAAAGAAAGTACTCAAAAGGTGTATTAAAGATAAATATGATGTGTTACAATTATAAGTACAAAGGTATTTATACTCGTAAACTATGGCAACTTGCTCAAAAGGGAAAAGACAAAAAGAACATTTTCTAAAGGGGGTAATGTACATGTTACAAAGGGGCAATGCACATGTTACAAATGAGCAAAAATGAATATATAAAGAAAATAATCATTAGTGTTACAGATTCTACATGTGATACTGTATACGTGGTGATGCAACATTGGCGTGGTCATTAGGAGATGCGAACAAAAAGTACGGATAAATGGGTTTATCCAAGTAGGGATCGTTTAATCAATTCAGATTTTCTCTTTTGGCTTCTTGGCAAGGATGGTGTCGAGTCATTGTTTGGCTCGGCAATAGAGAGTAATCGTTAACTCGGCATACTACAGAATAAAGGGCAATCATACAGTACGACATTAGAGGTGACTCGGCAAGTAACTATTCGACTTCGACAAGAGTTAGTTGGAATATAAGGATTCGTCGTGTCAATCCTTTTAGTCATTGGGCTTGGCTATGGGTCAGGAGTCCCGTAACTTGATTCCCATGACTTCTTTTACCAAAAAGCTTCTCAAATAAGGCTCTAACGTAATTATAATTAAGATCCTTTTATCAGTTATCCTTTTCATCAAGTATTTAAACCAAGAATTAAGCCTCCATTATACTAGTTCAACTATTTGAAGAACTCTCTGAACAAACTCAATTTACAAGTTTGTTTCAAGTGACTCGCCCCAACATTCTACTCCAATTTATAAGCATGATAAAACATGATCATACAGTCAATTCATTATATCAATTGATACTATATCATCAAAGCTTTTCATATTCCCATATTCACATTCCAACGCACTTAAGCACATAACTATCAACTTGTGCATCTCTCCATTCTAATTTAATCTACTTGGTTCCAAATCTTTCTCTCTAGTAAAATACAATATCAATGAGCACTAAAACTAGTACAAATAGGTTTCTTTAGAGTTTTTCGCACAAAAATATTCAAAAAATAACATTTTTATCAAATTTAGAGACTAAAAAATTACGAAAAATCATAGAAAATATTTTTGGCCAAAATGTTTTCATAGGATTCATACATGTAATATAGGAAAGTTCTAAAAAAATTTTGGTTTCTGAATAACGGCAGTAGAGTTATTTTAAATAATTTCGGGAAGTGCTCAGATTTGGGCAATTTCTTAAAGAGGTCATATACTTGCTTAAAAATTGTACAAACTGATTTTTTTTTTTTTGAAAAGTACATATAAAAATATTTAAAAATAAAATTTTCTAAAATTTTTTGACTTAATTTAGTATTTTTGGAAAATAGTAAAAAATCAAAGCTCATCGGAAGTTGGCTATTCGGCCACTAATGGCCACCACCACCGTAACGATAGCCTTCGACATTGCTACCACTATTAGCTAGTGGTGGTGGTTTATTCTTTTCTGCTCCATAACATTGCTTGATTTGTCCTATTTTCTATTAATTTTTTCCAAAATTTCTCCTTTCAAATTTTCCAACTCCACAAAATTTTCCTAAATATCTAAGATCTAAGGAACCTATAGAGAGGATTTAGGAAATTTTCTCAAGTTTGCATGGTGAAAATGAGGGATTTTCTCTCTCCTTTAAGCCTAAATACTCCTTCTTCAAGCATGGTAGGTGTCATTAAGCTTAGACATCTTACCTATAGCTGTTTAAAATTTTCACCATCTGATTGTTTAACAAATTTCTATAAATTTTATGATTTTTCTTATTAATTTTTAGTTAATTATAAGTATTTTAAGTATTTACAAGTATATATTTATATATAATAATTATATCTGAAGTATGCGTACTATTTTTATATATTGTTTTACGTCATTTTATTATTTTATAATATAAATAATTTATCTCTACATTGTAGTTAATTTTCATTACTTAAATTGCACATTTACAATGTGTAAAATATAATATAGTTTTGTAAAATTAAATATTATTAGCTATAATATTATTATTTTATTATATTTCCACAATCCGAATGTACTAGGTGTCCTTATCTAACTCTTAGGATTCACATATGAAACATCGATTGGATTGAGTTATTCTCATTTACGCTTTAAATTACTAACTCAGAATAATTACATGAAGTTAACTCTAAATCTTTATCTTCTCATTTGGGAATCAAATTATTGTAATATAAATAAATCAAATTACAAAGAATTTGAGTTAATACAATCAAAGTCAATAAAGAGTTGAAACTTTGCAACAAAATGTTCAAATAAGCTACATTTAGGAAAAGATTCCTCCAGCCTAACATCACTAAGAGTGGGTGTGATTTGGTTCGATACGGTTTGCCCTTTTTTATCGTATCGTACCGAACCAAACTTAATATAACGATTTGTTTTTTTTTTTTTTAGAAGTCAAATATAACCATATAGTTCGGTTCATAAATTTTTCGAACATAATTAAAACCGGTTCGGTTCGATTTGGTTTAGGTTTACGGTTTGAACTATTTATATTAAATTTTTACTAAACATTTTTATCTTCAATAAATATAAAATTTCAAATGAAATTCACTTAATTTAATCTTAATAGTGGACATAAAATTAAGATAAAGAATAACAAGATATGAAAAATTTAATGAAACTTATAAAAATTAATAGGAAAAAATATAACAAAACATAAAATAATTATATGAATTTTTTTTATTTAATTAAACGGTTCGATTCGATCCAAAACGATATAGTTTAATTTACTTTTTCAAATTGAACCGTGAATTATTTATATATAATAGAACTAAACTGTAAACCAAATGATTTATTAAAAATAAAAAATCAATCTTTTGATTCAATTTGATTTGATTTACGACTGAATCAGCAGTAGTTTCTTTACCTAATCTAAAACATCGCTGTCAACTATAGAATAGTTCTTTCAATAGGTGGCTGACATAGCGTATGTTGACATTTGCCTTGCTTAGATGCACAAGAGTCAACTCTCCTGACTCCCACACAATCTCCTCTCCTCTTTTCTCTCTCTCTCTCTCAAACTCACTTGCACGCGCGCACACACGAATAATGAAACTATCATATCGATCAATTGCAACTAGCCACAATCTCCTCTTTTCTCCTTCTCTCTCTCTCTCTCTCTCTCTCTCTCTCGCTCTCTCACTCACACACATATACACACGAACGGAGGAAAGATCATTTCAATGGGATTGCAGCAGCCATCTTGTCAATTGTTACTTTGACATGGGAATGGAGAGTAATGAACTGGCTATGGTGGAGGCCGAGGAAGTTGGAAAGACGTTTGAGGCAGCAAGGTAATAAGGGTAATCGCTACAGGTTCTTCGTTGGAGACTTAAAAGAAGAAAGTCTCATAATGAAACAAGCCGTGTCCAAACCCATGGATCTATCCGATGATATTGCTCCTCCGGTCCTTTTCTGGGCTTACAATGGTGTCAAGGAAAACGTACATGCCTCCTACGTACTGCCCATTTTTAAATTGTATAAGTAAGGCTTCAAAACATATTCACGCACTTTAGTTTGATTCCCATGTGCTATATACACTCTTTCTTCAATGATATATTTACACACTTTAGCAAAATAGTATTTATAGAGAGAATTGGATAGTATGATATTAGGAGAATAAAATAGTATAATTTTTTTTATATTGTTTTTTTTTTGTTGCGTGCAAAACTAAATATGAATTTTTATGATCATAAAAATTAATTATTTATATTGTAAATTATAATAAAATTCAATACTATAATTTAGAAATTTGGTATAGGACAATTTTTGAAATTTCAAAAATATATTGATTCTAGAATGTGAAATGAACTTTTATACTATTGGGATAAATTTTTTAGTTTTAATCCAATATATTAAAAGATTTTTCTCTAATAATCATTTATTTTATAAATTACAATAAATACTATAATTTGAAAACTTGATGTTTGATTATTTTTAGAACCTCAAAATATATTGATTTTGTAATGTAAAATGAATTTTTCTACTATCAGATATATAATATAAATTTTTTAGTTTAAATATAATACCTCAAGATAATTTTTATCCAATGTGCAAACCAAGCAATGGACTAAAAAATTTGTCCAGTGTTGTACTATAAAACAATAGCAATCAATCTGGAAAATATATATATATATATATAGCAACCGAATGCCTAAAAGTGTATTGGTTATATGAAAAATGTTTTTCCATGTTGTTCAGTTTTTGTTATATAAAATTAAGCATTATAGTTGCAAATATTACATTATTTGACTTTAAGGTGCAACAATCCTTAACCATCTCGTATTTTCTTTTTTTGAAGAATTTACTAAATATAATTCATGCAGGAAAAAATTCCTTCATATGGACCGGTCCAAACCCAAAGATGGTGATCATGGAACCGGAATTGGTAAAAGAAATTATGACCAATTTAAATATCTTTCAGAAGAAGTCGTCAAACCCACTGGCTGGTTTTTTGGCTGCCGGACTTGCAATGTACAACGGGCAAAAATGGGCTAAGCGTCGGAAACTCATTAATCCTGCATTTCGTTTGGAAAAGTTGAAGGTACGAGAAAGATGCATTATATACATCACATCGCACTGGCAACGGCTTATAACTAAACCAAGTGAAACATGACAAGGATTATTACTTGTTGAAGATCAATATCGTAAAATAGTCATTTTGTCTAATAAATTGTTAACTTTTCTTAGTGCTTGTGTAGTATCTTCTACATATATATATGATTTCTCAGATAATATAAACGCGTCAAAAAACCCGCACCTGATCCCTTAATTACTAATATTTTGATTAGTGGAATGTGTATCCATATTCTTGTTCATGCTTTTATTTTTTAACTTCGTTTTCAAGGTATTTTTATTTTTTTCTGGTAAGTCATTTTGAAAGCATTAATCTTCTACGGATAGATTCTTGAACTTAGGGCATATTTATCCATGGTTCTTGACACGGACCCTAGACCAAGAATCTCTTTTTTGAGGTTCTTGATAGATAAGGATGGATTCTTGTAATTTATAGTGTCCTTCATGAAAGACTCCGAAAAGTTATCCAATTTTATTTATTTATTTATTATTTTTTACCTTTTTAACAAAACAATGTTTAATTTAGCCAAATGAATCCGTCTATCATCTTCCACCTTCATGGGAAAGTAAAATGCAAGTACATGATTTGCGAGTAGCGTACGTAATTTGCAAAAGTAAATTCAATTGTCCATTTCTTAGAAAAAAAATTCAATTATCCATTCTTTGGGAAGAATCAATGATCCATAGCTTGATAAACCGAAGAGCATAATAGATGGGTATATTCCTATAGTATGGAATGGCGTTGAAGATAAATTTTCTATATTATTATTGTTTTTCTTTTTTTTATTTAATTTTTTGATAATAAATTTATTAATTATTTATATTATTGAGAAAATATTAAGACGTTATTTAAAAATAATTGATGTTTGATATATAATAAGATAAAGGGAAATTATAAGAACATCTTATTAAAAGCCTCGAATAAAGTAAAAAGATTCGTAAAAATGTAAGTTTTTGAGATCTGAAATAATATTTTAAGGATCTTGAAAGATCCTTATATATAGGAATGCCCTTATATAATACATATAAAAATATAGATGTATATTTTCTAAATTGCTATCTATGAACTTCTTAGTGAGGGTTTTAGGAGTTTACTAATGATTAGACTTTCAAAGAACTATGCATGATAAAGGAAGGGAATGCAGGGTGCTTGGCACTGTTTTCTAGAAGGAGGACTCCGTTGATGGGTTTCTTACCCATTGTTGAAGCGTCCTTGAAAAAAAAGGAGTCTTTCATGAAGGACCTGAAAAAGGTGAAGTAAATATATGTATTTTATATTTGTAGTGTTATTTAAATATGCTAATAATATAAATAAATAAATTTTTTTTTTTTGAGAATTTTAGGGATAAAAAGGGGAGTTTCTTGAGAAAAAGAGTCCCTTAAAAAGATGATATAACACATAGGGATTCTAAATAGAGTTCTTAGGGTTGAGGATGTTCTAGATTGCCTACGGAGTCTGTTTCCACTGTTTAATGATTTAAAAGCTTTAATATCGTGAATGCTATAAGCTGAGATTGAGCACATAGCCTGATTAGTGTATTTGGCTGGAGCAAAATTCTATTCAGCCTTTGCTTGTGAAAGTCACTCTCATTTAAAATGCTTAAATTATTGAATTTTTTATCCCAGAATATGACCAAACATAGCCCGGAGTGAAGACACATTTATTGAAAGATATATAACCAAATTGTATGGTTATTGCTGTCCACTTGAATAGAACATCAATAACTTTCTCTCCGTGAATTAGAATAGGATGTAATAATGTTGGTGGTCCTTTATGTCTCTTTCAAGTGCCCATTCTGTATTAATATATTTCTTTCAAATGGAAACAAATCCGTCGTTTTCACATAGTTGATTTTTATTTATTCGCAACAGTGCATGATTCCAGCAATGTATTTGAGCTGCGATGAGATGATGCTCTCGTCAAAAGATGGAGAATCATGTTCGTGTGAACTTGACATATGACCTCAGCTTGGAAATTTAACGAGCGATGCGATTTCAAGAACAGCATTTGGCAGTAGCTATGAAGAAGGAAGAAAAATATTCCAGCTCCAAGGCGAGCAAGGCCGCAATGTCATGAAAACCTTGCAATCGGTTTACCTGCCCGGTTGGAGGTAATAAAGTTACATAACCATGTAATTTATCGAACACATTACTTTGCCAATGAGACGGATAAAATGGTTTTTCTTTTTTTTTTTTTTTCCTTGAGTCATGCACGGATAACTTTATATTAAGTCGCTGGTATATAGAATATCCATTGGACAGAACTTTGCACTACTTGAAGTTAAAATGGCCCTTGCCCTAATCTTGCGACGATTTGAATTCGATCTTTCACCGTCGTATACTCATGCCCCCCATCTGAATCTCACTCTTCAGCCTCTTCACGGAGCACAAATTATCTTGCGTAAAGTGGACAATCCTCAAGGATCTTGATGTTACATTTGTCCGAGGAAATAAGACATGATTATGAGAAAGTTGTTATACCGTTGGAAGTATTTAGGCAAATGAAGTGGAAATCAAATTAGAACTTTGTAATATTCATGGTGTGAACCTATTTAAAAATTAGATATTATTATTAATACTTAAATGCTATTCATCAAAACACATAACATATTTAGTGTAATTGGATCTTTTTTTCCTTTTCTAGAGAGTTACTCCTGCCCTATATGAAGCTAGATATGAGACTATTGGCAAAGATTATCTTAGACATAAGAAATACTTTAATAGTACTAATAAGCCATATGGATGGATGATTGGTGTATAAGTATCAATAAAATTTTGAAACGTGAAAATATAATTCGTACATTTTTTAAAAAACATGTTCATTAATTATTACATATTAAAAATTTATTGATATTTGCATATACTCATCAATCCATGTGATCTATAAATACCATTGATTTTTTTTCCTTAGATACACAATCTAGTCCTTTTAACTTCTTAAATAGCAATATAAAAAAACTATCAAAATTCACTATGTATTGCCCAATGTTGCCATACCTGGTTTGGCTGGTTAACTCAAACATATGAGAGAGTTAAAAGTTAAATTAGTAGAACCAAGTTCAATTGGAATTGAATGTATTCAACCAAACCTGTTTTATAACTGAATCATATTGAATCGAGTTAAATCATATGAATCAGCCCGGATTTCACAACACTAACTATTTGAGTTAATAATTCATAATAAGAAAATTTTTGAATGCACTAAAGTTTAGCAAGTTTTGCATTCAAGGGCTATCTTGTTGGATTCAATGTTTATTACCATTTGTTATATATAGTCGTCATCAACAAACGAAATTCGTGTATCTTATCCTATAAGGATTATATATAGTCGTCATCAACAAACGAAATTCGTGTATCTTATCCTATAAGGATTTATTACTATTTTGGTGCTATGAACTAATAGTATTTAAATAGTCTTTTAGATATCCTAAAAACCTAACTTAGGTTACCCATAGCTTAGCATTCTACACGTGTTCGAATTTTGATCACTTTTATGTGAGAAAGGAGGATCGCCCTCTAAGCGTAGGTATTTCTCAATGACTGATACCGAACAAGTACCATAAGGGAGATGTGAAAAGAACCCTATTTAGGGAGTGCAATAGAGAACCTGAGATTCGATGTGAACAATCAATCGAAGAAGTGGAGCTTAGAGCCTTTACTTAAGATTCTAAAGTGCACTCACTCTAATAGCGTACCCTTTGCATGATAGGTTATCCATAACATAGCATTCTACATGTGTATTTAGTGTCCATGAATAATAAACTCATGTGAATCTATATCATTCAATGGAGTCTTCACCTCTTTTAGAATATGGATATAAGTTGTATATCAATTTTTGTATAAAAATTAAATTTAAGATTGTTAGTAGTGCATTTTGTTCAAATTAGGGTCTAGATTTTTTTGCCCATTTAAAAAATAGGCCAAATAAACCTAGCCCCTTTAATTTGTAGGTCAATGTGGGTCAGACCATGATGCGAATCACAGCCAAGAATAGATAAGGCCAGTTACAGGAATGAGTCCAAGCTTGCTGAAAGCTTAAAAGGGGTAGTAGGGAATGGCGTGAAAGGACAAATGATGAATGAAAAGTAAAAAAAAAAATTAAAAACAGCTCTAATGAATATGACGTACCAATGGAACTTCTAAGAGCTTACGGTACAATTCAATATGACGTACGAATCGATTCTGTGAGATTACTTACTATCTAGCCTTGCTCAAGGTTTAAGATAAGAGTGATGCCGAAAGTAAACAGGCAGTATTTACATAAGGATGGGAAAACACTTAAAGTGTATTAATAGTAATGAATCTGATCTTCCACAACTACTAGTGCAAGGGATATTTATACTTGAGAATTTATGGCAACATGCCTAAAAGGAAAAAGACAAAAAAAGGTACTACCCTAAATAAGTAATGTACAAGAATACAAAAGGGTAAAAATGAATATTTTAGAAAAGCAATAATTAGTGTAACGGATTCTATACATGATCTTGTATACGTAGTGATGCTGTATTGGTGAGACCGTTGGAAGATGCAAACAAAAAGTTCGGTCAGTTGGCTTATCTAAGCAAGGGTGACTTAGTCAGTTCGAAGTCTCTCTCTTGGCATATCAATAAGGGTGATGTTGAGTAAGTAATTGGTCCAACATGAGTAGAAGTGAGGATTGGTTGTTATCTCGGCCTTCTACTTTTTGGTATACTATTTGCGAGAAATAGGGAGTTATTCGGCTTGACATACAAAACGAGTTGGTAAAGAGATACTCAGCCTTAGTAGGAATTAGCTGGAGTAGAAGAATCCACCGTGCCAGGCTTTCTAGTCCTTGGGTTTGGTTGCGAGGTCAATGGTCCAGTATCTCGATTCCCATCATTTCCTTTGGTTGTTTTGAATGTAGGATCAAATTCGAATGATCTCCAATTAGCTTTTCATCAGGGTGATACGGACTGAGGTCAGCAATATTAAAAGCATCAGAAACCCCATAATCTTCTGGTAGTTACAATTTGAAGGTGTTATCATTAATCTTTTGGAGGATTCTGAAAGGTCCTTTAGCCCTTGGGGATAGTTTGTTCCTCCTCTTGCTAGGAAACCGTTCCTTACTAAGGTATAGCCATATCAAGTCTCCTTGCTGGAATTGTTTAGTCATCTTACCCTTAGTCTTCTCTCACATTCTCCTAGTAGCTTGGTTAATGTGCTGACTGACTTTGCTATAGATGTACTAAAGGGATTGTGCTTTAGCTCTTGTATTAGGGTCCTCTTGCGTGGGCTTAGGTATAGGGTTATGATCAAGGGACAACTCAGGATTAAAACCATAGACAACCTCAAAGGGAGTCTGCTTGGTAGGGTCATGTACTATCTAGTTGTAAGTGAATTTAACCATTGGTAAGCAAACGTCCCAATCGGCCAACTTCTTACCCACTGTAACTTGGAGCAGTGATCCCAAAGTGATACTAACCACCTCTGTTTGGCTGTCAGTTTAAAAGGGACAGGAAGTACTAAATAGTAGTTTGGTCCTCATCCGACACCACAAAGCCCTCCAAAAATGGCTCAAAAACTTTAGGTTTCTATCAAAGATTACACTTTTCGCTATACTGTATATCTACATAATCTCCTACAAGAAAAGAGAAGTAATAGCCGAAGCATCGTTAGTTTTAGAGCATGGAACGAAGTGTACCATTTTGCTGAACCGATCCACGATGACCATTATAGATTCTTTGTCTCGGGTAGTTCGTGGTAGTCTGATGTTACGCCCCGAAGTCGTAAAGTCGTAACAGTCCCGCTGTGTAAACTATTCTATGATAATAACTGGCCTCACAGTGCCTACCATAGATATGATCTACACAAGGCGTCGACGACTCCTCGCTTTGAAGTGAACAATCCGATTCACAATTAAACTACAATTATGATAAATAGTGAAAATTTCTAATAGCATCTATAATTATATATATAAGTCTACAGAGCTTCCTAGGAAGTTTTACATAAACATAACAGTTCACTAGATTACATAATAACTATTAGTCTTTCATCCTTAATTACATGGTCACTCTAGTTACACATTATACTAAGTAACTTGATCCTCACACCCCTAGCTTCAAACCGACTAACCTCTGGGTAATTGTAGGGCGGCATAGTACTTGAGGTGTTCAGAAATCAGAACCTGCAAAAGAATCTATAAGGGTATGAGCAACTACAGCTCAGTAAGTTAAATTGGAGACTCATGAATGCATACAAGCACAAACAAGGTTATCAAACAATTATTTTCATGCAATGCAACAATCAAGTGTCATTGCATAACGTAGTCCGATCCGTTGTGAAATCAGAGAAATTTCACCCACTCCAATCCGGGTTGAGGAGTTCCATGTTATGCAGCAGCTCACAACCAAACCCAGGCTTATGCAATGGAGACCTTGCTCCTCTCGCGACTACCTTCGAACCATTCACTTTACCCCCGCCGTGACCTCCTCGCCTGTCACTTAGTTCTACTGAGGATGAAGAAGGGACCATTTTGCAATCCTGCGCTATCCCTTTCGAAAAGGTCGGTATTTGGTTGGAGAATCCTATGATCCCCTAACGGGTTGCAATGTATGACATTTTTGGTTATTAGGGTCGACTAAGATTAAATTCTGTTTAGGGTGTTCAAACAATTTCATACCAATTCAATCAGTCATAAAATCATTCACAATACAAATTTCAGCACGAATTCAGATACATCAAACACATGCATAAACTACTTACATTCACAATTATATACAAGCCTAAGTCTTCGAGTACTACAAAACTAGTACTCTATTACAATAAACAATAACCCAACTTACTTGAAATCGCTCGATCCCTTAGTCGTGAACTGATTTGTCTCTGGGTATCCTATAATACAAATAGGTCTTTTTAGTACTTATATTTTATGGATTCTTATTCTAATTCATAATGTAACTTATTTTCCCCGTGTATACCTATAACGTACTAATGATTCGTTGTACTCTATTTCGGGGTTCGAATCCTAAACTAGATTCTAGTTTTAATTCCTAAGTCTTAAATAGGCTCCAATCTCAGTGTGACATTAATCACATTATGCTCGGGTATTCAAATATCCTATTGGGTCGTAATTTGGTATTTTAAACTATTCAGTACACACTAACCCTAATCGAGGTATCGGATTTATTCTCGATGTGTGAAAATTTTACATTTTGAGATATTTACTTAAAATTAAATGTTATTTCAGATTTATTATTTTTCTGATTTCTATTATAATATTATCTAAATAATCCTATTTTGTTAGATTTATTAATTTACAATTTCACATATGACTAATTTCTTATATTAATTACCTAATTTCCTAAATTAACCATACTTAATACTCAAAGGCTAGGATTAGGGTTCCACTTCAGAGATTAACATCCCTAAACATCTAATTAATATCTAAATTAGTAATTAACATCTTAATTACCTAATTAACCCTAAATCGTTCAATTTTTCCATCATTTTAGGCTAAAAATTAACTTAAAATTTTCAAAAATTAATTTAAGAAAAATGGCTTCATAGCACTGTTCTACATCATATGAGCATCCTACAAAAAAAATTTGAGCTCCAAACTATACTCTTAAGCCTATTTATTTTCCGTTCTAATCATGCTCGGTTTTGAACAATTTGTTAAGGACCCTGTATTTTCAGACATAATTAAACTAAATAAATATTTTCCCTAAATCTATATACAATAAAACCTCAGAATAACAAGTTTCATAATTTTTTGGGCAAAATAACTAATTTTACAAAATTATTCAAAAATCGAGATAAATAAAAGACTAACTGGTTCGAAGCTTTCTGGCCGTCCAAACCCGGTCCAAGGTTGTCGGCTGGCCCAAGTGGTGGTTCTAGTGTAGGGTAGTGGTGGTGGCTCGGTCCCAGGTGGTGGTGAGTGGTGGGTTTGGTTCACTTGCCCAATCTGCACAGTTTTCTTTTTCTTTTTATTTTCCGGATTTTCTCTCGATTTTTTCAGTGTTCCTATTTTTCCCAAATGCTAAACTGTCTAAATGAATTTTGTAAATTTTTCCCCTATTTATAGACATTTGTTGTAATTAATATGCATTAATTTGACAAGACTTTGTCCATTTTCTTTGATTTTTGGCTTTTAGGTTATCTAATTTTTATTAGCTGATTTTTCTTTTGCAAATCTAGACCTGCCACGACCTGATTTGGATCATCTTATCCTCTTTTGATTTTTTTCTGATTTTTCTATAATTAATTTATAATTTTCTTTAATTATTTACTTAGTTTTTGGCCATTTTAGGTAATTTCGCGTATTTTTATCTACACATAAATATATATGGGGTACATGTGAACATTCCTAATTATTATTTTGGTCATTCTAAAATTTTTAGTATACATATAATCTATCTCTAGTAATTTATTAATTATTATATTACACTTTTCGCCTTTTCAGTAATTAGCAATTATTTTGCTTAAAATTTGAAAATTTTATAGTCTCCTATTTTACTACTTATTTTCTTAAATTTAAGTTTACGGAGTCATTTTTACTAATATTTCTCTCAATAGTTTATAATTTGGGTTTGATCGGATCCTTTAACCGATTGCTCTAAACCTTGGGTTCTAAGTTCAATCATGTAGTTACTTGGCTTGGCTTTAGGGCTTACATCTGAGAACAAAGTCCATAATCAATTCAGTTTACTGCTTTATCGAGACAGGCAAAGGAATCGCTTTCCCTTACTCGGCTTGGCACTTAACCTTCTTGTACACGGTACAGCTTTCAACAACTTGGTGTACATCTCTCCTCATTCTCGACCCAAATAATTGACCATTCAATAGTTTATAGGTCCTTCTTTCTCCAAAATGTCCGGAAAGTCCTCCATTATGAGCTTCCCTAATTAATAACTCTCTTATGGAACAAGTCGGCACGCATAATTTTCCACTTCGGAACAAGTAGTGATTCTCCATATAATACTCGTCTATTGTTCTTCCATCGGCGCATTGTGCAATTATGGGTCTAAAGTGTGGATCCTCATAATACTCTTTGATACTTGTAAACACAAACAGTTTGGTCTGCAGTTTGTTTAGAAGTGCATGTCTTCTCGAAAAAGCATCTACAACTACATTGCTCTTTTCTTGCTTGTGTTTTACCATAAAATCGAATCCCTCAAGGAATTCAACTCATCTCACTAGCCACTTCGATAACTTGGTCTCACTTTAGAGGCACCTCAACAACTCATGGTCAATATATATGACAAATTCTCTTGGCAGTAAATAATGTTGCCATACTTGTAGTGATCGAATCAGCGCCAAGAGTTCCTTGTCATACACGGAATAATTTAACTGAAGTCCTCTGAGCTTCTTGCTGTAAAAGGCAATTGGTCAGCCTTCCTACATTAGGGTAGAGCCTATTCTAATGCCTGATGCGTTACATTCTAACTCAAATATTTTTTCGAAGTTAGGTAAAACTAACACTAGGGTAGAGGTCAATCTTTCTTTTGTCTCAACAAAACTCCCTTCCTCCCTTCCTTCCTTCTTTCCTTTCTCCCTATTAAAAGTCAATGTTTTTTTTTTTTTCCGTTAGCTCAGTAAGTGGGGTAGTAAAGGTGCTAAAATTCCTAATGAACCATATATAGAATAAAGCCAACCCATGGAAACTTCTCATGTCGACATAAGTAGTAAGAGTCAGCTATTCGACAATTGCTCGGATCTTCTCATCAGCTACTCATAAGCTTTCTCCACTGACTACATAGCTCAAGAATTCCACTTCCTCCTGGCAAAAGCAACACTTCTTGAGATTACCAAATAATCTCTTAGCATAGAGGATATCTAAAACGGCTTAGAGATGTTCATAGTGACTCGGCATTGTAAATCGGGATGTCGTCAAAGTACACCATAATACACTTCCCTATTAGAGGTCTCAACATATGGTTCATTAGTCTCACGAAAGTGCTCAATGCATTCGACAAACTGAAGGGTAGGACCATCCATTCATAAAGTCCATGTCAAGTCTTGAATATGATCTTCCACTCATCTTTTGGTCTTATGCAAATTTGATGGCAACCGAATTTCAAGTCAATCTTGTTTAAAATCTTGGCTTCGCTCAATTCATCCAGCATGTCTTCTAATCTAGGAATGGGATACTTGTATTTGATTGTGATCTTGTTCACAACTTGGTTATCTACACATATCTGCTAGGTTCCATACTTTTTTAATACTAGAAGGGTCAACA
Organism: Lumnitzera littorea; assembly: GCA_024138015.1. NCBI lineage: Eukaryota > Viridiplantae > Streptophyta > Magnoliopsida > Myrtales > Combretaceae > Lumnitzera > Lumnitzera littorea. The sequence continues at coordinate 11,433,579 of JAMXBB010000012.1, read as the reverse complement.
CAACATAAGGGCTAAGACTTTCCCTAACGTAATCTCTCTCCAACAACTTATTGACTTAACGTTGGAGCTTAGAAGCCTGTTCAGGATTCATTCGATAAGATGGTCTATTCAGTAGTGCGACGCCGAGTAACAAGTCAATGCAATGTTCTAAGCCTCGAGTTGGGGGTAACTTATTAGGTAATTGTTCTGGAAACAAATCAGCATGTTCATTTAGCAATGCTTTTATTTCCAAAGGTAATTCACTTCATTCCTTCATTTCTAATAGTCACCTAACCAACATAAGGGTCGGCTCATTAGCATCGATGGCCTCTTAGAGCTCGACTTTACTTATCACCAAAGTCTTTTTTGATCTGCAAGCAAGTTTTGTCTGTAGTTTGTTAACTTCTCTTAGCGACATTAGGTTCATTGTAATCTTTCGGCCATCCTTCTCGAACATATATGTGTTTTTGTAATTGTTATGGATAACTCTCCTATTAAACAATCACGGTCTATCTAGCAACACATGGGAAGTGCACATGGGTAGTACGTTGTAAAGAATCTGGTCAGAGTAATTCCTGATCGTGATTGGCAATAGTATTTGCCAAGTGACATGTAATGCTCCTTTCTCACTCAACCAGTGTAACTTATACGACCTCGGGTATGCAACAGTTGGCAACTTTAGTTTTAAAATAAGATTAACTGATGCCACATTAGTGCAACTATCGCTATCTACAATGAGAGCACATACTTGATCATTCATCTTACAGGTTGCATAAAATAAATTTTCTCTTAACTCGTCCTTACATAAAGGTTTCATGTTCATTGTGCATCAGACAACCATGATCAACTAGTCCAAGTCTTCAACGAATACGTCCTTTTTAATGAGTACCTTCTCGACATCTTCTTTCTTGGTAATGATCTCCTCTTCAAGTTCCTCATTAGTACTTTTGACCTTTAGCATCAGGATGTCTCCCTTAATGACCATTGTTTGTTGGCTCGGGCATCGAGCAGCCATACGTCCGAACCCTTGGTACTTAAAACACTTAATTTAGCTCGTTTTCCTACTAAATCCTTGACCCTTCTCATAAGTTTGGGTCGGCACTTCACCGTTAGGTCGACCTTTCTATTGGGTTCGGATATCCATCTTTTAGGTCAACTCGGTACTTAACTGAGTTTGGTGACTTATCTATCCGGGTCGGCTAGTCGGCATTTTAGTCGGTACTTGTCTCCTTCTCTGCCTCTCTACTCATTAAGCTATTCTAATGGTTTCATCCATTGTGGCAAATCGTTAGAGCTTCATAGTGTCTTGAATAGCACCTCTCAATCCCGTAATGAACCTACAAATTGTTCGCATTGGGGGTTGCTCCACTTCGCATCGAATCATGAGCATTTGGAATTCCTGTACATATTCATCAATTGTTCGGCCTCCTTGTCTCAACACATGAAGACGAGTATAAGTATCTTGTAGATAAGTTTCTAGCATGAACTTATTTCTAAATATTCTCTTCATCTCAGGCCAAGTATTAATCTTTCGGTAGCCCTCTCACCTCCTCATAGCTTGAAAATTCTTCCACTATATGGTAGCATATCTAAAGAACTCAATAGCAGCAGTTCTTACTTTCTCATAATCCACGTACTGATAATATTAAAAAATACGCTCCACTTTCTCTTCCCATTCTAGATACTCATCAACACTTCCAAATCCTTTAAAACTTAGAATTTGAAGCTTCACATGATCAGATGCTTTGGGAACTGATAAGCTTCGGGGTACCAACCCAACCTGACTACCAAGGTTGAGCTCACTTACTTGCCGACTCATTTCGTTTGCCAAGCCAAATGACCTTATTTCTCGCAGCTAAAGTGCTGAGAAGCAGAAGGCCCGGTCTTCACTCATGCTTAACAAATTATTTACTCGGCTTCACATCTACCAGTATGCTAAGATATCATGTTTTTGAAAGTGATCTACTCAGCAAGACATAAGAAGACTAGTGCTAACTAACTTACGTTTCTGAGAGTTGGATTCATTCGGTAAGATAGGGAGAGACTAATGCCAACTAACTTTAGATCTTGGCAATTATGGGCCATCTTCTCTAGTGTCTCAGCCAAGCAATATGAGGCTACTTCCAGGACATATTGAATGGCCGTGTGCTGACTTCCCTATAAAACGCACAAGTTTATATTTTTATACATGCTTGTCTTTATTTTATTCATGGGCTCAATTCTTTAGGGTTTGAGGTCTTGTACATTATTTACAGTTTTACCACTAGAGTTTAGGATGTACTATAAATTGCAACATTTATAACAATATGGATATAATATAGAAAATCAATGAAAACCCCCCTTTGAGTCTTTTCTCTTAGAAAGCTCTCTCATATCAGCTCTTATCAATCCCTTCACCAAGGATTGTAGCTCACAATCCTATCACTCAGACCGATGTGTCATATCTGGTAAGTCTTAGGTAGTGTAGAGTCTAGCTGGTGCCTTTTATCCGGTTAGATAACTCACGGATTCGTTAAAACCTTTACTAAACCTACTATATTTTTGTTTCTTTAGCAAGATCGGACCCACCCCAATGGCCGGCCTTGTTTGTCCTTAGTGCAGTTCGTATCATCTTAGTATCAGAGCTCGAGGTTCCAAATAGAGCCAAGAGTTTTAGGCATTGTATCTGTTCTATTTTGTATTTGAGGGAGTGCTTGCTTATTGGGTTTGTTTGGGATAATGAAGATTTGTTTATTGGGTATTAGTTTGGTTTCAATTGATTTTCTTTGGGTAGGGTTAGTGAAAATTTGGATTGCAATTTCTTTACATCGTAAATCCCATATTGAATATATATATTAAAGAAAAGGTTGGGAATTCCAATCTGGGTTGTTTGCCAAGATATGATTTTTCAAGTTGTTCAATGTGTTATCCTGTTTTAGTATTGCAATAGTAGCTGAGAAAATACTGTTGTGTTTGCCAAATTGAAAAGACCAAGTGTCTAGTTGAGATTGTATATGTCTGAGCTGATTTGATAAGAATAGTTACTGTGCTGAACTTGAACTTTGCCGAGCTTCTAAGCTGAACTGTGGATCCAAACTGCTGAATTGAAGTTGTGTCGCACTACTTAGTATGCTGAACTGAGTAATTCTAATAGCTGGACTGATTTCCAAACTGGACTGTCTTGTTCAAACACTTACCGAACTGTGCTATTTGAGGGCTGTCGAACTGCAATTATGAAATTTATCCGAGTTGACAAATAACTTGCTGAACTTTGAAAAGAAAAGAATTGCTGAGTTGTACAATTGATTGTTTGTGCTGCGTTTCTTCAGTGCTACTGAGCAATTCTCTCGCATATAAGCTTAAGTAATGCACTATTAAATTGAATATCCTTAACATGGCATATGAAGCTAGATATGATTGTGAATATTATTATCATGAAGACATGATGTCACAAATTCTAGAATTTGATGGATATGGAACTTTAGAAGAATATTTGAATTGGGAATTTTGAGTTAATTGGATTTTTGAAAATTATTCTTACCTCGAGCATAAGAGAACCTATGCTATAAAGAATTCAATGATTGTCTTTGCAGCTACTTAGTGCAACAGAATAATAAATCAAAGAATTGATAGAGAAAACATTAAGATCATTACATAGGATGAGATAAGACATTTGATACGAAGAAAATTTATACATCGACATCATCACAACAAATTATATGAGAGAAAACCCACCTATGAAGCTAACCTCTCGAAAGTGTAGGATCAGTTGAAGGAGATTGAAAGATGGCTTGAAGTGTTCAAGGATAAAATAGGGTAACAGAGGAATGCTGAATTAGATAGTATTGAAGGAGGAGTTAAGGAGGTAGAGGTTATTGGAGAAGCTAGTAGTAGAGAGGAAGAGGACCAAGTTGAGTTGAAGTTAAACCCCCATATTCTCGATGTACTCCCATTATTAACCATTTAAACTGATGAGCATGACCTTAGATGGAAGGAGAAAGAAGATTCGATTTGTGAGGAAGTAGAGGGATTACTAATTTCAACGAATGAGAAGAGTGTAAGATCTGAGCTAGTTGAGCTTGAAGAGTTGGAAGTACTTATGACTGACGAGCCATCTTACTTCTTATCGACACTGCACTTATACGCCCATAATCTTTTGTATGACCTAGAGATCATATTGCTTCCCGTACTTGATAGTTGCTGGGACTACCAAGATGTGGTTGATTAGATTCATGATGAGTGGAAGGAGGGATACGTGATGAAGAGTTTGATTGATCAGGCTCATGACGAATGAAAGGGGCTTGAGTACTTTTTTGCATTTATCTTTCATTTTTGCAGGTTGATGTTTGATCTCGGTAGGGTTTGAAGTCGCCAGTCACTAAGTTTCGAGCCAAAACTTCTCTAAGGGAGAGGGAATGATAGGTTTCAAGATACTGACATAACTTGACTGCTAAGGCCAAGCTCACTTGCTTGCCGACTCATTTTGTTTATCAAACCGAATGACCCTATTTCTCACAGCTAGAGTGCTGAGAAGTAGAAGGCTCGATCTTCACCCATGCTTGACAAATTATTTACTCGGCTTCGCGTCTACCGATATGCCAAGATATATTGTTTTTGAAAGCGATCCACTCAGTAAGACATAGGGAGACTAGTATTGACTAACTTATGTTTTCGAACGTTTCTGAGAGTTGGATCCATTTGGCAAGACATAAAGAGATTAATACCAACTAACTTTAGAACTCGGCAATTATGGGTTGTCCTCTCTAGTATCTCGGTTAAGCAATGCGAGGCTATTTCCAAGACATACCGAACGACCATGTGCCAACTTCCCTGTAAAACATACAATTTTGTATTTTTATATATGCTTGTCTTTATTTTATTCATGGGCTCAATTCTTTAGGGTTTAAGGCCTTGTATATTATTTGTAATTTTACCATTAGGATTTAGGATATACTATAAATAGCAACATTTATAACAATACGAATATAATATAGAAAATCAATGAAAACCCCCTTTTGAGTCTTTTCTCTTAGAAAGCTCTCTCCTACCACTCGGATCGGTGCATCACATTCGGCGAGTCTTAGGTTGTATAAAGTTTAGCTGGTGCGTCATATCTAGTTAGGTGGCTTATGGATTTGCTAAAACCCTTACTAAACCCGCTCTATTTTCATTCCTTTGGCAAGATCGAACCTACCTTGATGGTCAGCCTTATTTGTCTTTAGCATGATTTGTTTCAGGAAATCTAGCTTGCTCTTCTTCAAAATACTCTTCCCCATCCTCTTCATCTAGTTCCCTTAGGTCTATTCTTTGTCTTACTCGTCCACCTACTCCTTTACCTCGAACTGGTCAAGCCAAGTTCTAACCTCTAATAAGTTGAGCAATTTGTAAGGTGTTTTGTGCGGCTTCAGTCGATCGGCAAGCTAATTCACGAACAGCTTGAGTCAGATTTACTAGGAGGTTAGCCACCTTATTTAGTCTCTCATTAGTGCTCCTAGGAGTTCCTTGAGATTGTCGTCTATGGGGAATAACTCTACTGTTGTCATCTCTAGCACCAAGGTTTACACTTGGGTCAGTTATTTTCTCCACAGATTCAAAGCTCAGATTCTTCAAATAGGTGATATAGCAAACACTTTCATAAATCAGAAAAGTAACGGCTAACAAAAATAGCAATCAAATGACACAGCAACTTGCTTTGTTTCACATACATAAAACAGGGTATAAACATAACTTAAAACACAAACCAAAACTCCAACAAAACCTCCACTCTGATGTCAAGATGATGTCGGCCGCAGCTAAAAACAGACAAGGCCAGTCCTAAGGATGGGTCTAAGCTTGCTGAAAGTTTGAAAGGGGTAGTAGAGAATGGCATGAAAGGACAAATGATGAATGAAAAGTAAGCAAAAACCCATGAATAAGTAGATGGTTAAGCATAAGTGAGAGTGAGGATTGATTGTTGCTTCGGCTTTTTGTACCTCGAGCACACTATCTGCAAGAAATAGGGAGTCATTCGGATTGGCATACAGAATGAGTTGGCAAGGAGATACTTGGTTTCAACAGGAGTCAGTTGGATTAAGAGATTTTGCCATGCCAGGCCTTGCAATCCTCAAGCTCGACTACAGGTCAATGGTCTAGTAGCTCGATTTCTATTAGACTAGGTTGGCCTATTTAACTCACTTGCACACTTTTAATGATGTTTTTTAATCTTGTAAAGACCCTAGAACATATATTCTAAATTATAAATGGTATAGGTTCTAAGATATCCAATATATACCTTGTAAAAAAAATTATTAAATTATATTAATAAATGAATAATAAATCATAATACTATATATTTTTTTACCAATAAATGCTTTGGTAAGAATAATAAAGAAAGGATTCCAAGCTCATAATTTGATGACCCTAAATGGTTAAACCTAATGGTTATGTTTTGCATGTTACGCTTCGAAATGGCAGAGTCACAATAGTCCCATTGTGCAAACTATTATAAGATGGAAGCTGACCATACAACCACCATCTTAGACTAAATTTACATAAGGTGTTCATGACTAACTCGTTTTGAATATTTACTTATAAACTTAAGAAAAATACATACTTATATTAAAATAATTCGAGTATATTTACAAGATTTGGAAATCTAATCACAACCTACTTAAGTAATTTGTAAATTAATGTTAAAAGTTTTAAAATAAATCTAATTAGATAGTGTATTTGGTCTTCAATTTACATTCTCACTCCTTAGGATCCTGTAGTTACTAGCTTCAAAATAAATGTAAGCCGCTTCTTAGCTAGCACTTACAATAAAGTTTATAAGAATGTAAGCAGTCATAATTTAGTAAGTTGGGATGAAGACTTAAAACCATATAACAAACATAAACAGGGTTATCAATTGAATTATTAGGTATGATGTATGTTCAAGCAAATGCCATTACAGGACGATGTTTGGCTCGTCATGAGATTAGAGAAATAGCACCCGCTTTAATCCGGGTTAAGGAGTTTTCATTAATGCAATAGCTCACGATCAAGCCTAAGCTTGTGCAATAAAAATATCGCTCTTTTTGTGATAACCTTCAAACTATTGACTTCACCCTTATTGCAACCTTATCACCTGTCACTTAGTTTGACTAAGGATAAAGAAGAGACTAAGTATGTTATCCAACGCTATCCCTTTCGAAGGAATCGGTATTGAGTCGGAAAATCGTAATGTTCCTCTAATAGGTTGTTATACAGGTCCAATTTAAATTTATGAGTTAGATATTCAATTATATTCGATTTAAGGTGTTCATCCATTCCAAACAAATCACACAAATACAAGCCAAAGCAATAAATCAGAATCATATAAGCAACTTAGGACAAGCACATGAGCATAGCCAATTATCTAACAAGCACAATCATATACAATTCTAAGCCTCTAAGTACTACCAATTAGTGCTCCAAAATATAGTAACGTATTAATCTTAACTTACCTTGACTCCTCGCTTACTCATTCGAAGTACGACTTACTCAACCTATTGTCAATAATCCCTATATTACAAATATTGTTTTAGTGCGTATATAACTATCTTATATAAACTTCATTCTGTAGTTCTCTTATGTTATCTTCAGTTTAGGGTTTTTGGTATACATAATTATTCAGGTTTTTAAGTTTTTTAAAGTTATTCTTAAATTACGTTGAATTCTAATTTAGTTTTGAAGTCGGTTTTTAAATTATGTTTCTAACTTAGTTTTCGATTAGAGGTTTTATACATAAACCTGAGGAAATTATTTCGACCCATAATGTGAAATTAATCACATTATTTTTGGATATTCTAAATATCATATTTACTCCTAATCAATATATTAATTTGTTCGGTATGCCTTTATCTTACTTAACTACCAAATTTATTTCCGATATGAGAAAATTTTACATATTTCACATAAATACCTAAATTTAAGTTTTCTACTAGATTTATTATATATTCTTGAAATTAGTATAATATCAATTTTTATTCTAATATCTTTTATTTATTATATTTCCAATTTTGCATATTATGTATTATTGCATATTATTGACCTATTTTTCCTAATTTAGCACTCCTAACACTACATATATCATCCTTCATAATCCAATAAAATGTCAAATGTCTAATTTCATCTCAAATAATAATTTACACCTAATTACTCAAATTTACAAAATTAATTTAAAATATATCATTTTTACCTATTACATATATACTACGTAATACCCTAATAATTACCTTTAATACCTTAAATGCTACAAATATCATACTTCATCAGATTTCAACATTCTAAAACATATAATTATGTACTAAATTAGTAATTATCTATTTAATTACCTAATTATCCCTAAATTACCCATTTTATGTATCATTTTAAGTCCTAAAAATTATCTAAAAATTTCAAAATTCATTTTTTTAAAAAAGGGATTCATAGCACTATTTTAAATGCCCTAACTAGCTTACATAAAAATTTTGGGTTCAAAACTACACTACTAAGATAATTTATTTCTAAATCGAATAAAGTTTGGGTTTATGAGATATCTTAAGGATAGTATATCTTAGATGCAAAATCATCAAAATAAAATTTTTCCCTAAATCTACATACAATAAAACATCATAATAATAAAATTAATAATTTTCTAGATAGAATTAATAATTTTAATAATTTTTTACAAAATTAGTTGAAAATTTGAACTCACCTATTTCTTAAACTTCTGGCCACCAGCACTGGTCCAAAGTTTGTCGACTGGTCCAAATGGTCGATTTGGAGTAAGGTAGTGGTGGTGTTCCGGTTCCAAGTGATATAGGTGTGTAAGTTCGACCTAATTGCTCCTATTGTATAGATTTTTTTGAAATTTTTGTAAAACCCTAATTTCTCTCAAATTTTCAGTGCTCCCTAATTTTCTACAACTCTTAACATACCAAATGAGTTCCTATAAAAATTGGGCTATTTATAGAGCTATACAAGAATTTTAGTGCATTAATTAGATAGGGCAATTGCCTTATTCACTTCAATTTTGCCTTTTCAAGTATATTAATCTAATTGGCTAATTTTTTTCTTCCTCCCCCCCCACCCCCTGCTATTACGTCTCAATTCTAGAATTTTCCAAACTTTTCTTGATTTTTATTTAATTATTCATACATTTTATTTATTTAATTAACATTATTTTGGCATATTTCATGTATTTTAAGTAATTACATGTAATTTTACCTATATTTAAATTCATATATAGTACAAATAAATACTCTTAAATATTATTTAAGTTATTTTATAATTTTTAGTATGTATATAATTTATCTCTATTAATTCATTAGTTATCGGAACTTGTTTTATACGTTTTCGATAAATAATGGAAAATTTTTATAAAATTTAATATTATATTAATTAATCATTTTATTACTTATTTTTCTAAATTCAAACTTATGGGATTATTTTTACTGATAATTCTAACTTCATCGTAAAATTTGAACTAAGTCGAACAATTTGTTTGATCGCTATAAATTTTACGAACTGAATCCTGAATGCTTAATTGCGGGTCTTACATTACATTTTACTTATTCTTTCCTATTTTCCTTAACTTTACATTTTGCATTCTTTCTCTTTCTTCTTTTCCCATTTACTGAGAAGTGAGATCAACATAAATTTAGAATAATGAAGGTAGGGATTTTTTTTTTTTAATTTCATATATTTTACTATAGTTTCATAAGTTTTGCATAGGAAAACTCGTAATAACACATATAGGTTACCTTTCAATAGCACATTAATGTAAAATTTATATGAGAAAATAGCAAAATTTACATGTTTCATTGAGTATCATGTATCTATAAGTTTTATAGGCTATAGATTCCATGATAGTTACATGGTACTACAATGTAAGTTCTAATTCCAACATTTAGAACATGTATATTACAAGATAAGGTATAGACAAGGCTAAGGCCTTATATCTTGTTCATGTTGTATCTACTCACTATTGATTCTAGTACATACGCTATAAAATACCAATAAATAAGGCTGCAATTGAGTTGAGCTACTTGCGAGCAAGTCAAGTTAGGTTTGTTTTAAGCTTAGCTAACTCAAGCTTAACTCCCTATTGAGCTAAGCTGGATTAGCAAATGAGTCAAGCTTGAGTTTAAGATGAAGCTCGTTTGTCTTATTAAGTCAAGCTTAAGCTTCAATTCAAACTTGCAAGTTTACTTAGGCTCATGGGTAAACTTATGAGTTTTATATATTAGAAATATTACATATATAATAAATTATATATTATTAAAATCTAAAGACTAATATTCATATAATATTTATAAACATAAAACATGTTATATATATATATGATATATAATCTAATCCTTATTCACTATTTGTTACTCTATTTATTTATATACTTTTTCATTTTGTATGCTTAAGTTTGTGAGTAGACTCGAAATCAGCTCACTTTAGACTTTGTTTAGCTTAAGCTCGATTAGTAAACAAATTGAACTTGAGCTCAAAATAAAGCTTATTTATCTAAATAAGTCGAGCTAAAACCTTAATTACTATATCAATAAAAAGCTTAGCTCTGGCTCGAGCTCAATAATTTTTAAACAAGTTAAGTTTAAGCTTTTAAAAACTCGGCTCAGCTTAGCTCAATTCATTTGCAACTCTACCAATAAACCAAATAGAGAGATGTGATTTTCCAATCCAAAACAAATTCTACAAGGACAATGAAAAATCAACTCTTTAGCTAAATCTCATGGAAGTGATAAAATACAAGCAAACAAAGTAAAAGACTAAAAGCAAAACCATAGAGACTAATTTTTTTTTTTTAATCTTAATTCTCTTGTTTCCCTTCAACTATTCATATGTTCTCTTTAATATGTAACCCTACGCAGTAGCTAGAAAATTTAGGGGGGCAATAATCAAATATTGAATGTAAAAGGACTTTGAAAAGTATTCAAAGGGACTTAAGAATGGTAAAGAAGAAAAAGGATTTGAGAATGGGTGAATGAGAAGAGGAGGGAGAGATAAGATGGGGAAAAGGGATGAAAGGAAGAAGGGGGTGCAACTATGAAGGCATGGAAGAGGCAGCTAGCAACTGGGTAGCCTTTTAGAGATATTTTATTTTCTTTGTTTTAGAGAAAAGAGAGAGCAAACTTTTAAAAAGTTTACAATAGCCAATATTAATCTAGTTTTATAAGTGTTGAGTGTTTCATCTTACATTTGGTTATGGTTAGATACTAGAGTGAGTTTTACATTGGTAGGTCTTTAGGTATTGTAGGTATGTGGGTTTCATTAAGATAGTTGCATGTATGCTACATAAGTTATGCTACACATGGCAAGAAGGAATGACGTGGATAACACATAAAGGATGATTAGGAGAGAAGCAATAAGAAGAGGGAGTAGGCAATTAAAATGGGCTCAAACGTATAATTATGACATGTGAAGGAGTTTAATAGTATCAAACTTCACTACTGATGGAAAGGCATTATGTCTTTCACATAATTGTGTATTTTGTCTTTAAGGAGGGAATTTGACAACATGACAACGTCAATGTAGTTTTCTTGGTGTTTAAATGAGAAGGGACCTTTGAGTATTTATAGAAGTTAGCCATCGATATTATCTATTAGATCATGTTGATGATCAACACATGTATTAATCCCTTCATTAATGGATCTCTAAATAGATTCTCTCTTTGAATTCAAGCTTAGTGAAGGTCTTATTTATTGCATCAGCCAAATTTAGAAATGTTGGTTTTGGATGGATTGCCTAACAAGCCCTACGAATGAGATTATCGTACTATGATATGAGTCTTGTTTAGAGCAATGCAAAGGCCAAGTGGGTTAACTTATCTTACCTCGTATTGGCCTGTAGGTTAAGTAGGTTAGTTAGCTTGCAAATATAGGTTGGAATTTCTAACCCAACTCGTCTTATTGTGGTTGGTGGATTAAGTAGGTTAACCTACAAATTGTACTATCATTCAATTTTTTATGAATAGATTATGTAAAATATTCATAAATCAAAATTCACAATCTTACTAATTTGATTATACATATTTAGTTTTTATTTACTACAAAATTTAATTTTTATTTCATTTTAAAAAAGTAAAGTTCCAATCTTTCCATGAAAATATATACATAATATACATAATATATATATATACATCTCTATCGACATAGAAAAGGAAAAAAATTCTATAACTGACAGTATGAATGTATAAGTATATTTATAACAAAATAGATTATGAGATTTCCATAGTTATTACATCAATTGAGTTATTCATGATGGTTTTATAATATAATAACATGATGATCTTGTAACATAATAATTTGATGAAAATGTTTTATCTATGAAACTTCGAGAAAATACATACATAATATATATATATATATATAACCAATTTAGTTTCTTTTTTTTTTTAATTTTATTTTTTGGGGTTTAGCGAGCCAACCCGACTTGCAATGGGTTAGCTTACTTTGACTTATGAGTTAAGCAGGTTAGGCTAAAAAAACCTATATTTAAGTGAATTAAAACTTTTTAACTCTAGTCTTGTTTAGCCTTTTCTGTCTATTCTCTTTTATAATTATTAGTAAATCACTATCCTCTGGTTTTCTTCCCTAGTTAGGGGTTTACCTAACCTCATGCCTTCTTCTCTTTATCTCTTTGTTTTTACGTTATCTTGTAGCACTCTAAATTCGATATGCCGGTTGCTTATTTTAGAGCTTAGTTTATGGATTTTGTGTTTTGTAGAGCTATCTTGATTACGTCTACCTTGATTTGTGTTTTGTAGGACTAGAAATCCAGTTCAATGCCGCAGCATAATATTGGAATTGGCCTTAGGGTTCTTGGACCTTCTCCAATCTTTTTGGGATTTTACTAAAAAAACAAAAGAACCGGCCAAGCACAAATCTATCCACACCCTTATCATATACATGGGTGAAGATCCCCATGCCAACATGAACATGAAGATTATCGAAATTGTCGAAAACTCAAACACGCAATGCAGATGGTGACGTGAATAAAATTGTTAGGAGAGGAGTTCGCAATAAGAATTATTTAGTGCCATGTATTTGAATTTGATTGAACGTTGACATTGTAGAACATTTAAAACTCAATTAAAATGATGATTAAAATATTAGAAATAACGGGGGTGCACTTTCTCTTGAACTAATCCATTCGGAGAGATCCAAAACTTCGAGATCCTACTGCAGCCGCCTGTCCGCATGACCCAAACAACATAGGACATCATGTTTCAAACAATTGAAACTTTAATCGTCTGGCCATACCTGCTCTTTGGAATTTCATCTTCTAATAAAAGGGCTTTATCATAGCTAAGTCATGCGCAATCTTAAACTTTTTGAAAAAAAAAAAAAAAAAAAGGAACATGAAACCAACGTTTCAGTCGATAACCCTCGCCATTCTATTACTAGGTACACTTGCCTGGACATGGAGGATAGTCAACTGGCTATGGTGGACTCCCAAGAAGCTAGAGAGATTGCTGAAACAGCAAGGTCTCATGGGTACTCCCTATCGTCTCGTGGTTGGAGACTTGAAAGAGGAGAATTCCTTGATGAAGCAAGCCATGTCCAAATCCATCGATATGTCCGATGATATTTCTCCCCGCTTCCTCCCTTTGGTCGTCAAAAACGTAAAAAATTATGGTACGTGTAAACCACTAGCTCAGTTATTGCAAATCATATGTTAAGAAATAAGAGAAAAATTAAACTTTTGAGGTTATGTTATCATTAAACTCAAGAATCCATATAAAAGCCGTTGTAATCTAAGATAGTATTTGATTATAAGGATTGGATTGAATAAAAAGAACTGAATACAATAAATATAAGAAGAACTACACATTATACTTTTATTATATCATGTTTGATACTAAACATAAAATTTATATTAAAAATTAATTATTTATATTATAAACTAAATAATTTTTTGTAATATTTAATAAAAATAATATTAATTGACTTAATATTATAATATGGAAGTGTATTTTTAAAAATGTAAAATATTTTTTATTTTTGTTCAGTGAATTTCATTTTTATAATATAGTATAGATGGAATAAAATTTAAATTTCTTTTCTTGTTCATCAACTTAATTTTTTTTTCTATTTACTAATTAAAGTTATAAACCAAATATGGGATAAAATTTTTTATTTAATCCAGTACTATAAAAATTATGCAACCAAACGTTAATAGTATGAATACCGATCTCCTAATAAGATACACAAGGACCGAAACCCTCTCCCCAAGTTTTAATATGGTAAGAAAAAATTAAAAAATTCTCAAGAATTCGTCTTTAGGCCAAATGTTCAAACAATAGCTTAACGTTATTCCAAAATAACAATTTATTTGTATATTGATTATTAAGGACCTTCTTCCCACCTTATAGATCAATTTAGTCCAATTTATTGTCCATGCTTATGGAATAATTGAAACATTTTGGAAAATAAACACAGGCAAGGTTAATTACACATGGATTGGTCCAACGCCAAGAGTGTCAATCATGAAACCAGACGTGCTCAAGGATGTGCTAACCAGGTTGGATGACTTTCCCAAGGCCTCTACGGCGAACCCACTTACTACGTTGCTGGCAATGGGACTTGTATCCTACAACGGTCAGAAATGGGCCAAGCACAGAAAAATCATCAGCCCAGCATTTCGTTTCGAGAAAATTAAGGTATATATCATTAAAGTCGGAAGTCCTATTTTAGTATTTTTATTAGTTTTAATTTTATTTTAATTTATGCAATTGGAAAAGTGCTTACCAAATGAAGACCACTCACTTAATGCATAAAGATAGAAAGTTAAGCTTGATTATTTTATTCGGATGCAGCTTCCATTACTGTCGTAGAAATGGAAATTTGGGGAAAAACAAAAAACATGTTGGTATGAATGAAGACATTTTTCCTATGTTAATATGTTTTTATTATTATTAAAAAAAAATGCGGAAAACATTATTTTGAGATGAAATCCCCTGATTATCATTATCATATTGTTTGTGTATTTTCAGAGCATGGTACCGGCAATGTACTTGAGCTGTAGCGAGATGATGGACGAATGGGCTAAATTAATCTCTTCAAAAAATGGAGAACCATCTTCATGTGAACTTGATGTGTGTCCATACCTTGATAATTTAACTAGCGATGTAATTTCAAGAACTGCATTTGGCAGCAGTTATAAAGAAGGAAGACGATTATTCCAACTCCAAGCGGAGCAAGCCCGCTATGTTATGATACTTCTTAGACAATCCTTTTATATTCCCGGATGGAGGTAGGCTCGGCCCGTTTAGCTTGTCCCTTTTTCCTCTCAACTTATATATTTGCCTTTGTCCTATATTCTTTTGAAATATAATATTTGAAGAATTATTTAAAATATATTTTACCCATTTCATTTTCAAGCCTAACATTCGGATAATTTATCTTGTTAGCGTCTTCTCATAATGAACCCACATGGTTGGTAAGTTTAACCTGTATTATAGAAAAAGGTTAAAGATAAATATTAAGTACTTAAATTCTCAAATCTTTTGACAAAAAAAAAAAAAAAAAAAATCAAATCTTGAAAGAAAAACCATGTTTCACTATTTCGTAGTGAGTAAAAGTACTAAAATTATTTTAAAAAGCATGTAAAATTAAGGCCTAAATGGCCATATATAAATTCGAAAAAACCCTTTTAAAAGATTAGGAAATTTCAGTGTTTAGTTTTAAAGATAAAGAGATAAAATAAACGTGGTAAACATAATTTATTTGCAATTTTCTCAAATAAATTGAAAAATAAAGAACCCATGAATCACATTACATAGTTCATTAATGCTATACTTATTTTCTTACCCGAGTCCTCCTTCCATTTCAAGTCAAAGTTCCTCTTCATTTATGCAAGGACATAAAATTGATTACGCTTTTCAAAGAAGAAAGTACCAATATATCCATGCTTACTTTAGTTATTACCCACTTTTGAATTGGTCTGTATCTCGGACTAAAGTGTGATGAATACGTAGGTTCTTACCTACCAAAATGAACAAGAGGATGAAGGAGATCGATGTGGAAGTACGATGTATACTTATGGACCTGATCCACGAAAGGGAGAAAGCCATGAAGGTCAGAGAAACTGCTAAGGACTTGTTAGGCACACTATTGGAATCAAACTCAAAAGAAGTGAGTCAACATGGGGGCAACCGAACTACCGGAATGAGTATTGAAGACGTGATGCAGGAGTGCAAACTTTTCTATGTTGCTGGAATGCTGACAACAACAACTCTTCTTGCTTGGACAATGGTTTTGCTAGCAAAGCATCAACAATGGCAAGCTCTTGCTAGGGAAGAAGTTCAGCGGACCTTTGGGAGCAATAGACCAGATTATGAAGGATTAGGTCACTTAAAAAATGTAAGTACATATGTCACAATAATTTTGGAATCCGAGATTGATATCTGTGATTTGTTAAACGTAGGGAATAGGGATAAATATGCTAAAATCTCGTTATGTTTGTACTAAAATTCAGATCAAGTACTCTATACTTCAAGTAAATCGTTTACGTACATCAAATAAGTCTTTCTAATCCAATTTTCTTAAACATATATATATATATAGTAACATGAGTACATGACAATGAGAGTTTGATATTGAAAAAAAGTATATAATAGGTATTTTGCCGTGTCAAGCTGTTAGGTATGAGTTAAATGTGTTGCATCAGGGTTTTCCTTTTCTTTTTTCTTGTTTCTTTTTTAATATAAGATTTAAAGCAAATAAGTTGCAAAAATGACATAGTTGATGCAGTTAATAAAGTTGTAGGACTTAAATATAACAGCTTGAATTTCATCACAGGTATAAGGTACTTCTGGTAGCTTTCACTTGGGCCAATTTGTATTTTGCTCGTCCAAATTAATGTCATTTCCATCAAAAAATTAACCTTCCCAGTAACGCGAATATTCAACAATATAAATTCTTTCAAGCAAAACTCAATAACAACACTCCCATGACATTTTTATAGGTCACAATGATTTTGTACGAGGTTCTACGGCTATATCCACCAGTAATCCAGTTGAGCCGGGAGGTTGACAAGACCACGAGGCTGGGAGAACTAACACTACCAGCAGGAGCCCATATTAACTTGCCAACCATACTCATACACCGTGATCGTGAACTCTGGGGTGATGATGCGAATGACTTCAAACCCGAGAGATTCGCTGAAGGAATTTCAAAAGCAGCAAAGTGTCAAGCAGCTTTCCATCCATTTGGATGGGGTCCTAGAATTTGCATTGGCCAAAATTTTTCACTGCTTGAAGCGAAGGTGGCTTTGGCTGTGGTTTTACAACGGTTCGAATTCGAGCTTTCGCCGTCATACATTCATGCTCCAACCTCGAAACTTACCCTTCAGCCAAAGCATGGAGCACAGATCATTCTGCACAAAGTCAATACTCAAGATTATTGATAAAAATTCACATTTACTGTTTCTTACCATTTGCGGCTTGAGATCCAGTAGCTGCTTGGGTTGGTAAATGGATTGAGCCCATACTGTTATGACCTAATAGTTGCATGTGTAGCGCGTCAGTTCCTTTTTTGCACTTGAGTCCCAGCATGCATGCCTGTAGGTTCTTGTGCATGCAAATTTATTAGCGTGTCCTGCCACTATCAGCCATCAGGGTTCCTACACAAAATATGACTGCTTTGTCACGTATTCATACCTTAGTATAAATATGTGAAGGCCTATAATCCTTGCTAAATACTACAATTATGTATAATCTCCGCAAACTCTTATATATATATAACTCCAATTATGTAGTTCAATTTAAAACATAAATTCGATAAATATCCTCAAAAGAAGTAAATAATCTCTCTTGGCATTGAAATATAACTAAGATTGATGAAATCCACTGAAATAATTATTACGCCCTAGAGTATCTAACTATCCAATATCCTTGCGATTCATCCAACCATCCTCATAGTATGTATAATAACATGCACCATAAGGATCATCATTATCAATACCTCAAAACAAAAAAATATGAATAGAGAGAGTTATGAAACCCAGTGATAGTTATCATGCGCATACACACACATGCAACATTTGCACATGGGCCTACATACTTCTAAACACAAGAGTTAATTAATTTAAATATATCAACTAATCCAATCCAATCATCATAATTATGACAACTGGAATTTTTACATGCAGCTTAGCATCATCACGGCTCAACAATATTAGGCAAGTAGACCCACAAAATATGTTTCCATGACACATGATACACAAAGCATGATTTATGATTTTATGGATCATGATTCCACGAAACTCAACAAAACATGTAAAAGTCAATCCTTTTATTGTCTGCTGAAACAACTAATTGTCTCAAATTGAGCTTGTCACATGTTATCCAATCATCTAACAATTAGATTTATTACAGCATTCTAAATGTCTCCACTGATTAGCCTACTATTATAAATTGCTTCCCTCTTACTGACCATATCAAACATGCCTCTCTCATATCAAAGACCCACTAAATCATAGCAACTACCTTAACATCTAATCTAACCGCTTCCTTCAAGACATATTTGGCTACCACACTCTTGTCGATGATTGCCAAATGCAAGTCCACATGTCTATGCATAACACAACACAACATGTAATTAACCATATAATCATTAATCCAATTCCACTGTCCTAACATACATATCTAGCAAACTACAATAGCTGTGTACTTGTTAACCAACTCAAACATTCAATAAAAGCTAGAAATTAACAACACATATAATCCAACACGTGAAAGATTACTCAATTCAATTTAACAATTACATAATTAAGGATTGGGACTTTCCTAATTACACCTTGATCAAATCCTATAGGATGTATCTAATAACCTTAAGTACTTCAAAATTGGACAAAGGAAAGTTGGCTAGGTTAATTGAGGCTAAATAAGCCAATTAACCATTAGTTTAGGAGAGGCGCCAAGTGATTACCAGAATGGCAGCAAGTTTGTCAACCATTGACTTAGGTTGGTTGACTATAACTCTCCATGAAGGATCTTGGTTGACCTTGATTTATAGTTAGTCATCCATAGTTGTAAGGGTTGTGGCTTAGGGTTTTTATCTAGAGTGATCTTATGTGAATTTTAGGGTTTTAGATGCTTATTCTTTGATTATAAATCAACTTTTAAGCCTTAAGAAAATTATTAAAGAGATTACAACTTATTTAATTATTCAAATATTCAAATCTTAGGTTTTAATTTGAACTTACAATAAATTAACTCCTATGAATCTCTAAGGCTAGGTTTAAAGGAAAGGAGAAAGAAAAGTAAGTGAGTTCCCTTAGGATCCTTCAATTAGAATCCAAAGCCAAGGGAACTAATTATGAGATAAAAATGAACTTAAAATAGAAGTTATATTTTCTTTTTAAATATAACATACATAACCAATCAAGGTGATATTTACATCCGCTACACATCTTATTCAAAAGAATGGTTTTGTTTAGAAATCAAGGGTAAGAATAAGAAATAAATCATTAAGTTTGTGTTTTGTAGATATGGAATGATCTTATCAGAAAAGTAAAGGAAGGAAGTCTTAATACTATTGAGACTTATGCTTTCTAGAATACTTATGGATCTATATATAGACAAGTTTTGAGATAACTTATGTTGCTTTTTGCATAAGAGAGGCAGACCTTTTATTAGACAATTGGAGAGGAGAACCATTGGACCAACTTTCAGATTTTTTTTTTTAATTTTTTGTTTTTTTAAACGAGGGGGGCCATAGATATATAATATGAAAATATTGGCCCTCAAAATTTTCATAGAAAGTTTTATGTGGTTGGAGTAAGGCGCCAACATTACCCCCTAAATTCATTTTTCCCTTTTACTATTGGGCTCAACGTTAGCTGCTATCATGTCAGCATTAGCTTCTAATATTAAAGAGAACGATCATCGAGGCCAAGGTCGATATGTTTTGCGAAAATTTTTCTACATTCGATATTAAACTGTACCAAAAAAGTTACCAATGTTGGCACGTTCGAATTAAAAAAAAAAGACGAGTACGAGCTTGCCCATGTGCCTCTTATGTTCCCAAGCCCAGGCATGCCACATGTACATCTAAATATATCGTCTATTGCCTACCTATATACATTGAAATCTACCGGTGGAAAAGCCATAAATTTACTAGAGAAAGGGACGTGTAGTAAGGCGAAAATTCGTAGGAGGGGCATCTTTGAACTAGTAGGTATCTCTTAATTTTGTTTTCATAGAACATTTTAATAAATTTTTAATAATGTCCAAAATTTGAGTGAATGATTAAATTGGCTAAGTAATCCACCCCAAAAATGGATTCATCTTAGTTTATAGATCTTATTTGATTAGGGGTATAAATAAGTCAAATTTACTTGCAAACTACTTGATTTGAACTCAATATCTACTCGTGTTCAACTTAATAACATAAAAATATTTTATCGAATAAAGCTTAAACTTCATGATATTTGATTTAATTAACTCACTAGCTTAATTGAACTTAAATTGAGTATAAATGTTAATTAGGTTTGAGTTAAGTTTAAATACCAATATTATTTTAATTAAAAGAAAAATATATTTTCTAGATAAATAAATTTTAGACTATCTTAATTAAGTCGAATTTGAGCTCATTAAGTATTACCTTAAATTAAGCTTGATTTTAAATTTCTTAACTCTCAATTGAGCTTAAGTAAAGCTAAAACTCAAGAACTCAACTTTGTGTACAGCTCTACTCCTAATTACTCTAATTTCTTCTTTTGGCTAATCACTACTCTCAATTACATATAAGAAAGGAAAAGGATATGAGAGTGAAAGATTATGTGACTTATGCACTATACAAGTTTCTTATTTCTTAATAATCCATTTGTCTAGAATTATTCTCTTTGAATAACAATAACTTTTCAGTGCTCGAAACCCTCCGATAACTTCTTATCCTATATTTAAGGATGAGTGGATGCAAAATAAGCTATAATATACTACTGATACACTATCTTATAGCTTGTTAGGTATACATTTTTTAAATTTTGAAATCGAAATCTATTCTATAACTCTTTGAAACTACCCTAGAATCTATACTTTATAAAATTAGACTATAAGATACTTATGAAAATTATAGATCACTAAAGATTCGACATTAAAATCATGCATATGAAGTGTAAATTTTCAATTTATAAGAGAAATTAAAATATAGCAATAAAGAATAAAGTTTCGACCTTTTTAGGAGTTAGTGTATATACCTTTTTGTAGAGATAAATAAGCTAAAAACTGGAATAAATAAGACAAGAAAGGTGAAAAATAACTATAGAGGTGGGGTTAGTAATGGAAAAGAAATGTAACAAGAGAGGTAGAAAATAGAAATATACCATTGAGATAAGAGAGTTGTAGAAAATTGAATATTTTAAATTTTGGATTTCCTATGGATGATGTACTTGAACTAGTATGTATGTTTATTTCTTTTATTTTTTATTTTTTACTACTTAAAACATCTAAAGTAGAAGTATAATGTTATTTTATATACATTATTCTTATTTGTTAATTTTTATAGGATGGGTGCAAGTTATCCAAAAACCTATACCTTGTACGCCTTAAAATTTAGATTGCAACGTAGGTATAATGCATATGGAGACATAATATTTATACTCCATCCTATATAAGCAAATTACTAAAAATCATACGTGAAACCTACCGTGTGACTTTTAATATGCATTTTAAATTTATTTAGTAGAGTAGGATATAATAGGATATAGAATACAATAGGATTATGTACCCATTTCTTTCTCCTTTCAATTTTGAGGTCTGCTCTACTATTTTTGAACAAGACAAGATGTGTGTTGGATGTAAATATTACTTTAATTGGTACGTCTATTATACTTTAAAGAACATATAATTTATATTTTCAATATATTTGGTTTCCTTACGAGGATTTATATTGCATGTTTTTATTCATGTCGATTTAACTCAGCAATACTTTAAGCACGTTGAACATGTAAAAGGACTTCTTCCAATGGTTGGCATAAGGAAGGCACAAAAGGGATAAATAAAAAAAAAAAAGAAATAAATTTCGACATGTTGGAAGACACGAAATATTATTGCCTTAATTAAAGAAAAAATATATATTTTTTAAATAAATGCATTCTAAACAAGCTTAATCAAGTTAAACTTGAAGTTTGTTGAGTGTTATTTTAATTCATAATACGTTCTATGTTTTGCTTCTATTGATTTTTATTTTATTTTTGCTAATTAGGTTACAAATTGGGGGAAAAAATGAGTTAAATATAATCTATTCTATTAAGAATCTAATATTGATACTATCACTATAAAACAATCTTAACTTTTTAACATATGAATACTTGTCGTTTTAAGCTAACTTAAAAAGTTAAAATGGCCATTCTTGTTTTTTTTTTTTCCAACGGTGGGCATAAAGAAGCCCAAAATAATATATATTAATTCTTCCGTGTAGATTAAAGTTCCAAATTCTTGGAAGACACGAAAGAACCGAAGAAGAAAGAAAAATAAAATTATATTGAAGTTCCAACATCTTGGAAGACACGAAACAACCGATTTACTTCGGACGGCACATCCAAATGGAAAGCCCGATGTAGCGGCAGACAAAACGATATTGCCTAGAGATTTCAAAAGATCCAAAACATCGGGAAGTAGATCATTGTAGACGTCAAACACCTGCCAATACAACAACAGAGGAGATAATAATGTTTTGAATTCCCTCTACGGTGCTACTATTTTAATCACGATAGGTGATGACTATTAGCTCTACATATAATTTTTTTTCCCAAACAATTTCATTACGATTTTAATAAACTGAGATGTGAACCTGATCTATTTTATTAAAAAACCGATACTCATATTATTAGATTATATGGTCTTAATCGTATAGTTGAATAATCAAATTTTTAATATCCAACAATCAGCACCAGCCATACCTCTTCCTAGGAACTTCCATATATATAAAAAAGGGCTTCTTTCTGTAATAGCTCAATCAAGTGAAGAGAAAATGGAGGTATCATTTCAATCTGTAGCACTTGCCATCTCTTTTGTTGGTATCTTGACATGGATATGGAGGATAGTGGACTGGCTATGGTGGACACCCAAGAAGCTAGAGAGACATCTCAAGCAGCAAGGTCTCAAGGGCAACCCCTACCGTACCATGGTTGGTGATTTGAAAGAGGAAGCTGCCCTGAGGACACAAGCATTGTCCGAATCCATCGATTTTTCCGACGATATTTCTCCTCGTATCCTACCATTGGAATTCAGAAACGTCAAGAACTACGGTTTGTGGTTTTCTTTCTTTTCTTTTTCTGCGTCTAAGTTGGCAGGAAATCATTGGCCTAATAGAATCCATGAGTTCAATGACTCTGCTAAGAGAAGTCTGAAGCCTTTTGGATTGAACAATCTGATAAAGCTCTAGAAACATTGAAAAATGCAGGCGAGGGTGGTACTTACACATGGTTTGGTCCAACGCCGCGAGTGACTATCATGGAACCTGAATTGCTTAAAGATGTGTTTACTAGGTTGGATGACTTTCAGAAGCTCGGTCCAAGGAACCCACTTTCCAGGTTGCTGGCCAAGGGTGTTGTATCTTACAATGGTCAGAAATGGGCCAACCACAGAAAGATTATCAACCCAGCATTTCGTTTCGAGAAATTAAAGGTATTGATTTGATCATTTCTAACTAAGATAAGATTAATTTCCAGCTATTGAAACAGAGGCACGACATAATTCCTTATGTTATTTCTATATCCATAGAGCATGGTCCCAACAATGTTTTTGAGCTGTAGCGAGATGATGGATGAGTGGGATAAGATGCTCATATCAAATGTCGAAGGATCATCTTCACCATGTGAATTGGATGTGTGGCCTCATCTTGAAAATCTGACAAGCGATGTGATTTCGAGAACAGCATTTGGCAGCAGTTATAAAGAAGGAAGAAGATTATTCCAGCTCCAAGGGGAACAAGCCCATAATGTCATGATACTTTCGCGCTTCGTTTACATTCCTGGTTGGCGGTAATCATCTTAATTCAAAATTTTCTTCCTACTCTTCTCAATTTATAATGTTTCTACAGTAAGCTAAACTAAAGAAATACGCAACAAGAAGCAAACAATGTTGTGATCATCAGGAAAAATTCATGTGTGGATAGAATCCATAGGACCCAGCCACAAGCTACTAGACGTATGGTATTTATAATAATACTTAGTAGCATATTGCCATGGGTCGATCATGTGTCCCTTATTGATGAAAATTTGTCTCTTAGAAGACATCCAATAAAATTGGAACAATATTGGTGATAATTTTTCATGAATCTTGTAGTATGTAGGAAAACAATATTGAGTGATCACCACAAGCATTTTGTTGAGTAGGTTTGTTAAGGGTAGAAGAAGAAAGCTATTGACCTTATTCCAGTTTTGATTATACACTTCTTGGGAAAATAAATTGGATAAAAAAAATGAAAATGTTTCTTTTTCAGATTTTACCCTAAGTCATTTCATTGTCTTAAACATGTAAAGTTTAGTGATAAGATATCAAAGTGTTTCCTAATGTACAAACCATTTCAAATTCTTAGTTAAGGGGACCCATAAAGCACCTGCTAATACCTATTAATGGAATCCATAAATAGGATAGATCTCTCTGGATTCGATGCTTACTTTCGTTGGTCCCTTAAAAATAGTCAAACAATTACTTAGATATGTACAAACAATTAATTGGATTCTTACCAATGTTTGTGTTACTTAAGCCAATATTCTCGCTTGTACTTTATCCATCCCTATTCTTACGTGTGCTTTTCTCTAAGGTGGAACGCTCCCCTATCAATGCATTTTCACATCTTACAATTTCGATAGATTGCTTAACACACTCTTTTAAGGGTGATTACTTTTAAGCAAACCTTCTGGCTATCTCTACATTCTTACCTTCTTTATCATTGAGCAATCATTTAGGGGCCTTAGCCAATGATCCGGGCTGTTTCCCTCTCAATGATGAAGGTTATCCCCCATCATCTCATTAGCCAACCTTAACCCTTATTATTTTGAGTTCATATATAGTATTCAGAGTTTGCTTCGATTTGGTACTACTCTCACAACCTTTACTGAAATAGTGCTTTATCCTTAGATGTCCAGTTAACTGTTACAGCTTAACTCATTTCAAGGAGAACCAACTAACTCTAGGTTTAAGTGGTATTTCACCCTTAACTATAACTCATCTACTTATTCTTCATAATTAGTCAATTTAAACCTCCATTTAGTTTCATCTAAGCTTCATCCTGGTCATGGTCATTTATAAATCACCTAAGTTTGGGTCCATAAGTAGTGACAATTGCCCTATTAAGACTTGCTTTTGCTATGGCTCTAGTAGGTTCCCTTAACCAAACTACTGACTATAAGTCATTGGCTCAATCTTTAACATGTACATGGTCAAATCCTTGGGAGTAAAGAAAAAAAGTAAATAAAAGAGAGAGAGAGTTCAAGAAGATCGGGTAGAGGATTTATAAAGGTTTCTCCTCGTAAGTTAATTATCTCTTTCAACTCCACTCGCTAGGAATTTGGTCTTCCAAATTGGTTATTTTACTATTTTCAGTAATCAAAAGATTGTACAATATAGCTACCAAGGTTACAATCAACATAGCTCTACCTCCCTAGCTTCTACTAAGTTTTACTCTCCCTTGATTAAAACATAAACAAATTTGAATAAGCTTTGATAGGAAAATAAATATAGTTTCCTAAATATTTGCACAATAAACTGATAAACAATCAAGAACGTAAATTTTGCTCAAGAGAATTTTTCAAGTGCTTGCTATAATTGATATCAAACTATTATCCATGGTGTATCTTGTATTCTTCGACTTCCTCTATTTTAAAATTTTTGAAAAGCAATGGCTAGTATATCCCTTGATCGCTGGATAAGCCTTATCTTGTAATCTTAAATAAACTACATGTTAATGGACCTTATCTTCTTTTAAAAATATTGCTTTTATTGTTAAGATATCTTCCACAAAATATGCAACATTTGAAATCCTTAAATATTATTCCCATATGATCTCAATCTTTTGATAAGATATCTCAATTTTGAACCTTTGCAAACTTAGGCTTCCATTAAATTCACTCATCTAGAATTCGAAACTTTTGAAGCTCTACATGCTAACCAACTTAACCATAATTTTAAATTTCATAAAGCTTATTAGTAAAAATCTTCCTTAATTTACTTTTAAGTCTTTTGATCACTTCTGAATAGACTTTGAACTTCTCAAGATTGCTTGTAAGTGTGTTTGTAAGTTTTTAAAATTCTTCTAATTAGGTCTTATGCTTATTGAAATTCCTTCTAAGTTTGCTTCTAAGTTAATCCAATCATTCTTTTCTTCAGACTTCAAAAATATCTAGCAATATGTCTAACTTTTTGTTATGACTGAAATTGGCTAATTCATCACTTAAGGATTATAGATTCTAATTGTGTTTATAATTTCTCTATCTTTAAACTTTATTCTTGCATCAAATTGTACGGTCTTACTTCTATCTTTACTTTTAAGTTACTTATTATTGACACTTAACACATTTATTATTGAATTATTGGTGTTTATTATCATCAATATATATGATTAAAGGATCCATCATTCTCTCCCTTTTGATGATAGCAAAACACTTATAGCTTGTTCACTTGGTTGAATGGAATTACAATTACTAAGAAATGGAATGTTGGTGCAATAGATATTATGGTGTTTAGTTAAGTATAATTGAATCACTATTGCATTGTTACTTTATAAAATTTAATAGGTAATAAGACATGAATGGAAAATAAAGTAACTAAAATGCCCCTCTATTATTAAATGATAAATATAATACAAATTAAAAAATAGAGAAAAAACAAAGAATAAAACACAAAAGACAATTCCCCCTTTGAAACCATAACCCTAAATTGAGAACAAATCAATGCTCCACAACTTAATGGAATCATCACGAGTTGCAGATTGTTGTTGCAGACTTTAGATTCACATTTAGATGGTCATTTTATCAAACTTTTGATTCACATCTCAAACCTTTAATTTAGATCTTCCTTCTCACACTTCCAATTTGCATTGTTGCAAAGCATGATAGAGAAAGAGAGATACGAGAAGGAAGATTCTTTAACTTTAACTTCCAACATGTGATAACCAATGATGAGTGAGAGGCAAGATGCTTCGATTTACATCTACAATTGTGGAATGAGAGGATGAATATTGTTGTTCTAAGTTGTGTTGGGTATGACATAAAATGACAAATGAGGGAAAATGTGGACTTGCATATGCAATCTTGAAGTTGGATTTTCTATTGGATTTTTTGTTGGAAAGTATTGATGTTTTTTTTTTTAACATGGAGAGTGTTTTATTTTGTTTAACGAACACTGCTGTTCAATGATGCTTTTTGTTCTTCTTAATTTTATTTTTAATTTAAGGTTTACTTGATATGATAAGGTAGGTCAATTTGTTACAGTTTATTTAATTGAAGGTTTTTTTTTTTTTTGTCATTTTGAAATATTGATTAGGTTATTTATGAAAAAAGAAAATACATTTTTTGTTGAATTCCAATTTTGGTGGTATGAGAGGAGAATCCCAATTCCATAAATTCTAGAAATAAGGATTTAACATGAATGGCTATAATGGGGGTAATATTTGAATTAAATGGTATAATAGGGCTTCATTAGGGAATAAGGGGTAGAATGCAAGAGTTATTCCCTCTAAGTAAATGGGTTGTTAATGAAAAATATTTAGATAAAAATATATAGATTAAGAGTACTCATAAGTTAGTCCAATTTATTCCAAAAGTTATCAAAAAATTTACCAAATATTTTTCTTTACCACTTTTCTCCCCCTTTTTGCTATTAATAAAGATAAAGAAAGACATAAGATAGCGATAAAAAAAAATAGGAAATTGACATTAGTCATTGAAACATGAGTACAAATTAGATTGAACCAAATCAATAAGAAAAATATAAACAAAATTCGCTAAATTGAATCTTAAACAAGATTGGAACTAAACTAAAATTTGGATCATTTGGGAACATGAGGATGAAATGATGATGATAGACTTGATGTTGGAGGGATAGAGAATAAAAGATCAAGGTTAAATGGCATAGTTATGACACTATAAATCTGTTGCACATTATTATCTAGAAAATCTACCTTCTTGCTTACAACTTTAATAAGGTCCTTCAATATTTTCAACTCAATGAATGAATTGAGACTTTCATGGTCTTTAGTTTCACGCCTTCTTAATCTATCTTTAAATTGTATGCCTCTTACAAATTAACAAGATCAACAAATTTTTTATATAGGACTTTAGCAAGTTTAATTGACACTATTTCAATCCCAACACTTATAGCATTTTCAGTAAACTCTCTATTTTTAGTCAAAGAATCATTAAAGTGTTTAAGAGCAACAAAAATTGATTCTTGAGATTTACTTCTAACAGCAGCAATAGCAGGTTTAGCTTAGGTGAAAAGTTTATTTTCACTCTTTTTGTATCATTTTCATCAACTTGCATCTTCCCTTTCCTCTTCCTTTTCTTTAAGTTATCATTAGAAGGTTAGGCTTCATTTCTTGCAAGAACTAAATCCTCTTGTACAGTTTGTAAAACTTCGTACATTAGCATTAGTAATTAGTGGATTTTTCTCTTGTTCAGAGTCTTTTTTCTCTTCATCCACTTATGCAAGCGTTAGTACCTTCTTGACCTTAAAATTCTTTTTCCTAAATGATGAACATACAAAATGAGCTTCATCATCTGCAAACCAAATTTTTTTAAGACATGGATTCCCATATACTTCATCACTACTTTTCCTATCATCTTGACATCTAAAGGATATCCATTCTATTTTAGAAATTCTGTCAATTTCTTAATTATAGATCCATAAGACATTTCCCTCTTGTTTTTAAAAGCACGTTTGATAATCTACTTTGCCAAATTAATAGATTGCTTGTTAATCATGGTAAAAATGAAGTAGGTATCTTCACTAGTCAGAGAGGTGAAGCTTCCTTTCTTAGGTAGTAAACAACTAATCACTATCTTGTGTAACAATTTAATCAATAGCTTAAAATGCATGGATCCTTCTCTATTGTAACCAAACCAAAACATTTTACAATATCTTCCCTAGAAATTAGAACATCCTACCCTTACACAACAGTTCTTAACACATTCTTATTTGAATCATCTAAGTTTTTATAGAAATTAATAACCTTATCATAGACTTCATAATTTATACAACAAAAACTCTTAGCACCTAAGTTTTCCAAATATTCATCGTAGAAAAATCCACTCTTATTGAAGAATTGGAAATCTATGTAAAAGCTAATACAGAACCTGTTATCTTTTAGTAATTTTCATGTCTTAAGGCTACCTTTCATTGTTTCCTTCTTGTTTTTCTATTCCTTCTCTTGTTCCTTTCCCTTCCATTTCTAACTTCCCTTCTTTGCAACTTGAGCTTTCACCTATTTTTGTTTCCCTTTATCTTCCTTTTTCTTTTCCTTTTCTGCAACACTTCATGTTACTTTTGATTAGCCGCTTGATTCAGGGACATCAAAGTTGAACTTGACACCACTACATATATATTTTCTCCTAGGTAGAAAAGCTTTCAAGGGGACTTCATTAAAAGACACTTTTAAGTTTGTATCTATTGCTTTTATGTTAGTAGACATAGGATTTGGTGTTTGATCGAACTTAGGTGGTCCTAAAGTATCTAAAAGTGAGTTAGGTTAAGCTTCGTAAGAGGGTTTCTATTGAACTTTGGAAGGGTTAGATATTTGAACAAATTCAAGTATAAGGTTATTAGATTAGTCAAGAGTTTATTAGGGTTAGGGTTCGGGTGAGGTTAGATATTTGAACAAATTCAAGTATAAGGTTATCAGATTAGTCAAGAGTTTATTAGGGTTAAGGTTCTGGTGAGTTTACCATGGGTGTTTTAGAATCAATCTCAATTGGATGATCAAGGTTGGAAGGAATTTTTGATTTCTTGATTCTTTATGATCATCCAGGGTAATGTTTCATGTTTAAAAATGTTTTAAAAAGAGTGAGATTTGAATGAAGGGGAGACAATGAGTTAGATTGTAAATTGGAAGAAAGAAACTATAAACTAAATAGAAGTTAGAATGTAAACTAGAAGAAGTGGGAGTATAATGGAGACGTGTCAGAAGATTTTTTGGGTGACACATTGATAAGATGAAAAAGATACAATGAGCTATAGAATGTGTAACAAAAATAAGAAAAAGTGTATATTCATAATTAACTCAAATATTTTACGACAAAATAAATCTTAACATATCATATAAATCTAAATCTAGTATTTTTATACACAGTTACGTTGAACAATTTAACTAATTAATATTTCAATCAAAAGGATTACACAAGTCAATTCATTTTGAATAAATTCAAGCCTACTCTTGTTCCAAGGCTTGGTATATATATTAGTAAGCTATAAATTTATATGTATAAACTCAACATTAATATCACCATTGGTCATATGTTCTCGCATAAAATGATATTTAATTTCAATACATTTAGACCTTAAACAATGAACTACATTCTTAAATAGATTAGTAGTACTAGTGTTATCATGTTAATTGGTATATTTTTAAATACTAATCTATAATCTTTTAACTGTTGCTTGATCTAGAGAATTTTTGTACAACAATTTCCAATAAAACTTATTTAACTTTAACTTTTGAAATGTGACTAAATTTTCCTTTTTGGATGACTATGATATCAATTTATCTTCAAGAAATTGACAAATACCAGAAGTACTTCTATTTACTTTGCATTCTACATAATCAACATCTAAATATTTAATCAAATCAAAGTATTGATTCTTTAGG
This sequence comes from Lumnitzera littorea, assembly GCA_024138015.1. Lineage (NCBI taxonomy): Eukaryota > Viridiplantae > Streptophyta > Magnoliopsida > Myrtales > Combretaceae > Lumnitzera > Lumnitzera littorea. The sequence continues at coordinate 11,402,815 of JAMXBB010000012.1, read as the reverse complement.
ATACCATATGCCTAACTTAAAGGTGAAAGAGAAATATTTAAAGATGTGCTTAACAGTTGCTAAATGCTTTTTCATTGGATTAGCTTAAAATCTTGCATAAATACATGCATTGAATAGAATATCTAACTTAGAAGTTATAAGATATAACAATGAACTTATCAAGCTTCTATATAGCTTCTCATTGACTTTCTTACCAGAAGCATCCATATTTAGGCTTATAGATGTTAACATAAGAGTAACACTTTTCATACCTGCAAAACCAAATTTTTTTAGCATATGCTTAGTGTAATTTGTAATCTAAGAAAGAAGTTAAGTTTTCCTATTAAATACATCTCAAATTCAACCTATATTAACTAAGATAACTCTTCACAATACTATTTATTAGTATAACAAAAAATTATATCATCTACATAAATTTACACAACTAAAATGTTAGATTCATAATATTTAAGAAACAAACTTGTGTCAACTTTACCTATTTGGAATCCATTCTTAAGTAAGAAAATCTTAGCTTCTCTACCAAGCACAAAATGCTTGTTTTAATCCATATAATGGATTGCTGAGCTTGTAAACATAGTTATCTTCATATGGATCTTCAAATTCAAGAGGTTGTTCAACATAAATTTTCTCCTTTATAAAAAGGCACTCTTTACATATATCTAAAACAGCTTAAAATTCTTCAAGTAAGCAATAATCTAATGGCTTCCAATCTAGCTATAGGTGCATATGTTTTATTATAGCCTATGCCTTCTTCATATGAATATCCTTTAGTTACTAACTTACCTTTATTTTTAACTGTCTTACTTATCTCATATAGTTTATTCTTAATACCTACTTAGTTCTTATTATAGATTTATTTTTTAGGAAATTGCAAATAACCTTTATAAATTTTGACTAAAGAGTGGATTATCTCCCATAAACTTTTAAAATGTGGTTTTTAGTCCCTAAACTTTCATAAATTTATAAACAATCCCCTAGATTAAGAATAACCCCTTAAACATGGATTTTGGTGTATAAATATAGAGGGGTGTTTATATATTAAAATCAAAGTTAAAGGGTATTTATACATCAAAATCAAAGTTTAGGATATGTTTATATACTAAAATCAAATTTTAAAGAGGTTATAGGGGTTATTTGCTAATTTATGAAAGTTTGGGGACTAAAACCACACTTTGAAAATTCATTGGGTCAATTCATACCTAAGTCAAAGTTCAAGAGCGTTATTTACATTTTCTCCTTTATGTTTTTTCTAAGAACAAGATTTCGAATCTAATTTCTTTTAAATTAACTTAGCTCTTCTTGAATAGCATTGATCCAGTTGTTATCTTGTAAAGCTTCATCAAGAATACTTGGCTTAATCTTAGAAAGCATAGGAGGCTTTTAATGTCTTTGAAGTTAGATTTTACTTGTACACTACTTTCCACATTTCCAGTAATAAGATCTTATGGATGAGATGACTTAAATCGCTTTTGGATTTGCTTCTTACTTTGATATTAGACCTTCTAAGTTACCCTGTGCTCTCTAGTCTAGAATCTATTGCTATCAACTTTCCTTCTAAGTTTGGCTGATAACTTTGATATTTTCACTACTAGTGTCATCTTCATGCTGTAAATCTATTTGTTCCACAAATTTAATAAAGATAAACTCTTCAACTACATTAATCATCTTATTAAATGCCTTATATGCTTTGTTATTCAATGAAGAATCCAAAAATATTGCCTCATCACCTTTTTCTTCAAACTTTCCAAGTTCAACACTCGTTTTCTTGACAAAACACATACAACCAAACGCATGAAAATAAGAAACATATGATTTCCTGCCTTTAAACAACTCATATGTAGTTTTATTAGTTAAGAGTCTTATGTACACATGATTTATAATATAACAAGCAGTTGTAACAACCTCATCATAAAAATATTTAGTAACACTACTTTCATTCAACATAGTCCTTATCATCTTTTGTAAAATTCTATTCTTACGTTTTACAACTCCATTTTGTTGTGAAGTATAAGAAGTAGAAAATTTATGTGAAATGCCGTGTTGATTAGAAAAAATTACAAAATCTTGATTTTCAAACTTCTTTCCATGATCAATTCTTAAATTAATTGTGGAAGTTTCTTTTTCATTTTGAATTTTTATTACAAATTTTTCAAAGGCTCTAAAAGCATCACTTTTATGCTATGAAAATAAGACCCATCTAATTTAGAGAAATCATTAACTATTACAAGTTTAAATTCATTTCCTCCAAGACTTAAAGTCCTAATTGGGCCAAATAAATCCACACGTAACAGTTTTAAAGGACATTTAGTTGAAATAAGATTTTTACTCTAGTGAGATGGTGCAACTAATATATTTTTAGAAAAAGAGTCACATTGAACAAATTATCTTATATCAATTTTAAGCAAACCATTTGCAAGCTTATTTTTTAGCCACTTTTTTAGTTGAGTAAAGTTCACATGTCGTAGACGTTTATGCCATAAATATTTACTATCATGTAATGAAAATAAACAATTTTCAACTTTCATACCAATAGGTTTGATCATATATATATTGCCTTTCCGATATCCTTCAAACAACAATTTATTAGATGATTTGTCAAATGCAATGCATTTCTTTTTCTCAAAAGTAACTTTATATCCTTTATTACGTAGTTGACTAATGCTTGACAAGTTGTGTCTTAAACCTTTTACAAGAAAAAAATTCTTACAAAAAGGTAGGTGTCCGATATTATCAAATCTAAGTATTTTTCCTTTTTCATTATCCTCAAGCCTGACAAAACCTTTTTCTTTACATAGTATAGCGATCATCAAAGTATCTCCAATCTAAGCATTGTTTCTTGTTCCTACAATCATTGGATCAAGTTTTTTTAAGCATCCTTGTGAACTCCGGAGAGCTTGGGTCCTTTAAAAATTAAGTTTGCTGCATCATTTTTCTTAACTTGATTCTTGCTGAGCTTGTAATTCTTATAAAAATAGCATTTCTCTATGTGATCAACCTTATCATATATAGATCATGCATAAGGAGTCGAGTAAGTGTACCCGCCTTTGATTTACTTGACAACTCCCATTTTGATTTAGATGGCTTCGGAACACTTAACCATAATTTTGATACCTTCTAAATTGATAAGCGTTTCTTCTCTGTTGAATAGGATGCTTCATTAGTTGAGCAATGTTGCTTCTAATACTACTTCTAAATTTCTCAACAAACTTTGCCTTATTTACTTATATAATCTCAAAGTTAATTAAGTCTTTAGCTTTGATAAACATTGTTGTTTTAAGGACATTTGAAGTTCCTTTCTCAAAATCAAGACTTGATCTAGATCTATCGACTCCCTGATTAACAAGAATCTTCATCTTTTCATTGCTTTCATTAAACATGAAAAATGTTTTTTTTTTTTATTGATTCAAAAAGATCATTCCTCCTCTTTCAAAACTAGATTTTCTGATGATAATGCCTTTTTGTCCAAAATCAAAGTATCATTATCATTCTTTAAAATGTTAGTTTCATATGCTAAAAACCGGTTTGTTTGACTTAAAACTTCTTTTAATTTTTTCAAAGCTAAATTATCTTCTTGCAACTTTAAGTTCTTTGTCCTAGTTTTGGTAAGAACCTTTAATAGTCTCTACATTTCATCGTATACGTCATTACATTCAGAATTAATACTATTAGTATAAGAATATATTTCCGATTTAGCCATGAGATAGGAATTTGACTCATCCTCTTCTTCTTTTTCTTCTCCTTCATTTCGATTTATCTTTTCATTAAACTCATCAAAATTGATCAATGTCGCTATTAGTGCCTTCTTTTTTTTCTTTTGCTTGAACTTTTCTAGTTTCTTCAAAACTACTAGGCATTCATACTTTATGTGATCAGTATACTTACACTCATAACAAATTAGGCCCTTCTTTTGCTTCTTCTTTTCTTTCTTCTCCTCCTTCTCTCTCTAATTTTTGCTAGCATCAAATTTCTTTTAATTAGGATTATGATGTGAATTGTAACCAAAAACAGACAAGGCCGATCACTGGGTAGGTCTAAGCTTGTAGAAAGCTCGAAAGAGTTGATGGAGAAAGATGCAAAAGGACAAATGTGAATGAAAGGGTAAGCAAAAACCCACAAACAGCTTTAGAAGATATGATATACAAATAGAACTTCCGAAAACTTACGGTACAATTTGATATGATGCATGAATCGATCCAATAAGGTTACTCACCACTTAGCCTTGATCAAGGTTTAGGAAAAGAGTGATGCCGAGAGTAAACAAGCAGTATTTACGCAATGAAGAAAATACTCAATCGTAGTAAATAAGCAGTGTTTACACAAGGAAGAAAATGCTCAATCGTATTAAGGATGATCTGATTCTCCTTTACCGTTACAAGTATAGGGGTATTTATATCCATAAGTTAAGACAACTTACCTAAAAGGGAAAATACAAAAGGGATATTTTCTAAGTAAGTAATGTATAAGATACAAAAGGGTAAAAATGAATATACAAGGAAAATAATTATTTGTGCAACAAATTCTATACATGAATTTGTATATGTGGTGATGCTGTATTAGTGATGCTATTGGAAGATGTAGACTTGTTCGAGCAAGGGTGGCTTGGTTGGTCTAGACTCTTTCTCTTGTCATCTTAGCAAGGGTGCGATTGAGTAAGCAATTAGCTAAGCATGTATAAAAATGAAAATGGGCCGCTGTCTCGACCTTTCGCTTCTTGGCACACAACATGCAAAAAATAAGCTGTCATTTGGCTTAGTAAGCAGAATGGGTCGGTAAAGAGATACCGTCTTCCACATGAGTTGGCTGGAATAGGAAGATTCGTCTTGCCAGTCTCTCTAGTCCTTAGGCTCGATTGTAAGTCGGTGGTCCGGTATGTTATGCCCCGAAGTCGTAGAGTCACAACAATCCCGTCGTGTAAACTATTTTATGATAATAATTGACCTCACAGTACCTACCATAGACATGATCTATACAAGGCATCGACGAATCCTCGCTTTGAAGTAAATAGTCCGATTAACAGTTAAACTACAATTATGATAAATATTACAAATTTTTAATAAATGTATATAATTATATGTAAGTTCACAGAGCTTTCCAGGAAGTTTTACATAAACACAACAGTTCACTAAATTACATTATAACTATCAGTCTTTCATCCTTAACTATAGGGATACTCTAGCTATACCTCATTACTAAGTAGTTTGATCCTCACACCTTCAGCTTCAAAATGACTAACCTCTAGGTAATTGTAAGGCGGCATATTACTTTAAGAGTTCAGAAATCAGAACCTGCAAAAGGATCTATAAGGGTATGAGCAACTACAGCTCAGTAAGTTGAATTGGAGACTCATGAATGCATGCAAGCATAAACAAGATTATCAATCAATTATTTTCATGCAATGCAATAATCAAGTGTTATTGCACAACGTAGTTCGGTCTGTTGTGAAATTAGAGAAATTTCGCCCGCTCTAATCCGGATTAAGGAGTTCCATGTTATGTAACAGCTCACAACCAAACCCAAGCTTGTGCAATGGAGACTTTGCTCCTCTTGTAACTACCTTCGAACCATTGACTTCACCCTCGCCGCGACCTTTTTTCTTGTCACTTAGTTCGACTGAGGATGAAGAAGGGACCATTATGCGATCCTATGCTATCCCTTTTGAAAGGGTCAGTATTTGGTTGGAGAATCCTAATTATCCCCTAACGAGTTGCAATACATGGTATTTTTGGTCATTAAAGTCAAATAAGATTAAATTTCATTTAGGGTTTTCAAACAATTCACACCAATTCAATCATAACACAAAATCCATCATATCACAATTTCGATATGAATTCAGATACGTCAAACACATGCGTAAACTACTTACAATCACAACCATATACAGTCCTAAGTCTCCGAATACCATACAAATAGTACTCTATTACAATAAGTAATAACTCAACTTACTTGGAATTTATCAATCACTTGATCCCTTAGTCGCAAGCCGATTTGTCTCTAGGTGTCCTATAATACAAATAGGTCATATTCTAAGTCATAATTTAACTCTTTTTTCCATGTATACTTATTATATACTAATAATTCTTTCTACTCTATTTTGAGGTTCAGACCCTAAATTAGATTCTAGTTTTGATTCATAAGTCTTAAATATGCTCGAATCCTAATGTAATATTAATCTCATTAAACTCGAGTATTCAAATATACTATTGGGTTTTAATTTAGTATTCTAAACTATTCGGTACACGCTAATCTTAATCGAGATATTGGATTTATTCCCAATGTGAGAAAATCTTACATTTTTATACAATCATCTAAAGTTAAATTTTATTTCAGATTTAGTATTATTTTGATTTTTATTATAATATTATCTAAATAACCCTAATTTTTCAGATTTATAAATTTTCAATTTCACATATTACTAATTTCTTACAATAATTACCTAATTTCCTAAATTAACTATACTTAATACTCCAAAGGCTAAGATTAGGTTTTCACATCAGAGATTAACATTCCTAAACATCTAATCACTATCTAAATCAGTAATTAGTATCTTAATCACCTAATTAATCCAAAATTACCTAATTTTTCCATCATTTTAGGGCTAAAAATTAACTTAAAAATTTCGAAAATTAATTTTAAAAAAATGGCTTCATAGCACTGTTCTTTATCAGATGAGCATCTTATAGAAAAAAAAATTGAGCTCCAAACTACACTCCTAAGCCTATTTACTTTTAGTTCTAATCATACTTGGTTTTGTTCAATTTGTTAATAACCCTGTATTTTTAAACATGATTAAACTAAATCACTATTTTTTCCTAAATCTACATATAATAAAATCTCAAAATAACAAGTTTCATAATTTTCTGGCTAAAATAACTAATTTTACGAAATTATATAAAATCAAGGCAATTAAGGGACTCACCTAGTTCGATGCTTTTTGGCTGTCCAAACCCGGTCTAAGTTCATCGGTCGGCCCAGACGATTGGTCTGGAGTGGGGTGCTGGTGGTGGCTTGGTCTCAGGTAGTGGTGAGGTGTGGGTTTGACTTACTAGCCCTATGCACAGTTTTCTTTTCTTTTTTTGTTTTCTGGATTTTCTCTTGAATTTTCGAGTCTCTCTATTTTTCTCTAATTCCTCACTGCCCAAATGAGTTCTGTGAATTTTTTCCCTATTTATAGACGTTTATGGTAATTAATATGCATTAATTAGACATGATATTGCCTCAATTCTTTGATTTTTGGTTTTTGTGTTGCCTAATTCTAATTGGTTAATTTTTACTTTGTAGATCTTGACCTACCACGACCAGATTTGGATCATTCTATACTCTTTTAATTTTTTTTCTGATTTTTCCACAATTAATTAATAATTTTCTTTAATTATTTACTGAGTTTTTGGTCAATTTAGGTAATTTCGCGTATTTTTATCTACATGTAAATACATGTGGGGTACATGTGAACATTCCTAATTCTTATTTAGGTCATTCTAAAATTTTTAGTATACATATAATCTATTTCTAATAATTTATTAGTTATTAGATTACACTTTTCGTCTTTTTTGTAATTAGCACTTATTATGCTTAAAATTTGGAAATTTTATAGTCTCCTATTTTATTACTTATTTTCTTAAATTCAAGTTTACATGGTCATTTTTACTAATATTTCTCTCAATAGTTTATAATTTGAGTTTGATCGAATCATTTAACTAATCACCCTAAACCTTGTATTCTAAGTTCAATTCTACAATCACTTGGCTTAGATTTAGGATTTACATGGTAGCTTAATTCCCATAATTCCTTTCGGGATGTTATGGATTTGGTATTTAATCCGAATGGTCTTTTTTTAAGTTTCTGTTAGGATGATATGGACTAAGGTAAGTAATTTTGAAGGCGTCAGAAACCCCATGGTCCTCAAGTAGCTCTAATCTATATGCATTATTATTAATCTTTTGAATGATTCTAAAAGGTCATTTGCTATTGTAGATAATTTTTTCCTCTTCTTGTTCGGGAATCGTTCTTTATTGAGGTACAGCCATACCAAGTCTCCTAGCTGGAATTGTTTAGCCGTCCTACCCTTAGTTTTCTTTCGCATTCTTTTAGGACCTTAATCAATGTATTGAGTGACTTTGTCATAGATATGCTAAAGGGATTGTACTCTAGCCCTCACATCAGGGTCTTCTTACATAATTATAGGTATAGGGGTATGATTAAGGGGTAACTCGGGATTGAAATCATAGATAACCTCAAATGGGCTTTGCTTAGTGGTATCATGCACCATTCGATTGTAAGAAAACTCGACTACTAGTAAGCAAACGTCCTAATCGGCCAAGTTCTTTCCTACTATAGCTTGAAGCAGTAATCCTAAAGTGCGATTAACAACCTACATTTGGCGATCAGTCTAGGGATAACAAGAAGTACTAAATAGTAGTTTGGTCATGATCCGACCCCACATGATGGCTCAAGAACTTTGAATTTCTATCGGAGACTACACTTTTCGGCACACCGTGTAACCACACAATCTCCTGTAAGAAAAGAGAAGCAATAGATTAAGCATCATTAGTTTTTAAGCAGGGCACAAAGTATGACATTTTGCCTTGGATAGGTTATGGTCGCTCAAGAATAAAGCCTATGCTCAATCCAGTCCATAGCTTCATTGGAACAGGTAAAGGTATTGCTTTCCTTTGCTGGGTTCGGCACTTAGCCCTCTTGCACACAGTACAGTTGTTGACAACTCGATGCACATCTCTCCTTATCCTTGATTAGAAGAATCAACCATTCATCAGTTCACAAGTCTTTCTTTCTCTAAAATTTCTAGAGAGTCCTCTACTGTAGGCGTCCTTGATTAATAGTTCACATAGTGAACAAGTCAGTACACATAATTTTTTACCTCGAAACAAGTAATCATCCTTCACATGATACTCATCCATTGTCCTATCATCAATGCATCGCATGTCTACAGGTCTAGATTATAGATCCTTAGAATATTGCTATTTGATACTTACAAACCTAAATAACTTGGTACGTAGTTTGGTTAAAAGCGTATGTCGCCTTAAAAGGCCATCTGCAACTATATTGTTGTTTCCCTGCTTGTATTTAATTACGAAATTGAATCCTTCAAGAAATTCAACCAATCTCATCGTTTGCTTTAATAACTTCATTTGACTTTAGAGATACCTCAACGATTCATGGTCCGTATGTATGATAAATTCTCTCGACGGTAAACAGTATTTCTACACTTGCAGTACTTGGATCAGTGCCAAGAGCTCCTTGTCATACAAGAAGTAATTTAACTATAGCTCTTTGAGCTTCTCACTGTAGTAGGCAGTTGATCGGCCTTCTTGCATTAAGACAGCGCTTATTCTAATACTTGATGCATCACATTCCAACTCAAATATTTTCTTAAAGTTAGGTAGAACCAATACTAAGGCAGAGGTGAGTCTCTCTTTTACCTCAACAATGCTTCTCTCCTCCCTTTCTCCTAATTGGAAGTCGGTGTTACTCTTCGTAAGCTCAGGAAGAAGCGTGGCAAGGGTATTGAAATTCTTGATGAATCGTCTATGGAATAAAGCCAATCTATGGAAATGTCTCACTTTGACACAAGTAGTAGGAGCCAGCCACTCTACAATTACTCGAATCTTTTCATCATTCACTCATAAGCCTCCTTAACTAACTATATAGCTCAAGAATACCACTTCCTCTAAGAAAAAGTAACATTTCTTAATATTGCCGAATAGTCTCTTGGCATGGAGGATATCCAATACTTTTTAGAGATGTTTACAGTGACTCGGCATTTAGGTATTGTAGACTAATATGTCGTTAAAGTACACCACAATATACTTTCTAATTAGATGTCTTAACACGTGGTTCATTAATCGCATGAAAGTAGTCGGGGTGTTTGATAGGCCGAATGACATAACCATCTACCTATGGAGTCTATGCTAAGTTTTAAACGCAATCTTTCATTCATCCCTTGGTCTCATGTAGATTTGATGGTAGCCAGACTTCAGGTCAATCTTATTAAAGAGCTTGGCTCTGCTCAACTCATCCAACATGTCTTCTAATCTCGAAATCGGATACCTGTATTTGATCGTGATCTTATTCATGGCTGTTGACACAAATCTACCAGGTTCCATCCTTTTTTGACACCAAAAGCACCAGAACAACACGATGGCTGAGACTTTCTCAGACATATCTTCTCTCTAGAAACTCATTGACTTGGTGTTGGAGTTTAAAAGCCTGTTCGGGATTCATCCAATAAGCTAGCTTATTCGGTAGTACGGCATCGACTAATAAGTCAATGCAACTCTTTGATCTCATGGGGTAATTCACCCTGCTCCTTCATTTCTAATAGTTGCCTGACCAATATGAGGGTCAACTCGTTAGCATTAATGGCCTCTCGAAGCTCAACTCTACTTATCACTAGAGCCTTCTTTGATCCATAAGTAAGTTTCATCTGCAATTTATTAACTTCTCTTGATAATATTAGGTTAAGTATAATCTTCCAATCATCCTTCTCAAACATGTATGTGTTCTTGTAGTTGTCGTGGATAACTCTCCTATCAAATAGCCATGGTTTACATAGTAATACATGGGAAGCATACATGGGTAATACGTCGTAGAGAATCAGATTTGAGTAATTCCCTATAATGATCGGCAGTAGTATTTGCTAAGTGACATGTAATGCTCCTTTCTTGATTAACCAGTGCAACTTGTATGGCCTTGAATGTGCAACAGTCAACAACTTCAGTTTTGAAATAAGATTGGCTGATATCACATTGGTGCAGCTTCCACTATCTATGATGAGGGCACACATTTGATCGTTCACCTTATAAGTAGAATAAAACAAATTCTCTCTCTCTATTCCTCTTTTTGTGAGGGTTTTATGTTCATAGTGCATTAGACAACCATGAGTAATTAGTCTAAGTCCTTAGTAAACACGTCCTCCTCAATTAGTTCTTTTTTGGTAAGGATCTCCTCCTCCTTGGGTTTCTCATCTATACTGTCTACCTCTAGCTTCAAGATATCTCCCTTAATGACTATTGTCTATCAGTTCGGGTACTTAGCAACTATATATCCAAACCCTTAGCACTTGAAGCACTTGATTTAGCTCGTCTTCTTACTTGATCCTTACCCCTTTTGATAAGTTTGGGTCAGCACTTCAATATCAAGTCGACCTTTTTGATCGGCTCATACATCCATCTTTTGGCTTAGCTTGATACTCAACTGAGCTCAGTGATTCGCCTATCTAGATCGATTAGTCAGCATCCTAGTAGGTACTTGGCTCCTTCTTTGCATTACTACTCGCTAAGCTATTCTGATGACTTCATCCATTGTTATGAATTACTAAAGTTCTACAATGTCCTGAATATTACCTCTGAATCCTGCGATGAACCTGAAGATTGCTCATGTTGGGGGTTCCTCTACTTCACATCGGATAATGAGCATTTGGAATTTCTGAACATACTCATCAATTATTTGACCTCCTTGTTTCAACTCTTGAAGTCGACTGAAAGTATCTTATAGGTAAGTTTCTAGCACAAATCTATTTCTCAATATTCTCTTCATCTCAAGCGGTGTATTAATCTCTTGCTATCCCTCTCGCCTTCTCATAGCCTGGAAGTTCTTCCACCACATGACTGCATATTTGGAGAACTCAACAACTGTAGTCCTCACTTTCTCATAGTCTTAATATTGTAATAGTAAAAAACACGCTCCACTTTCTCTTCCTATTCTAGATATTCATCAGCATTCCCAGATCTATTGAAGCTCAAAATTTGAAGCTTCACATAGTCAAATGCTCTAAAGACTTTAGCTCACTCTTCTTCAAAATACTCTTCTTTTTCCTTTTCATCCAGTTCCCTCAGGTCTATCTTTTGCCCTACTTGTTTACCTACTCATTTACCTCAAATTGCTCGAGTTAGGTTTTGATCTCTAATAAGTTGAGCAGTATGTGGGGTGTTTTGTGCGACTTCAGTAAGTCAACAAGCTAATGCATGAGCAGCTTGGATCAGATCTACCAAAAGGCTAGCCACCTCATCAAGTCTCTCGTTAGTATTTCTTAAAGTTCCTTGAGACTGTCGTTCATGGTGGACAACTCCACTATTGTTATCTCCCATACCAACATTCATACAAAGGTCTATTAATTTTTCCATAGATTCAAAGTTCAAACAAATACTTCAGGAATTTAGCAATTAGTAAACACAGTAACTTGATAGGGTCTATCAATTTTTCCATAGATTCAAAGTTCAAACAAATACTTTAGGAATTTAACAATTAGCAAACACAATAACTTGCTCTGTTTCGCACATGTAAAAACAAAATATAAAAAAACTTTAAAAAAAAAAAAACCAACTACAGCTCATACAAAATCTCTACTCTGATACCAAGATGATGCGAATTATGACAAAAAACAAACAAGGTCGGTCGTTGGGTGGGTCCAAGGTTACAGAAAGTTCAAAAGAGTTAATAGGGAAAGACACGAAAGGATAAATGAGAATGAAAAAGTAAGCAAAAGCCTACGAAAAGTTCCAGAGGATATGACGCACCAATAGAACTTTAGAAAACTCACAGCACAATTTGATATGATGCATGAATCGGTCCAGTGAGGTTACTCATCACTTAATCTTGCTCAAGAGTTAGGATAAGAATGATGCCGAGAGTAAACAAATAGTGTTTATGTAAGGAAGAAAATAATCAAGTGTATTAAGGATGATCTAATTCTCCTTTATAGTTATAAGTACAGGAATATTTATACCTATAAATTAGGGCAACTTACTCAAAAGGAAAAAGATAAAAAGAGCATTTCTTAAGGAAATAATGTACAAGATACAAAAAGGTAAAAATGAATATACAAAGAAAACAATTGTTGGTGTAATGGATTCTACACATGATTCTATATATGTGGCGATGCTATATTAGTGATACCATTGGAAGATGTGGATAAAAAGATACGGACAGCTTGCTTATCCGAGCAAGGGTGACTTAGTTAGTCCGTACTCTTTTTTTCGACATCTCAATAAGGGTGCAACCGAGTAAGCAATTGGCCAGGCATGTATGAAAATGAAGATGGGTCTCTATCTCAACCTTCCACTTCTCGACACACAATATGCGGGAAATAAGTAGTCATTCGACTTAACAAGCAGAATGGGTTAGCAATGAGATACTCGACCTCTACATGAGTGGGCTAGAATAAGAAGATTCATCTTGCCAGTCTCTCTAGTCCTTGAGCTCGACTACGGTTTAGTGGTCCAGTAACTTGATTCCCATCAAGTTAGATTTCTTATAATCAACTATTTTCTTGCCTTTCTTCCTTAGAACATAGTTAAGTCTTTTTACTAACACATTGAATGCTTCTTCATCACTAGACTCCTCATTGTTATAGTCTTGAAATTTTGCTTTTGCTTCGAAAGATATGGCTTTCTTCGTGCTATTAACATCTTTTGTATGTCGCATGTCTGATGCATATGTCATTAGCTTACATCTCAATTCATTCAATATGAGCTTTGACAAGTTTTGTGCTTCTTCTATAGCATTCTTTTTTGCATCTCAATTCCTTAGAAGAATTCGCAGCATCTTTCAAACTTGATCTTGATTAGAAAACACTTCTCCACAAGATGTGAGCTCATTAATAACAACAAATCTATTAAAAACACTCTTAATTTTCTTGCTTGGCTAGAATTGAAAATTTTCATATTTTTTAAGCAATATGTTGATTTAAGTCTCCTTAATAGTATCAATTCCTTCATGTGTCTCTTTAAGCTTGTCCCAAACTTCCTTAACTATCCTGCAAGAAGAAACAATGGTAAATTTAGAAGGAGGAATGCAACTGATTAATAAATGGACAGCTCTCATATTGATTGGGGCTTTTTTTTATTCAGCTTCATTGATTAGTGGATGTGTCAATTCATATGGTCCTTGATCAATAACTTCATAAGCTTCATAATTAGTAGCTTGAATAAATGTCTCATCCTGCATTTCTAAAGAGAATAGTTAAAGCCATCAAAGAAGGGAGTATGATATGTACACGATTGAATTAGATGCAATAGATCGCTTTTGATGCTAAGATATCTTCCACAATACCTGCAACGTTTGAAATCCTCAGATATTATTCCCATCTAATATTAATCTTTAGATAAGTTATCTCAATTTTGAATCTCTGCAAACTTTGGCTTCCATTAAATTCATTCATTTGGGTTCCATATGTGTTTACCACTCTTCTAGAAAAAAAAATTACATAAATATGAATTATATGAAAAAAATTACAAAAATACAAAGCTTAAATTGTATGTCTGAAATGTAACATTCAATTTAACAAAGAAGTCACATCTTCAAGATGCAATTTCATATTTCTTGCACCATTATTATGTCACATTTAATAGATATGATTTTATTAAGTTAATTCTTATTTGTGTTAATAGCTTAACATATATAATTCCATGGCCTAGTGGTTGAGGTGTATGGTAAGAACCTATAGGTTATGAGGTTGAAACTTAATGGACATGTTAGTGTAGTTTTTTACTTTATGCAGGCTTATGTCGCATTTATTACATACAACATTAATACAAAAACCAATATCACATTTAATACATGTGATATTGCTATGGTAATTCTATAATTAATTTGATGTAATTGGTATTTATGTAATATTTATTTATTTTAGTAGTACACATGTAAATTTCTCTTATTTATTTGGAATTCAAAACTTTTGAAACTCTATGTACTAACCAACTTAACCATAATTTTAAATTTCATAAAGCATATTAGTAAATCCTCCTTAATTAGTGGAATGTGTCAAATATATTACCTAAATACACTTGACTAATGAAGCCAAGTCATGACCAGCAAAATAAACTGTGTTAGATAAAATAAGTTCTTTTAGTTTGCTTTTAAGTCTTTTGATCACTTCTAAATAGTTTTTGAACTTCTCAAGATTGTTTCTAAGTATAGTTTTAAGTCTTCAAAATTCTTTCGATCAGTTTTTACACTTATTGAAATTCCTTGTAAGTTTACCTCTAAGTTTGTCCAATCGTTCTTTTCTTTAGACTTTAGAAATCTCCAATAATGCTTCTAAGTATGCTTTTAACATTTTGTTTTGATTAAAATTAGCTAACTCATCACTAAAGGATTACAACTTCTAACTGTGCTTCTAACTTCTTTGTCTCCAAACTTTATTCTTAAGTCGGATTATCTAGTCTTGCTTTTGTCTTTGCTTCTATATCACTTACTATCAACACTTAACACATTTATTAGTGAATCTTTGGTATTTGTTGCCATCAAAACATATGGCCAAGGGATCCAACAAATTTGTCTTTGTGTACAACATAAAACAACTTGTTCAACTCAAATTCCTCTTAATTGACAAAATTGTTATGCACTCATTCCAAATTTTGGTTGTAAATAAGGTTAAAAATCGATATGTCTTACTTTTGAAACAACATTTTATATGTTTGCTCTGTCTAAGATTAACAAACTTGTGCAGTTATTGAGACATATAATATCACAAGTGAACCTCCTGTTCACATTACACAGTGAATATCTTGGACTGAAGTGATCTAAGTATAGGTTCTTACCTACTAAAATGAACAAGAAGATGAAAGAGATTGAAGCAGAAGTGCGGTCTATACTCATGGACATGATCCAGAAAAGAGAGAAAGCTATGAAGGCCGGAGAAAATGCAAAAGACTTGTTAAGTATACTCATGGAATCAAACTCAAGCGAAGTAAATGCACAAGGAGGCAACCGAAATATTGGAATGAGCATTGAGGATGTCATAGAGGAGTGTAAACTCTTTTATTTTGCTGGCAAGGAAACAACCTCTGTTCTTCTTGCTTGGACAATGGTTCTACTAGCAAAGCATAAAAAATGGCAAGCTCGTGCAAGGGAAGAAATTCAACAAATCTTTGGGGGTAACATACCAGACTATGAAGGATTAGGTCACCTAAAAATTGTAAGTACATCTCTCATAGAAATTACTTAGGAAGTCAAAGAAAAATACTTATGGCTTGATGAGATATAAACTTAAAAGTTTCAATTGGGTCAATTGAAAATATTTATTTTTATCTTTGGAAAAAAGGGAATATTTGATTTTATATCGACTTCATCCACTTAGGAAAAGTAGGGCCAAAAATTTAATGATGATTTATCAATAGCAGCCATTGTATTTTTAGTGGGCATCTACAACAACATTTATTTATTATGGCAATATTTTGTATAGTAAGGACACTTTTTAAAATTTACCTTATAGGAACGGGCTGTGTATGTATCTTGCAATATGCTATGTTGAGCACCCATTAACCTATTTAAGTAGCAGTGGTTTAAAAGTGCTGAATATTACAATGTCAATTATTTTTTTGGCCAAAAAAAAATAATAATAATTGTTAAACTACCACTAATATAAAATGGCAATTATGGATACTTGCAAGAAAATCGATTAGCTGTTATAAAATAGTATATGAAGCAATTATTGATAAACTTCCGCAAGTATTCTATTATATTATGCTAGTTTGTTCTTTCGAAGTGATCTCCAGTTAACTCACTTCTCATGCTTAAGTCGATGTGGATTCTTATATAGCTAGACGATATGATAACAATTAACTCCACGTTATCTTTCCAGGTTACCATGATTTTGTTCGAGGTACTAAGGCTGTATCCACCTATAATTCGATTGGCTCGAAAGATTCATAGTACTATAACACTAGGAGAAATGACACTACCAGCTGGAGCGCAGATCTCCTTACCAACCATCCTAATTCACCGTGATCGCAAATTCTGGGGCGAAGATGCAAATGAATTCAAACCTGAGAGATTTTCTGAAGGAATTTTAAAGGCAACAAAGGGTCAAGTATCTTTTTTTCCATTTGGATGGGGTCCTAGAATTTGCGTTGGCCAGAACTTCGCATTGCTTGAAGCTAAGTTGGCATTAACTTCGATCTTGCAGCGGTTTGAATTCGAGCTTTCACCCTCATATACGTATGCTCCTTATTTGAACCTTACACTTCAGCCAAAACATGGAGCACATATCATTTTGCGTAAAGCCAAACCTTCGATGTAAACTTTCTTTTTCTTCTACTTTATTATAGACAGCCGAAAAAGATGTGTTAGAGAGTTTCTTTTTGTCACTATGTAGAGGAAATAACGCGTGATCATAAGAATCCGTCGTGGCTTGTGTTGGAATAATCATCCCCACTTTTAAACCATGTAAAATCTCGATTCATTCAGTTGCTCAATTTTCATGCTAGTCAACATAATAGCTGGATTCTATCTTACTTCCTAGAGGTTATAGCACGAAAGTTGGTGGTATTACGAAGTGATTGTATGTTAGAAATATTTGAAAGGTACGTCTGTGAATCACGTATCCTACTCATCTAGAACGCACAAGTAATATCTTTAATGGGGAACATAGGCTCTCCATGTCATCTTTGTCCAAAAGTCTATCCAAACTTTGTTGGTCCTAGAAGTAACTAAGAGGGGAGTGAATGGTTAGTTAAAAAATAATAATAATAATAATAATAATAATAATCTTTTTGCAAACAATATATTAAAGTTTTTCCCTTTGATTACTTAGCAAGATTTGACGTGCAAAATATCAAGAAATAAAATATGCACAAATAGAGCAAGTAAGTGAGAATGATCAAGTGCAAGAATTATAATGCTACGACCTTGTTACGAGGAGAAAAATCCTTTCTTTGATCCTAGTCTAGTGACCTAAGCTATTCTAGATCTATAAAAAGTACAAGGGTTTCATTACATTCAAAGAGAGAGAAAGAGTGAAGAAAGAGGAAATGAGAATGAAAATCTATGTATGTATATTAATTACTGATTATTGTATAGAGCACTATTTATATTAGTGCTACTACACGTGTACAATAACTAACTAATACAAGCCAATTGTACAAACTAACTACAGCTGTACAAATGCTATACTACCAACTTACAACAAACTATATACATAGAGAAATACACACTTTTACCAACACCCCCCTCCCCACCCCCCACCACCCCCCCTCCCCTTCAAACAAGTTGGAGTTTGTTATAAGCCTAACTTGAAACAACGTTTGGTAAGTTGAGAAGCAATCAAAGCCTTTGTAGAGACAGTAGCAACTTGAAGCGAAGAGGGTATGTAGATCGGTTGCAGAAAACCAAAAGCTACATGATCTTTGATGAAACGAGCTTCAATATCTATATGTTTATTACGAGCATGGAAACATGGATTATGTGCAATAATCAAAGCTTACTTGTTATCACAAGCTAACATGATAGAAAAGTCAATAGAAAACCTAAGATCGCATAAAACATATGATACCCACAACAATGCTTTTGTAGCAACACCTACACTTCCATACTCTACCTTAGTTATGAAAGTAGCAACTGTAGGTAGGTTTTTTGTTTTCTAAGCAACTAAAGCATCGCCAATCATCACATAATAACCAAACAAGGAACTCTTATCAAGAGAATTGCAGCCCCAATCAAAATTAGAAAACCCATTAAGCACAAGAGAATTCTTTGTTGGATAAAAGAGACAAAAGCTAATTGTGCCATTAAGATATCTTAACAAATAGAATAAAGTATCCAAATGTGACTTACGAGGGTTATCTAAAAATTGACTAAGTCTATGCACAACATAAGACACATCTGGCTGCATCAAGGAAATATAAAGCAGCCGTCCAACTAACTTATGATAAAAAGTAAGATTTGATAAAAGAGTACCAGTATGCATATTAAGAGATAATCTAAGCTACATGAAAAATGAAATAAGCTTGGCTCTAGTAAGCCCTACATCCTTTAATTTATCCATAACAAATTTTCATTGATGTATATAAAGCCCATGATCTATTTTGCATAATTCAAGACTAAGAAAAAATCGTACATGGTCAAGATCTTTAATAGTGAATTTCTGGTCAAAACTATACTTAACATGAGTAATAAAATCAGCATAAGAACTTGTAATAAGCATGTCATCAACATAGAGAAGCACAAAAGCACATGCACTGTCAGTATGACATGTAAACAATGACACATTATGAGGAGATTGGACAAAACCCAAAGACACAAGAAATCTTGAGATTTCAAGATTTCATTGTTGTGAAACTTGCTTCAATCCATATAATGATCGTTTCAACTTATATACTTGATTAGATGAGGCCTTTTCATAATCGTGAGGCAGTATCATATAAATTTCCTTATCTAAATGCCTATATAAAAAGGCATTATTGACATCAATTTGAAAAATTGGCCAAGAGGACGCAACCGCTAATGCCAATAAAATCTTAACTATGCCTATCCTAGCCTTTGGAGAAAATGTATCATGAAAGTCCTCCCCCTCAACTTAAGTAAACCTTTTTGCTATTAAGTGGGCTTTATATTGTTCAATCATTCCATTCGATCTATATTTGATTTTGTGGATCTACTTACTCCCAATTACCTTTTTTTCCTTTAGGCAAAATAGTTAAGTCCCAAGTATCATTACTCTCTAAAGTAGCTAGTTCATTTTGCATGGCTGATTGCCATTCTCTATATTTAGATGCTTTTAAGTAGCTACTAGGTTCTTGCATAGTAAACACTTTAACATGTGATGCCACAAAATCTGAAGGATAAGTTTGAAAAGTGGATAAGGCAAACAATGGATAAAGAGCTATACGTTTAGGTGAAAGAGACTAAACCAAAGAAGTATCATCTGAAGGTATGCTTCTTGTAGTGTTCACAAAATCTTGCAACTAGTGTAGACTGTAGTTTACTCTAGTAAAGCATATTAATGGAGCTTATGACTTATCTGTATGTAAAGAACCAATAAGCTAATCAGTTGAAGACTAATCAAAAGAAAAGTGAGAAAGAAAATCAGTTGAAGATTGATTAGGAACGGGTATATCATGTGAAGTACAAGGAGATGACAAAGGATATGTAGAATCAAAAGTAGGAACAAAATCAATAGAAGAGCTCCTAGGAGAATCATGAGTAGACAAAAATTGAGTTTCCTTAAAAGGAAACTTTGTTTAAAGAAAACCACATCTCTTGACACTAATATTTGATTACTAGAAAGATCACATACCTAATAGTCCTTTTGTGCAAGACCGTAACCAAGTAAAACACATTTAAGAGCCTTCAACTCAAATTTATCCTTAGGAATGGGATGCTTTGCAACAAAACATAAGCATCCCAAGACCCTAAGATGATCATAACTTAGTATTTGTCCAAACAAGTTTTCATAAGGTGAATGCCACTCCAAGTTTGCCATTGGCATACGATTCGCTAAATAGGTAGCAGTAAGAATGCATTCCCCCCAAAACTTATTAGGAAAGTGAGCATGAAGTCGTATAGCTCTTGCTGTTTCTAGTAGATACCTATGTTTCCTTTCTACCCCCCACCCCTCATTTTGTTGTGAAGTATAAGTAATGGATTTTTGGTAAACAATTCATAAATCTAAAAACATGGATTGAGATTGTCTATAAAGAAATTCAAACCTATTATCACTGCATACAAACTTAGGAATTGCATCAAAATGATTGTATACATAAGCTATGAATCTAAAAAGAATGGAGGGAACCTGACTCTTGTGCTATAGAAGAAAGGTCTAAGTAGTTCTAGTACAATCATCAAGAGTTGTTAAGAAATAATGTGCACCTATAATAGAAGCTTCTTTGTATGGTCCCCAAACATCGAGATGTAATAGTTTAAAAGGAACAACAGATTTATGAACACTTCTATCAAATGGCAACCAATGGAACTTTGCCTCAAGGCAAGCATCACAAGAAAAATCATGAAAACTAAAATGTTTACAAATTGCGAAATGCTTAAGTTTAGATAGTGAGCTATGACTAAGCTAAAAGGGAAACAATTCAAGAGAAATTGAAGAATTACAAGACAAACTTGACGCAGTAACAGACTGAAGAGAAGTATTAGTCACAGCATTGTATATATCATTCTTTTCTACTTAAATAACATATAGTCCACACATTGCTCTCACTTTGGCCACAACATTTTAAGTTTGCAAGCCTTGTATTATGCATTCAATGGAATCAAAATGTGCAAACAACTTATGGTCTCTAACAAAACAGTGTATTGACAGCAAATTATGGGTGAAATTGGTACCAAATATACATTGTATATAACAAGTGATGAATTTAAAGTAATTAAGCTTGCTTTGGTAACAAGTTCCTTACCATCAAGTAGCCGAACTTTTATAGGGTGCAAAAGGTCAATAATGTCATGTAAAATGGTGTGGAAAGATGTCATGAGATTCGTAGCACCAGTTTCTACTATCTAAGAGTCCAAATAGTTACCAATTGCATTTAAAACAAAATAATTGAGCTTGAAACATACTTGCAAAATGTACACTATTTGCCATATTTGAAGAACAGTTTTGAATTCCCTTTCCTTGCATGAACTTCATAAATTCTTAACACATGCTCTGCACAAACTGTGAATCACTAAAGCTACCATGTTGCTGAAACAAGTCCTTTCTAGAACTATCCGCAATTGTGTGCTTAAGTGGGGTATTACACATCCCTACATCAGTAATACCCTTAGAATTAGTATTAACTTCTAAAAGGATAGCATTAGCTCTAGTGATCTTCCCCGTATTAACATGCTTCCCCTTAAACTAATCAAGGTATCCTAGCAACTGAAAACAATTTTCAATCATATGTCCTTCAGCCCTATAATGCTTGCAAGTTGGTTTGCTCTTATACCTTTTCTTATCATTACTACTATTGCTCACAAAAATCCTACCTTTAATAGCAAAAGCAGAAGCATCATTTTTAGTAAACAATATAGATGACACTTCTCTTTGTTTTTCAATTTTTTAAATATAGACACCTCATTTTTGTCATTTTTCATTTTTCATTTTCGAGCCAGATTGAGAAATAAATAAAAATAAGGTAAAAAGAAAAATCAAGAAAATAATTTAAAAAATGAAAATAAAAAAACGAAAATTAAAAATATAATAATAATAATAATAATAAAAGAATTGAGTCATATCGTATCGAGTCTAATTGTATGGAGTCAAGTCGTATCATATTGAGTCAAATCGAGTCGTATCAAGTCGATTCGAGTCGAGTTGCGTCGAGTCGTTTAAGATCAAATTAGATAATAGTATATGATTAATTTAATAAATTTTTAGTTATTGGAGAGTTGGATTTTAATAAAATAATTTTAGTCTAATTTGATATAAAATAGATTTTTTTATCTAAACTATATTGGGCTAGATTAAATTTATAATTTATTAATTGAGCTAGATTAAATTATTAGATCAAATCGGGCTCGGTAAATAAAAAGTTAAAATGGAATTTCTAAAAGCTAAAATGAATCTTCATCGTATCTTTCATTTGTTAAAAATCAAATCCATAATTAAAAGATACAAAAAATTTAGTTATTGGTTTATGAATAAGGATTTAATGGTAGAGTTAAGTTTTTTTTTTTTTTTTATTCCTACAATTCACATAGTTTTGACTACTTCAATCCAAATTCAACTTTGAAATCCTAACATCACAATCCCAGGCGAAATAAAAAACAATTCAAAGTCCTATTCCAAAATCTTAACGCTCCATCAATCCGAAGCCCCTAACGTAAGCCAAAGTCCCTGCGCAAATTTCCACTGTCCAGCAATCCAACGCCATAAATCCAAAATCCAATGTCAAATTCCAAAAGTCCAAGACAATGTGAACCAGATGAAATCAAACTCCAATTCCAAAATCCACAAATTCCGAAATCGACAATTTCGAAAGGTAATGATCGATACGTATTTAACCGTATCTTCAATATATTTTATTAGTTAGGATTTAGAAAAGATATTTTTGATACGTAGTGATTTTAAAAATTAAAAGAAAATCTTAATCGAGTTTTTAAAAAAGATTTAATTGTTAGGATTTCTTTAATTTTGCAAAATTAGATTTCTTAAGTTTTTTCTTTTAATAATAAATTGATAAATAAACATAAACATAAACCTAACTCGGTTTTCTAAGTAAAAAAAAAATCCACCCACTAAATATTTTATAAAAGAGAATTATGACCGGTTAATCCCAAATAGTAGGTACGTAGGCACCTTCGGGACAATTGTATAAAAAATAAAATTTTTTTGTCCTTTTTCTTGAAAATTCGTAATAATTTTTTTTTTAAAATTCGTTTTAGTTATATTTTGTATATTTAGGTATATTTTTAGTATTTTTAGAAAATTATAAAAATAAAGACCATCAATTTTTCTTTAGTTTTTACATACTGACTTAGTCTTAATAAATAAGCCTCCGAACTGGAGTTTCTCTAGTTTAATTTTTAAAAATTGTTTTTTAAAAGATTTGCAGATTAGTAGCCAAATTAGGGTTTTTCCATCCGAAGACCCTAATTTCATTCTTTTACAAGTTGAACTGGTCGGTGATTCCAATTTTTAAATTTTTTAGAAAAATATTTCCTTAATTTAATGTCAAGTAATTTATATTAAGCAGGCTAGGTTTGATATAAGTTAAACTAAGGAAACCGAAATAGGGCTCGATACTAAACAAAATAAAAAGCCTTTCTAATAGAAGGCATAGGATCTATCGATAGGATTTGATTATGAACACAATCATACACTTCGTTAAGTCCCATATGGAACTGTATCAAGTGAGTTTGTGATTCTAATTCACATAACTTCTCATGCAAATTACATATAAAAGACTCCATACAACCATAAGTATGAAGAACACTAGGCTAAACACAAGAGGGGGAGTGAATTAAGTTTTAAGAATAAATTGCAATTCTTTTCAAAATTAAGGACTAAAAGTAACAATAAGCATAATCAAGATAATGATAAAACAAAAATAAGTATGGATAAAGAAGATCAAGCCTGGATATAAAAGATTAAACCTGGATATAACGTAAAGTTTGGACTACCTCCTAATCTCCATGGATATATAATGCCTCCAATTGAGGACTTCACACCACTTTATTAATTTCTCTATCTAAACTTTAAGAGCTACATAAACATAAATTTGATTACACAAGTTTCACACTCACAACTCTTAGCACAATTCATAATCTCTACTCACAAAACAAAAACTCAATCTTAAGAATTATTAATGCAGTGCTTTTAACTCTCAATACTTTGTAACTAATAGCTCATAAGCACTATAGTTCAAATCTCTTTAAATATTAGTAAATTAGAGTATAAGAGACAATGAGAGCACAAAGGAGTGTTGGAATATTGCAGCAAAAGACCAGTTCTTTTTTGTCCTTGGTCGGGTTGTTGAGTATTTATATCATCTCATTCAATTCTTCTCATTATAGTACATTAAATACTCCAATAGTTAGTTGAATCAGACTGCCTTATCCTTACCAGCATGCTGATACCTTACTCTTATCGGCAAGCTGGTAACAAATTGAACTACTGGGGTGAACACTGATAAGTGAGCCGGTATGCCGGTTCCTTAAGGTCAGTCATCTTTTCTTTGTGTTATTCAGGGCTTTACATCATTAATCTAATTCTTTCTTGAGCCGTCATACTAGTAGGCCAAATATCACCTAAAAATACTTTTTAATACATAACAAACAACTAAACTTTACAATCTAACTTCAAGATCATTTGATCATCACTCAAAAATTAAACATCTTCTAGAGTTAATTGATATATTTAATCATTAAGCAACAAATTGATCTTCTTTAATTAACTCAATATAATCAAATAACACTTAGTTTAATTATTCACTTATTTTACTCTAATCATACAAATTAGAAATTGATGGATCTACTATAGTAATACCTCTTGAATCCGCTACAGTACTCATGATTAACACTCAATTAAGGAAAGATGTTACCTTAACTGAGCTTTGATACCATGTGAGGAGAAAAATCCTTTCTCTAATCTTAATCTAATGCCTTGAGCTATTCCAGATTTGCAAAAAGTACAAGGGCTTCTTAACATTAAAAAAGAGAGAGAAAGAATGAAGAAAGAGGAAATGCAAATGAAAATGTGTATATATTAATTATTAAGTAAGGTATAGAGCACTATTTATATTAGTGCTATTACACATATACAATAACTAACTAATATAAGCTAACTATACAAACTAATTGTAGCTATACAAATGTTATACTACTAACTGTAAAATAGACTATATACATAGAGAAATATACACTTGTACACTTGTACTTACTATACTCTTCTAAATCCACTATTGAGAATCAAGTATTCCATACCGGTATCATTCTACTTTTCACTTAAAATGATTAAATAAAATAGGTAGATTACAATTCAAATCATTTACTATGTCTCCCAACCTACTTTAGCCTATCAAAGTTCTATAGAGTATACAAGTAAACTCTTTACTAACAATCTTATTAACTCAAAAAAATGATGATTAACAAACACTTGAAGAAGAAATACAAAGTTCCTCTAAATATAAGCATGGAATAGTAGTAAAATGAAAGTTGAAAGTGTAAGCAATCCTCTAATTTTGCTTCTTATTTTTCTAGGAGAATAGAGATATGAAAATAAATTAATCAATCGAAAGTGCAAGCAATCCTTTGATTTGGTTACTAGCTTGAGCTTATCTTATAATATATAGAGTTATCTTTCAAATTCAAAACTTGAAATTTGAAATACAAAATACTATGAAATTTAAAAAATTCATCAAAAAACCATGCCAAAATTTTCCTCCTAATAAACTCCATCAAATCCTAATAATAATCTTCTAAAAACCTATATAAAGATATATCCATAAAACATATTTGTTTTGAATTCAAATACTTTCAAGTCAAACTTAAGCTTAAGATTCTAAACTCAATTGAGCTCCAATTTGAATTGGAGCTCAACACTATATCATCTTGACTTAAACTCATTTTACAACTTTATTCCTAATTTTCTAAATTTCTTCTTTTAGTTAATAGCTGCTCTCAATTACATATAAGAAAAAGAAAAGGACATGAGATTGAAAGATTCCATAGCTTATGCACTATATAGGTTTCTTATTTCTTAGTAAGGAATTTCAATTTTCCATGTTATTTAGCTTTATCTAGAACCATCCTCTTTGAGTAAGAATAACAAGCGATGCTTGTTTTTTCTCCTCATTAGTTGCTTATCCTAATGGTGAAGTAGGGGGAATAAGATAGGTAGGATAAGAAGTCTTATTGTAACCAACCCTATAGATATAGATTCCTAAATTATGTAACCGAAACCTATCTTGTAACTCTTTAAAACCACCTTAAATTCTATATCCTATAATACCTACAAAATATAAGATACTAGTAGAAACTATAAATTACAAATGAATTTGTATTAAAAATATGTATATAAAACTTAAAGTTTCAACTTATGAGAGAATTAAATTAAAATATGTGGATAAAGAATAAATTTCCAATTTTCAAGATTCTTTTCATGATAGAGAAGTTAATGTTTATACATTTCTTTTTACAGGGTCAATATAGAGTACCCTACAATTTATACCATATATATTTTGAAGTATAAATTTCATGATAAGAATAGGGTCGGTATTGGATATAGGTATACCTAAACCTATGTAAGAAGTGGCTCCAAATCGTGAAACATCCCAAAACTTGTTTGTCGGGACATTGAACCAATTTAGGCCCTTCTTAGGTAGGCTTGAACTAGCTAAGGGCCTTAATAGTTCAACCATAGCAACTCATTGAGTTGACAGCCTACTAGATAGGCGAGTCGAACCTTCCTTAAACCAGCTGTTTAACTTGACAATTCGAAGTAGGGTTATTTTCGAAAATTATAAATATATATAATATACTTATATATTTATACTATATATATCATGGGAACATACTATATATATACTATGTATAATATATAATATACTATATATAATGTAACCAAGTATATAGTATATGTAATATAATATAATTTATATACTATAATATACATATATACTATATGCTACATATGTACTATATAATATACTATATATATAATGCTAACATACTATATATATATAGATATATATATATATATACTATGTATAATATATAATATACTATGAATGAAATGCAGGCAAGTATATATTATATGTAATATACAATAATTAATATACTATGTATATATTATAATATACATATATAATATATAATGTTCTATTTATATACTATATATATAGCATATATATAATATACTATATAGTAAATATATACACTATTATAATATATAGTATATATGTATATATAATAAATATATTTACTATATATAGATTCACTATCTATAGTAAATATGCATAGTGTATATACAGTAAATATATACACTATTATATATGGCATAATATATAGTATATATATATATATATATGTATATTCATGTTATTATATGTCGACATAAAGTTCTAAAATTATTCTATAGACCAGCCACACATCTTTTCTTTGGAACTTCCGTATCTGTAAAAAGGCTTCTTTCATTAAGATCAATCTCGCGTGCAGAAAAAATGGAACTTTCGTTTCAATCTATAGCACTTGCTATCTCTTTTGTTGGTATCTTGACATGGATATGGAGGATAGTGGACTGGCTATGGTGGACACCTAAGAAACTAGAGAGATGTCTCAGGCAGCAAGGTCTCAAGGGCAACCCCTACCGTATCATGTTTGGTGATTTGAATGAGGACGCTGCCCTGATGAAAGAAGCTATGTCCAAACCCATTGATCTTTCGGACGACATTTCTCCTCGTGTCGTACCTTTGAAAGTAAAAAACATCAAGATTTATGGTACGTCCTTTTTCTTCTTCTTCTTCTTCGTTTCTTTTTTTTTTTTTTTAAATTTATGTATTTATGTGTCTAGATGGGTAGTAGATCACTCGTCCAACTAGCATGTGAAATTCAAATAATAGTGATGTTTAGATTTTATGTAACTACCTGTATCCATGAACTTTCAAATTAGTGAACAACTTCTAAATTTGGATAAATTGCTAATATTAAGCAGGCTTGCTTTTTTTTGGTTAAAAAGAGATACACTAAGTTTAAAGTTGAGGAGTGTTAAAGTATATATTTTTTTAAATTCATGGGGTATTTTTGTACTAAGATCAAAGTTTAGGATTATTTATAACTTTTAGAGTTATTTTTAAGTTCAAATATATCCATATTTAAGTCAAAATTTAATGGGATAATGTTCAATTTTCCCAATTATCCCAAAATTTGAATTACCACATCGTTTTGCTCTCTTGTTTCTTTTCTTTAAAATTAGACATATATAAGATGTTATCCAATTTGGCATTTTATATGTCTGCTGATCAAACATGTCAATACAATTCATGAGTTCATGACTCTGCTTAGAGTAAATCCAAAGCCCTTTGGATTGAACAGCCTAATAATGTTCTAGAAACATCATTAAATATGCAGGCAAGGGTACTTACACATGGTTCGGTCCAACGCCACGAGTGATCATCATGAAACCTGAACTGCTTAAGGATGTCCTTACAAGGTTGGATGACTTTCCGAAACTTGGTTCTGTGAATCCACTAGCGAGGTTGCTGGCCAAAGGACTTGTATCCTACAATGGTCAGAAATGGGCCAGCCACAGAAAGATTATCAACCCAGCATTTCGTTTTGAGAAAATTAATGTATTGATTTAAGTTCATACATGTCGTTTTCAGGTAAAAAATTGGCACACCCTAATTCCCTTGTTATTTGTATATCTACAGAGCATGGTCCCAACAATGTATTTAAGCTGTAGCAAGATGATGGGTGAGTGGGATAAGATGCGCGTATCAAATGCGGAAGGATCATCTTCATCATGTGAACTTGATGTGTGGCCTCATCTTGAAAATATGACAAGCGATGTGATTTCGAGAACAGCATTCGGCAGCAGTTACAAAGAAGGAAGAAGATTATTTCAGCTCCAAGGGGAACAAGCCAGCTATGTCATGATACTTGCACGCTCTGCTTATATTCCTGGTTGGCGGTAATCATCTTATTTCAACTTTTCCAAGTTTGACTAAGTAGTTGTGTGGAAGACAATTTCCCTAATAGTTATAATAAGATAATTGGTTAAAAAAATAAAATAAAGCACGGTGCAATATAAAAGGTTTTTTTTTTTTTTTT
This sequence comes from Lumnitzera littorea, assembly GCA_024138015.1. NCBI lineage: Eukaryota > Viridiplantae > Streptophyta > Magnoliopsida > Myrtales > Combretaceae > Lumnitzera > Lumnitzera littorea. The sequence continues at coordinate 11,373,820 of JAMXBB010000012.1, read as the reverse complement.
T